>ML170158.1:356344-655089 GCA_004355085.1 Rickenella mellea
CTTCAGGCGCGAAGACAGTGCTTTGGGGTAATCCAACTTGGCGGGATGGCCTCCAAAGGTCCGCTAAAGTGACTTGGAGTCATCTGTGGCGATATAATGACCAAAAGCAGGTGATATACTGGCTAGACATGCGACCAGATGAGGGGAGGAGGGGATGTGGCGCACTAATCGGACTTTGAAATGGGTACTGTACTCGTTTCTGATTGAGTGGTACCAGACTCTTTTTCGAGTGGTTTCCTTATTTTTATTTATTTCCGGTTTCCGCTTCCGTGTCCCGTGACTCGTTTCCCTCCCTCTGATTCGATACCACTCGGAAAAGAGTCTGGTTACGAGACTAGGCGTGAATTGAACAGTCGATGATTACGGCATAGAACTCAAAATCCTCCTCCTCCTCTCACCCCATCGCCATATGTCCGTTTCACCTAGCACAAGCAGGCAGACTATCCGCCACAACACCGCTTAACTTACACCCCACACCCACCCATCCCCGCCATCCTCCCTCGCCACCCGACAGTCCGACCGACTCGCTCTCCTTGACGATCTTCTCATCCAACGCAAGCCCACCCCACTGGCACCACACTCACCGCTCGCCCCATCTCCTACTACGGCTACTCCGATGATCCTTCTGATTCCGTGAGTGCTGGTTTTATTGTCGTTACGTGTCTGCGAACTATGATGGTGGTGCAATATGCACGGCGTGTCTCCGAATTTGACGGAATCATGACAGTACTTCACATTCTGTCATTATTTTTCGAAATCCTGCTTCAGTATTTCTAGTTCCCTTTCCAATCTATCGAATCTAACTCTATCTTTCCACCAGATTAACGACACAATAGCCCCAGTCCTCGCGATCATCCACGAATCTTACCACGATGACTTACACCTCCTCCTAAACACCTCATCATCACCGCACCGTCCACCGCACCACCGCACTCCTCCAGGTTCTACCAGCGCCACGCACGTGCTACCCTAGTCTACACACACATCCTCCCTGTCCTCACCACCCGTTTCCGACCTTCCGTCGGCGTTCCCGGAACCATGACTGGAAACGGTGTAGGTTGGGGCTATTGTCTGTGGATAGCGAAGAACATACTGCGGCGCGTGGAGTGGAGGATGCTGGAGATTGCGCAAGACGGCGGGTTTTCTGCTGCTGCCTTTGGTGGTGGAGGTATTCGAGGACATGGGTCATCAGCAGGAGAAGGTGCGAGCGTCTTCGACGACATCGTGGTTTGTAAAGAGGATGAAGCGCATGGGGAAGCGAGACGCGAGACACGCCGGTCGCCTACGAGCACCACCTCCTCTTCTTCCAACACATCCCTTGACGATGAAGAGAGCTATTGACCGTCCGTGACGACAACAAATATGGATGATTCGTCGTCGTTGATACACACACCGGTGGATTCGCGGCCCGAGAGTCTGTTTAGCACGTCCAGCACGTCCAGCACCGCTAGCTCCATCATCAGCGAGACCAGCACCGGCAACTGCGCCAACGGTAGCGGCAGCCCACACCAACCAATCCCGCGCTCACCTACATCATCTCACCACCCTCAATCCATTCCGCGCCTCAGGCTGAGATGGTGCGCCCTCGACACGCAGCCTGTCGAGCCTGTCTACGTCTCCTGTGGTGGTTTTCCCAACTCGAATTCGGCTTTGGTGTATCATCGAAACGAACAGCGAATGCGTGTCCCTGCGTCTCCCCGTGTCTCGGTATTCTCATCCCCTCCCCTTCGGCGACTCCATCGCTGGCATAAGTATCAGCAGCAGCAGCCAGCACTGTCTTCTCCACCCTTCATATCCATAATCCCAGCCTTAACCACGCTCCCAATCTCCCCAATGGAAGCGGAGGCAGACGAGTTCGCGCTCGCGCTCGACGTGAAGCTGTTCACTCCAGGTCGGCATGGTGCACCACAACATATCCCACCGGATGATCTAGAGTGTTTTCGATATCCATTGGGTCCATGACCCGTCCACTCGTGTATACCCTGTTAATTTATACCTTTTATTCCCTTTCCTAACCATCTAGCTGTATCAAATCCTCAAACACACATTACATCCATACTGGCAATCATTGTAATCGTTGCTCTCGCTTGCTGTGTTACACATTACACCCATTCCCATTTCATCACGTACATCGAGTTCGGTTCCAGACAACATACATCCATACAACTTGCAAACCCTGCATCATGATACCCCTCATTCAACGTTTCTTGGACTCCTCGGCAATTTCATTATTATTTTAACGCGCACAATTCCTACTCGATATATTGTCATTTCGCTGCTTTCTCTCTGTCGTCGCACACATACAGTACCGTCTTCGCTGTGTTTAGTATACCACACCGTCCCTGTTCGTTCGTAGGACGTCTTCCGGATCTTCAGTTCGCAATACAAAAACTTCGTGGCGCGATTGATAATTATGGATGATGGCTGTGAAGTTTCGTGGCTGCAAGGGCGTCTCAGCCTCTATTCCAAACCACCACCGGTGTAATCGTGTGGAATCGATCGATGGCAACGCTTTTACGACGGAGGGATGAACGAGACCAAGTAAACGACGTTACCGACGAAGAGACGAAAAGGGATACAACAGATGGTAGGCGCAACGAAACGTATACATACACTTGACCAACATCGCATGCCAGGACCGTCACCGGTCATCTCGTCAGACACAAGTTTTGAGGAACCTGGTTCAAAGATCTGGCTGCCTTACTTGGAACTCGCGGACAAGTATGATAAGGACCTTGTGCACAATTGGCGTGATGACATGGACTCACTGCTGATATTTGTACGTTGTACTATTTACTTTCCTTGATCCTTCAGAACCCGACACAGTTTTGAACCTAGGCAGCCCTTTTTTCGGCAAGCGTTACAGCATTCGTCATCGAGAGCTACAACAGCCTAGTTCAGGATCCAGGAGAGGTCACAATCAGCGTTTTATTGCAGATATCTCAGCAGATTGCAAATGGAACGCTCGCAACCGCGGCTGTACGACCTTCCTTCCAACCCGCAACCATCGACGTTGCCATCAACATCCTGTGGTTCCTCAGCCTTGCTTTTAGCCTGACATGTGCACTCGCGGCTGTGCTGGTCAGGCAGTGGGCACGCCAGTATCTACGATATCCGCGAAGTTTCTCGTCCACGTCGGAACGGGCGAGAGCTCGACAATTCGTATTCGAAAACATGGAGTGGTGGAAGATGGATGTGATCGTCGACATGATCCCGGCCTTGCTTCATATCTCATTGATCTTGTTCTTCATCGGCCTACTCCTGTTCGTTCGCGCCGTCAGCTACTCTCTGGCTGTGTACCTTTTGTGCTTCTGCGCAATTGGCGGAGCGGCATACTCACTTCTGACGATAATACCCCTTGTATTCTCTGCATGCCCATACAAGACTCCATTCACAGATTTCTTCCGTCTTTGCATGACAGGTCTCAGTCTATGCATGACAGGTGGAACCACGCTGGTCGGAGCGATGTGGAGGTGCACCTTCATGCTCCTGGCGGCTTCGGAGATCTTCCTCTTTCAGGTTCTCTCTCAGATTTTCCGTCTCTGGTCGCCATCATTTTTGATTCGAGAAAGGCAGAGGGCTCTGGAACAGTCCGAGCCTGTACGGTCAGCTATTAGTCGATCTCGCATTTACCTATGCGAAAAGCGCCCTTCAATCAAGGACATTATGATTGTCGCTGGAAAGATCGACTCTGCCTTCAAAATCCTTCGAGCATATTTTCGACGTTGTCCCCAAATCTTTCACAAACTGCGCGAAGAGTTCCATGATGATTTGACTATTCGCGACGCCCATGCACTCCGCTGGACTATGGAATACTCCAAGCGAGATACCGACTTGTTCACAATCGTCAGTTCCGTACCTGAATTTGTTCAATTGTATGATTCGCGCCCCGATGAGGTCCAGGAAATAATGCGGATATCTGGCATCACGTCGCAGACACTCCGTTTACTACGTTTATCTGCGGGGAGTGGTGACGAGATGACAAACCAGCCCGCCATTGTGTTATGTCTAGAAACCATTATCTCAGCAATGCCATGTTCAACCCTGGCGATAAGGACAAGTGGCTACACACTTGAAGACGAAACCTCGCTTCTTTATGACCTTCTCGTTATCTGCCGCAGCTTTCACTTCACAATACCCAGTAGCCTGAGCAGAGTTTACTTGTGTGCAATCTCAAGTTTGCTTATGTATTGTACGACTGCGCTGGAGGATCAAGTGCAGGCTTCCGATCTAAGCGAATCTCTGCAACAACTTGAGTCCCTCCAATTTGTAATTTCGGAGTTACTATTTGATTCTTGTTTGCCATGGGAATGGTACGAAGGCTTGCAACCCCTCTCCTCTGCTGTTCGGGAACTCTCTCATTTTTTGAGAGATTCTGACAGGACTCCCTGTTCCCCTCCCGAGTTCTGCAAAACGCTCCAACTGTTTAGGTCCCGTTGGGTGACATCATGGATGACTCTTTACTTGTCCTTATCTTTACCACACGATGCACTGGCCTGGAAGAGCATTTGCCATGGTGCAACTCACATGCAGCATTTTCCTCATTCCACTCGTGATAGTCAATGCGCCATGTTTGCGTTCATGGATGAAATGCTTCGGCTGCACCGCCAACCACAAGGATCGCATGGTCAAATAGATATGATGATGACGACCTATTCGATGATATTATTTGGTGGCCAATCTGGGCGTCTGTGGTTCTTGGTCACCCCTTCCCACCTATACGATGACTTCTTAGAGCGCGTCTGTGTGCACAGGAGCTCCACGTATCAATCGATGGATTCCGGTGAGAATGTTGTGGTCACACACGATCACTATACCAGAATACTTTGTGATCATGCGCCGTTACTTCAGCGATTAGCGGGAGCCCTCGATGGTCACACCGAGTTGGGTGCTGTTGCCAGTGCTATCACCCAATTCATTCGATGTCGTTTAAAGGAGGGGGTTGCACATGAGAATGTTTCATTCATTGTAGACGCGCAGTATTTGACCATTGCTCGGGCATTGCTAGGACATGCATCTTCTGTATGCTGGTGGTTGCCTCCTGGGGCACAGTGGCCATGGACCGAACTCGTAAAACGGACGGCAAACGATTTCGGCTATTCTTTCCAGTTCGCTGGCGACTACAATGTTCGTGAATCTCACATTTCAACGACGGAGACTTACACTCACGCAATATAGGTCGAGATCCATGCAGAACTGCAATACTATGGCCAGGACTTGTCAACATGGACATTGGGATCTTCACCGGAGGACTCGGAAGTTGAATACCCATCATCGATTGACAGTACCCCGGAATGAGCGCAATCCTAACGAAAGACGATGCTTCTGTATTCGAGGATAACTATCTACATCACTTACACTCCGAAGTCTATAAACAAGTCAAATATTTGTTGTACACAAGATCTTTAAATCAGAGCGTCCGGAATTGACCTGCCTGTTCAATAAGCATGTCCCGATAGCCTTGACGTACAAGCACAACTGCATTGTGTACATGCGACTCAAGGCATAATCATTAGGGCAGAAGTAAAAGCTCCAGGCCTCACCGATGCAACCCGCGACCTCGCCAAAGACGCGGGACCATTTCAGCTTCAGTCTGTCATATCCCTTCATCCAAACAATCCTGATCTCCTCGCCACCCGCAGACATAATTCTCTTCTCGGCGATTAAAGATGTCTCTTGAAAAAGAACTTTGGAAGCTACTTACAGGCAGTGAGTGGCAAACGCATTCACCCTTCATGCTCAAAAATCGCATGTTTGAACAACAACACGGCATTCACATCGTAAGGTTATTGCATTCAGTCAAGATTTTGCGCGGAGATATTGATGGAATGTTCATCAACGTTCTCGTCTATGGCATTTTGTTTGGATCGTTCGTCTGCAACCAGACGGGACGGCTTTCAAATGTTAGCCAAAAAATTCGGCTTGAGCACCACATTATGCGTTAGAGACAAAAACGCATACCCTGCAGATGAGCGTCAGTGACCTTAGCGTCTCAAACCTCCTCTCCATTCACGCGGAAAACAAGCCCGCAACCTAATGACAACGATCACCTGGCCAGCCCTACGGATCAATCAGTCCGAGTCCTAGTTCCCATTCGATCGTGTCGCTGATGTTCCCGAGGATTGCAGTATTCTTCCATTCGACACTATCAAATATGGACGCGGGAGAGGCACAACGCCGTGCATGAAACGTGGCAATAGGCGCCAGCCTGTCGTGCACCATGCGTACGTATTGCGTATTGCGCTCCACTTCTCGCCGATGTCATAAGAACGGGGTTCCTCCACGAGTGACATCCGTCCTCCCCACTTTTAACGGTTGAAACTTTGGAAGGGGCGTGCAGGCAACATGGGCAGCTGTTTCTCGACGAACCGGAACCGCCGGCATGATTTCCAACCGACATGGTCACCGCAGTCTTTTCGGAGTGGCAGGCCTACAGAACGCGAAAGGTGCACGTATTGCTTTAGCAAGCATTATTCTGTATGTATTCTGGTTGATCCATGTATTGATGGCATCACTTACCGTTAAACAAAGTGCGATAAGGGAGAAAGACAACCCGGTGACCGCTGCGGCAAGTGTCGGGAGGCGAATCAAGTTTGCATACTCGGTAAGAACATTTTTCTGTGATGAAGTGGGGATCATGTTAAAATTCGTGCTGCAGCCCGTTGAGGTAAAATCGCCGTAGGCATCCAGGATGCGAAGTTGAGAGTGCTGATGAGACAGTGAGAGTTCCGACTTGGCCCGCTGGCGCAGGCGGTGGTGAGATCAATCACGATGCTGAGGTTGAAGCGGGTGACGACACCACCCAGGTGATGGCAACGAGTAAAGACGATATGACTGTTCTCCAAAGTTCCATTTTTTTGTCCCAAAAATTTCCAGCATCCTTTGTACAGTTGAGCTTGCGTTCACAATTCGAGTAAAATTCCGAGTCATCCAACGTTGTCATACTTGTATAGCTGAGGACTAGTGGAGCTCCGGGCAGCGCATCGAGCACGACCAAGCCAAACGCTATCGCTTGATAATTGTTGGATGATGAAAGGAAGCAGTTCGAATTCTTTAGGCAGGTCATTAAAATCTACGGTTTAGAATATCCAGAGAACTTTTCGAGGAGAAAGAAGACTGAAAGAAGATGGAGAGCTTCATGGTTGAAAATACTGGAATCCAAGACCTTTGTGGCGTGACTGAATGGAATTGAATGGTCGCCGATTACGGCATGGAATGCGTGCTTGTGGCTCCTGAAGATGTAACTCTCTCGTCCTCTTCTCACCCATCACATCGCCATGTCCTTTTCACCAAGCACAAGCGCGCAGACTATCCGCCACAATACCCACAGCACCCACACCCACCCACTTACGCCGCACACACACCCATCCCCGCCGTCCTCCCCGCTCTCCAATGCACAGCAAGCACCACTCTCGCCACCAGACAGCCCATCCGACTCGCTCTCCTCCTTCCCCTCCGGCTCCGTCTCCTCCTCGTTCTTCTTCTCATCAAACGCAGCCAGCCCGCAGCCCCACTGGCACCACCGCCGTAGTAACCGCTCGCGCCCGATCTCAGACTACGACTACTCCGATGAGCCCTCAGACCCGGAAAACGAGCACGGGCATGATCGCCGAAGAGATCCCGCGGGCAACCTCAGCTTGAGCTTGAACCTGAACATGTCGAGTGCGGCGGAGGGGCTGATCATACCGTCCCTCACCCTCCCGCCTGCGTTACAGCAGCCCACGCCGTACGGCCAGACGATGGGGGACGTACGGTTGTTGGTCCTGGGCCCGAAACATGTTGGGAAGACTGCGATTGCGAATTACCTCGTGGATGGGAATGTCGATGTCGTGGATGTCGATCCGTGGGATGAGGAGGATGGGTGTAAGGTTCTTAGGGCATCGACGGATTGGCTGGAAGGAGCGGATGATCATGACGATCATGAGGAGATGCACGGGCATGAATATGAGCGCTTTGAGGGGTCTAGGAATTTCACGCTCTTGGAATTGCCGGGTTTTGATGATTCTGATTCTGTGAGTGTTTTATTGTCGATATATGTCTGCTATTTTTCGCCTTGGTGCGATATGTCTCCGAAGTTGACGGAATGGTAACATATCCGTTTGTTTCTGAAACACCACCACTTCCATTCTCCACCTTTACACCAGTTGCGCCTTTCACGCCTTTCCGCATGTTACTTTCCTAAACCCCTTCCTAATAATTCAAATTTACACGTACTGACCTCGATATACCACCAGATTAACGACATAATAACACCCGTCCTCGCGCTTATCCACAAATCGTACCACGACCTCAACGACCTCCTAAACACCACTACATCTCCTTCAACTTATTCATCGAAATCGCAACCCTCATCGCAACCTTCGCTAACAGCCCTCCACACCCTCCTCGCGTCATCATCAACCAATTCCCTACCAACAGCACTGCTGTTCATCGCTTCCACTCGTGAGTCTCCCTATCCTTCCCCTTCACCCCCATACCCTTCGCTTTTCGACAAAAAATTAGGATGTTAATGCTAATGTTATCTTTGATTTTGATTTTTAGCGCCGACGAAGAAGGAAGTGGAGATTGTCGAACGGTTGGCGGTGCATGTACCGGTTATATCGCTCCCGCCTATCTCGCGTTCCTCCGCCTCCTCTTCTTCACCACCGGCTCCGGCTCCGCCATCCCCGCCGTCGACAGCGAAGTTGACTTTCTCCTCCTCCTCCAACCCTAATCCAAACGCAAACTCCAACTCCAACCCAATCGGAAATTCAAACGGCACCCAACCGCAAAGGGGCGCGCAAACACCATTCGCACCCCCGCTGTCCTCCTTCCGCCCCACCTCAGCATTCGCGCTGCGCACCGGGCTCTTCAGGTCTCCCAAGACGCTAAAGGCGCTGAGGAGGGAGGGCGCGGATCGGTTCGTTAGGTGGGTTGAGGTTGCGGGGGCTGTGGCGCTTGCCGCGAAGGGTGAGGGGAAGGAGACAGGATATGATATGCGCGATCAAGAATCGGGAGGCATGCATTGGAGTAAGGCGGAGTGGGAGTCGACGTTATCGCAGGATGTTGCGAGGGCTTTCAAGTCCGCGCCACACTCCACGTTCGATTACACGTCAACATCGACGTGTCACGCAATCCCACTGGCTTTAGACCCGCTACACATCCCGTCCCTCCTCGCGCTCTCCGTGTCGTCGTTGCTCGTCGCGCCGCTCCGGGGACTGCTTCTCACCTCTCGTCCACACGCGAAGGGATCCTCATACCATCGTCACCGGACAGAATCGGAATCGGATTCGAACGCAGGTGATTCGAAGGTGGAGGGCAAGACGGGGGTGAGGGAGGGGAAGGGGCAGGGGAGGTGGAGGTGGCGAGTTTTGATCATGGGCGTGGGTGTGTTTTGCGCTGGTGTCGGGATTGGTTACGTGCTCTCTGGGTCTGCTTGAATTCGTCCACGGCAGCCATTTCTCCGTCGACCTCGGCGCATTCGTACTTGTGCTTCGCACTCAGCGCTGAGCGCCAACCCGCCAGCCCGAACAAATTCTAACCACCAACTGCTGACCACTATCCACCGCACTGCTCACCGCAACCCTTACCGCCGCCGAATCATTAATCATCACCGCCCACCTCCTACACACAACCTCCGACCGACCGCTAAACCGCTAAACCCGACTCTGACTCTTTCGACGCTAATAGCCCCAACCCCAGTCGCCGACGAAGGATGGATTCAGCCCACCTGACACTAATCACGCAAATCGAAGGGAGATGCGATGAAGTAAATGTATTATTGGATTTCGGATTTTCACGATTAACTGATTGTAGCTTGCCTTGCCCTTGATGTAGCATAGTAGTTACTCACTCTGTAGCTGGCAATGTTCTATGCATACACGGACTCGAGGATGTACTGGCTGTTGTTGTATCTACCTACTTGTATATAATTGAAGGAGATTTCTGGATGGAACGTTGCCGCTAACACTTGAGTCATAACCAAGGGGGTTGCAGAAAAAAAATCCGTGACCGGATGTTATAGATTTAGGATAAGGCCTTCCACCGAAGGACCCTCCCCCTACCTGATTATATAATCATTTAAAATCAATTATTTTAATGAATTTTGCGATAAAATACTGGGTATTTGAGTAGTTTCCGTGTCCCGAGAAGGAAAATGCAACATTTTGGGGCCAAATGTCCTTGCGTTGAACAGCCGCACCAGAGATCTGCAAATGCGACATGTAATACTGGAGTCAGTTCTAATGTTCTCGAAGTTCGGGTCGGGGTCGGGTCAACGACTTTTGGCTGACCCCGACCCCGACCCGGGTCAGATTTTCAGACTTTTGCTGACCCTGACCCTGACCCTCCAGTGACCCTTGGGTCGGGTCAGTTTGTGGTCGGTTCGAGGTCGACCCGGGGTCGACCCCACTGTGCACGAGCAGAAGAATATTACAGTTTATTCACTCATTTTCACGGTTATTTCCCAACTCAAGAGCATCACAAAGCTCGTCTTCCAGCTCCTTCATGCATTACATCCTATATGACGCTTCTTCGCGCTAAAACTGGGTCATTAGCTGCAGGCCATGCGACTGCCTTTGGCATTCAAAACATTATCAGATGCATTTCGTCATGGGTTAGCCGGTTAAATAAAATTTAAGTGAGTGGTGGGACTTATGCTCGGAAAATTGGTACTGTACAGGTGTTCTCATGCCCCAAAAATGGTACTCGGTTACCTTCAAGGTTCAAGGGTCAGGTCAGGTTCGACCCGGGTCAGTGCTGGGTCAGTGAATGATCGAGCAAGCTGACCCTCGACCCGAACCTCTGCGCAAATCCTCTGAACCGAACCTGACCTGACCTGACCCGCGGGTTGGGTCACGGTTCGACCCCGGGTCAGAGAGGGTCTGACCCGACCTTCGAGAACATTAGTCAGTTCGCATGACATCTGCAATTGCCAGTAATAGTCACAGTGATCTAAGTTATTCGACTGCTTAGTTATGTTTTTTTGGAATCTAAAATTAGGACGGTGGCATACTCACACATCAGATAAAACTGTGAGTAGGAATGGGTACCGGCCAGGTGGCATTTTTCATGCTCCCCATGTTGTTCAGTCACTTTGGTGGCCTTCAGAACACTGAATACAGCGATACCCGCCACCTCAAGCCCAGTTTGGACCCTGGTCCAAGTTTTGGTTAAGGACCTCTGGCCAAGGACCCTCCCCAAACCCCCGGTCTCGGAACTTGCCGCTGCAACCCCCTTGGTCATAACCTACATACAAGAAAGAAGATTGGAAATGCAGTTGGCATTCAGCCATTCATTGTGTTCATCATATTTTACATTCAGGTACAATAACTAATCAACTCTACAATATTCTCGCACCCCTCAGATATTAGAGACCTTGCGCAGACCAAATTTGGTGTGCGGAGTTCGAATTCCGTGTGTGGCAAACCAACATCTATGTCACCTCTCCTGGACTCAGCATGGTCGCGACGCGACGCAACCACCACGACCTCGATGCACCAGGCGACGAAATTCAACCCGAACTGCCTCAAATTGCATCACACAACCCACAACACGCAGACACTGATGACTCTGACTCTCAAAGTTGACCAACTACTCACCAGCGACTGGGAACCATCTCAACCAAACATGGAGCCCAGCTCTGATGACGAAGAGCCAACACCCGATGCAAATGACGATGCAGATTAACTTCCCGCGTCGACTTCGTTGATCTGGTCCTCCACCGAGTGTCCTCCAACCGTTCAGTTCGAAATCGCTCAGTCCGTCGAAAGGTTAACTTTGACTTGCTCTGAGCCATCAATGCAGCTTGTTTTGCAGCTTGTATAATACCGTGTTTGATGATAGGGATGTACTGAGCAACGGCCATTAGATTGGAGATGTAATTATTTGATTTATGAAGAAAAACATTGTACGCGAGCGCACACGAAATTCAAACTCCGCACACGGAAAAACGCGGAATTCGGTCTCCGCAAGGTGTCTATTATGCATTGAACTCATGTGCCACTCAGAGTGGTACATTAGTTCAATGCATAATATCTGAGAGTGTCTACTCATCATAGAAATAGTACTGAAGTTCCTAAAAATTGTCTTAAATTAGTACTGGTATACATTACCTTATAACAAAATTAAACAAATACATACCAGAGCTGCAATCATTGATGCATAACCGAGATTTTCTGCTGTTTGCTTTAAAAGATCATGCACCATTTTAGCCAAAGGATTTTCCAAAAGTTCTTGTACCATGGCAATGTGCTCTGCAGTCAAATCGTCAGAAAAACTGGAATGATGCCATGGTTCTTTAAGTTCATCCATAATGATGGATTGAATTGCTTGAGAGTAGGCACCAAGGACATCACTGTCCTGTGGTGATTTCTCCAATTGCTGAAGATCTCTAAGTGCCCAACAAAGAGATCTAATGATCACAGTGTAATAGCAGAAATACACATATAGAGAGCTTTTATCTGACTGAGATAACAGCTGTTCTGAGTGTTCACCATAGATTTGAACCCGGACCATGTTAAAGCTCCATGATATGAAAATAGTGTGCCTGTAAGCAGCTGAATACTGAAACAAGAATGATACAGATGTACTAAGATTAAAGCAGCTATCAAATCCTTCATAAATCCATATTGGAACAGATTGGGTGAACTCTGATGAGGAGTGTTCTTGGTTCAATGAAAAGATAATGTCTACAAAAGTAAATAACCGTGCACGGGCATTGCCTTTTAAGCTGGAAAATGACTTGATGTATTTGCAGACATCAATGATATAGTTTAGCACTATATTAAGTTCAACTGAATTTTCTGGTAACATTTCATGGTGCAAATAATAACACATTTCAAGAATGCATTCAGAAAATTCTGATGTTGCAGCTCTTATACCATTTATAACTGTATTAGATGCAAATGGTGATATTACATTTTTGCTAAGTAAATCAGAAAGCCTGGCATCAATTTGGCTCATACTGGGAAAATTCTCAAAATATGCAGATCTAGCCTCCAAAATATCCTGGACTCTCTTTGCAGTCCAAGCAACATCTATATCTGGTGATTGCAAATAATATTCAAGTTCACATAGCTGTCTTAAAATCAACATTCCTTTGATTGTTCTCCCCAGAGCAGATAACTTCATACTATGAGTATACCATTGTGCAGGAAGAGTTGGAAAGGTTGACAGAATTTGTAACACCATGAAATGATCATTTGGAGTGATTTTATGTGAGCATTCCTCAGATGTATGAGTAGTTCGCAGTATCCAATGCATGGCTTCCAGACAGGAAATAATGGTGCTCTCCATTGCAGAGTTAAGAATCCCATTGTCAACACTTGAATCAAAAAGCAGTTTGATGTTGTCTAGTACTCCAGACTGAATAAGGACAAACTGTGCCCTTGGAGAGGCAGAATGCAGCTCTGAATATGACCTCACAAAATCAGGTATGGATTCAATAATGGTGATAATATCCCTTTCTGATTTTGAGAATGACATCACCCATTGGAGGGACTGACTGTCAATTTCAGTCAGTGCTTTACATGCCTGTGCATGTAACTGGTCCACCCTGACAGGTGAGATGCACAACATGTTTGCCACAGATTTTCTTAGCAATGGTACCTGTGACTCTGAAGTAATTTTCTTTTATGCAGAACAACTATGTAAATATATCTTCTGCACCGTGCTGCTCAAAGTGTGTTCTATAGGGGATAATGTTTTATGGGCCCATATGCATTTGGGTACCTTGGTGGAAGGAGACATTAAAGTGATCAACGAAAATGCAGACCACCAAAATAAGGCTAAGGATGCAAGACCTGTGATTAGTATCACTGAAATCAGTCTTGTAAGCAGTGGAAATAGGCTAGAGAATGGGGTTTTGTATGGGCAGCCGGGGAACAGGATGGGAACTACAGTCAGAAACATATAACCCAGTCCTCCAACAGTGCTGAAGCACAGCAAACACAAAGCAACTTGAAAGTTGACCAGATGCACAAATAAAAGCAGGCCAATCATGAACAGAATAAGGGAGATGTGGAGGAGTACAGGGATGGTTTCTACTACAAGGTCCATCTTCCACCATTCAAGATTCTGAAACAAGTATTGCCGCATCCTAGCTCTTTCGGGCACTGTAGGAAGTCCCCGAGGAACCCTCAAATATCGGCGAGCCCATTGCCTAACCATGACAGCTGCGAGAGCGCATGCCAGACTGAAGGCAAGACTGAGAAACCACAGAACATTGACCGTGATGTCGCCAGAGTCTTGACGGAAATCCGGTCGAATAGCGGCAGGAGAATTAGTAGTACCGTTTGCGAGCTGTTGGGAGATCTGAAGTAATATGCTAACAGAAGTTTGTCCGATATCTTCCTGCAGTGCCTGGTAGCTTTCAATGACAAACGCGGTGACACTTGCGGAGAACAGAGCAGCCTGACGAGGACGGAGGATCGTCAGCGACGTAGCAGCAAACGATGTCAAATGTGACGCAACGAATATCAAAAGCGACTCCATGTCATCCCGCCAACTGTCCACGAGATCCTTGTCATACTTTTCTGCTAATTCGAGATATGGGCCCCAAATCCTCGCGCTGGGTTCGGTGAGATCGGGAACTGATCACAATCAAGACACCGTGTCACAACAAGCAGGCGGATAGAACTACAAATTACATACCGGCGGAAGCGTTGGGATTATCGATCTTATCCATGTTTTCTTTTCCTCCTCGAGAGAACATCCACTTGTTCGTTTGTTCAAGAGAATGAGGTGCGTGGTTGTCGATACGGAATCGCAGTTGACGATTGTTTGGTCATGGTGTTTGCCGGAGTGCCGGCCCGGTGACCTGCACTCCTCCACCAGTAGTCGCCAACCCCTGCCTACATCTTCCTACCAACCACTAACTTGAACGCGAGGACAAACGCAAAAGTTTCAAGTCTACGCGACCCGTAGCGGAAGTCCATCCTCGCTGACAGCGACGCAAACTGGAATGCATTATTGGATTTGACAGTCATCACTTGTAGGTTGTCATGCCATTTGTGTCGCATGGTATGCACACATACTTTCTCTGTGTAGTACTAATGCTTTCGATTCTTGTTCACGTTTGCGGCAATACTGGCATATATTGAAATACTCGTCCCGCCCGATGCGGACAGAGGGGAACAACACTGTTTTGTTTCCTGGCTCCAATTCGTCACCGTGGGGATGCACACCTCGGATCAAATTATTTCACCTGAAGCTGAGGCCGCAAGGATAGGTGTTATCGCGGTGAATGTTCTAAAAATCGATTTGAGGTCTTGGACGGTCGAATAATTTTCATACAGATTCCAAGCAACTTGGTCGGAATTTGTCAAGATGCTTAAGCAGGCTATATCACCTGAACACCAGCCGGCTCTTATCGTTAGGCGTAAACCTTTGAGACCGCAACAATCTGCAAGACCGTGACTCTTGCATAATGGTGTGCGTGGGAGGTCATAATTCCTTTTTATCAGATCGTGCCATTGGAAGACTATACACTGGCGTACTAGAAAGGGTGAGTTGTACATCCAAATCTTCAATTCCCTTGACGATACGTGTTTTTTTTCAATGCTCGAAGCTGTCCCATGTCACTTCGTACCTAAAATCATCGCCTTGAACCTCGGTAGGCATCCGAACCAGTGTGTCGACTAGATTTGGAAACAAGATGTCAGTTACCACAACGATGTATCTAAGCTTCGCGGTCATCCCTCGTTCCATCGATAGATCTCTCACGAAATGTAGCCTCTCAGTCGAGAGATCGTGCAAGGAAGACACAGACACTCCAAAAATATTGATGTACAGTTGGCTTTCTTCTTTTGTGACTACGAAGGGATCGAATGTTTGGAAGCTGCGTAGGATTGGGGTGAAATAGATGTTGGGAGTCAGGTCAAAATTATTGAAGTCATTCATCGACGATATAGACGCAATCTGAAGTTGAGGCCGGTTGAGAAATATGGAAGATGGCGGATTCGCCCGATAAAAGCACGTGTACCCCGGCTGTTTCGCAGGACGGGGAACTGTCTTCTGCAACTCCAGAGTAATGCCATCCGACAGCCGGTTACGCAAATGAAGTTCGAAGATTTCGCCCACGACAGCTTTATTGAACTTGGGCCAAAAACTGAATAATACCTGGCTGACGAAACTGAGGATGTGGCTCGGTTGATCCTTCATGTCAGATATCCATAGCATACAGAGAACGTTCTTAGTGATAATGGACGCCGAAGGCCTCTGCCGGTCGTTCTTGCGAGGTTCCACGATAATGATGACGCCATCTCCATCCGCTTCACGAGTAATGTGATTTGTCTGTGCGGATTTCAGCAAATTGAAGACTCCAGACCAACCCAAAGCGCCAATTTTTTGGAGTAGCTTGAGTTTGTATGTTTCCGTATTGTCAGCAAACTGGGAAACCTCTCGGATTGAAGACCCGAAGTCGTTGTAAAACTTGGACAGTTGCATTTCAGAAGGCTGCTTTCCTTGAGATGATCCTGATCGAAGTCCCCGCCTTTCCGAAGCGTAAAGAAGAGTATATAAACCGAAGCAAAAATATGCTCACAACTGGATGATTTCCTGCAACGTCCACGGCGCCATAAAATGTACATCTGCTGCACCATACTCCTCAATATCCAACCAATTGCTCTGGCGGGGAGATGAGGCCATAACGAGAGGCCAAGGTAGACTCCTCTCGGTCAGGAAAAAGGCTGGTTTGGGAAGATTCGTGTTCAAGTCAACCAATGCCCAACCGTTGGACATATCCATATTCCAGCTAATCTCCGTCCTGGAACCGTCGACGGGGACCTGAGCTACTCCCTCGTTATCAAAGAATAGTAACGTGTTTTTCTTCGTCTGGAAAAAAGTGGGTAATCGATGTGCCAAACGCCAGCATAGGAGGTAGTACATGAATGTGGTCAAACCTATGGTGTGCGTCCCAAAAAAACTTAGCATATTGCATGACAAACGGCTCACCGACGCTGGGATGTCCGGCGACAACAACAAACCCCCCAGCCAGCCGTCCACGGAGGATATCCTCAATATGTTTAAGCGCCACAATGTATTCGTCGCGGACCAGCAGGTCGCGAACACCTGGGATAAGATCGGTCTCAAAGCCTTGGGGTGGCTGCGGGCCATCATCGGGATAAGACGCGTCGAGCACTTCGACGTCCTGATTCGCTTCAAATTGCGGCAGTGTGCCGTCTCGTATGACGTTCTTCGTCGCGTGAAAACCGTGACGAGCCTCCGCGCGCCACCACTTAACCCACAGTCCCCAAGCTGCGTAGTCATAGCATTTGAAGGTAGAGGTGTGCTGGAAAATCTGAGGGATAAGGAGTCAATTATGATGGGAGAACTCACGGTTGGCGCATCTGTGATAGTAGGTTCGCGGCGCGGGGTCCGGGTAGGTGAGACCATTGTGGCAACACCTCCTCATGGCTCTAATTTTTCAAGACAACGCCGCCCGTTGTATCCTGTGCTGAACCACTAATGATTCGTTAGCTAAGAACTAATCACAACCACGACAATAGCTTGATATTACAGTCATACATTACTGCACACATGGCTCCGAGATGAGGGATAGTCATATGCTGGAGGAACGAGATTTCGCAAATCATACACCGTCATAAGTGTCCAAATTTCATCCTTGACGACAGGAGATTCAACGGGCTCAGCGAAGCGGCTGTCTCACTTTGGGCCGTATCATTACGCATATTACACATCGACATCCATGCCTTGGACTCTTTTTGCCAACCACTCCGCCCTGCATCGAAATTCAGCATTCAGTTACGGCCCTGCTGCGCAATGCATTTCAATAACAATATTGTACAACTTGCATTGGCCGACCCGTGCTGAGCAATAAATCACTCGTCTTCCATTCATCATCGCAAGACGCACCTCTCGGCGAAATGTTCGGCAATCGTTAACTCCAACTCATCCACCTCTTCAAAACTCCTCCACCTCACCGCGTACCAATACACATCGATTTCTCGGACTTCTACGGGCATGTTAACCACAGTTCCCTCTAGCGATCGAAATCCAGGTACAACAAGAATGTATCGCAACTTTGCCCGAATTGCTTGCTCCTTCAGTAAATGTTGCACGAAGTGTAGCCTTTCAACCGAGAAAATATGTTTTGGACAAACGGCCACACCGAAAATGTTGATGTAGACTTGACTTTCTTCTTCTGTGACTAGAAAGGAATCGAACACCTGGAGCTTGTTCGTCAACCCTGAGGTGTGCGTCAGAACAACTAGGTATTTCGTGTGACGCTGCCTCACCGACACTGGGATGTCCAAGTACGACGGCAAATCCTCCAGCTCGCCTATAACAAAGGATATCTTCCTCGATGCGTTTACGCCCCACAACGTATTCGTCGCGCACGAGCACTTCGCGCACACCAGGGACTAACTCTCCCTCGAAACCAAAGGGCTGCACAGCGTCGTCCGGATGGGGCACGTCGACCACTTCGATGTTTTGATTCACTTCAACTTGTGGAAGCGTGCCGTCTCGTGTGAAGGTTTTCTTCGTGTGAAATGGTGGCTTTCCCCACCACTGATTCCACAGACCCCATGGCACGCGGTCGTGAGATGGAAAATTATAGATGGATGGGGGTAGGCTGGCACAAATCTGAGCGTTTACTGGAATCAATTACTATGCAAACTCACGGTGGATGAAAACGAAAATTCGACATTGGTTTGCTAAGGCTTAAGCCCTCCGAGTCACTTTTTCAAGGACGATTGATGGTCGAAGGTTAAGATTTCAAGAACGGTCACGGGTTATGTGAACTCGAAGCCGCAATAAAAGATCAGCCTGAGAGCGACTGGATGATGAAGTCAACAGATTGAAAGCTGGGTGTTGGCGGACGACGGGCAGTTTCGACGGATGATGGCTGGAAGCAAGAGGTGTGACCATGCCAGTGGTTCGGGCAGTAAATATTGGTATGAATTGGCGTCACGACTCGCGGTTTGCTTGCATTTTCCAGAAAAATCATGATGGATGAGACTATTTGTTTGATGCAACCGACGATGACGCCGTTGAACTGCGCCGTTCACCGCTTCCCATACTAATATAAGATCCGGAGCTATCGCAGCTTTGGTGACTCCTTGTGGCGCAACTATTATGACTATTAGCAACATACCCTCCCATTCTTCTGCTTTCTGCGTTATCGACTGAAGATTGCCGCCAAGATTCTGTTGAAGTTGAGACCAAAGAAGAACTGAATTCTGTTCTAGAAGCGGGCGGACCGCCTCGAGGCGCGATGCCATCCCGAAATGAATTCGCCTTTGGCCGCAATTCAGTCGGCCAGGCGCCCCCCTCCTCACCTCCACAGCGTGCGGAGAATCTTATCACCACATCGGGAGGCTCGTCGACATCGGCTTCAAAGTCTCTCGAATACAGCACAGGTGCTGGATATAGACTCTACGATAGCGATTACTTCACCCGGCGACGTGGCGGCGATCGTGACACTGGACTTGGAGCCTCTATCAAGCGGAAGATTAGTCGAGTGACGAGCTCGGCTGTTCGTGCTACTAGTACCATCGCGAGGAATAAGGACACACACCCAAGGAGTTTCTCTGCAGACGGTGCTGTTACGCGAAGTCCAAAGGCACTTGACCATTCATTGTCAGCGTCATCGCTGCCAGTCACCGCGACCCGGACACGAACAGATCAAGAGAACGGCAACACCGAAGGGGAAACAGACATGAACATGGATATGGATGCAGGCGAGGATGTGAAGGTTCCTCTACTTCTTCAGCAAGGGACACCTATGACCAAAGTCTCCGCGAAGAAGAAGAAAACCGTCATTTTCCGTATTGACGCGGACGAGGGCTGCATCCACTGGGAGTCCAATAAGGCTGGCATCAGTATGTCCTTCTCTAACCCTCTTTGACGTAATTTAAACATATCTTGCAGTCGCGATCGAGAACATCAAAGAACTGCGTTCCGGAGCCGACGCACGTTACTACCGCGAACAATTCCAGCTCTCCTCCGAATACGAATCGCGTTGGATAACCATTATCTACATCCTTGATGGTAGTTATAAGACCCTCCACCTCATCGCCACATCCACAGATGTCTTTCGCATGTGGGATTCGACCTTGCGTGCGTTGTTCGCGGTGCGTCAGCAGTTGATGAGTGGGCTGGGACATGGCGAGCAGAGACAGGCTGTCTGGGAGAAGCGATATTGGAAAGGCGCAGACGAGGGTGGTGATGAGAAATTGACGTTTGCGGAGGTGGAGTGTATGTGCAAACGCTTGAACGTGAATTTCTCCGCTGAGGAGATGAAGAGTCGGTTTGAGGTATGTTTAACTTTTTCTCTGTCTGCATTATAACATGACTAACATATAAATAGGAAGCGGACGTTCAGAAACGCGGATATCTCGACTTTTCTGACTTCCAGCGATTCGTCAAGCTGATCAAAGTCCGGCCGGAGCTTACACAACTGTACACAACGCTTTCCGGAGGCAAGGATGGCGTACTTGACTTCACGGCGTTCGAAAAGTTCATGCGGGACTCACAGAAGGTAACATTTCGACCTTCAGCAGCATGCTTATTCTGTCAATGACGTCATTCACATTCAGTCTTCTCTAAGCAAAGACGAGCTCGAAAATATCTTTGCTCGATATGCTACAAAGCAAGAGGAAGGGAGGCCATCCACGATCACTCTGGACGCATTCACGTCGTACCTCCTCTCCCCGGATAACGCCGTCTTCACGGACCACAACGGCAAAGTGTGGCAAGACATGACTCGGCCGCTTTCGGAGTACTTCATCTCGAGCTCGCACAATACGTACTTGGTGGGACACCAGCTGGTAGGCGTTAGTACCATTGAGGGGTATATCCGCGCGTTGCTTCATAGTTGTCGGAGTGTCGAGCGTACGTCGTTTCATCTTGGTTTTCAAGTTGCAAATCTAAATGCCAGGTGACGATGCAGTGGATATATACGACGGCGAAACAGAACCAGTAATATATCACGGCAAGACATTCACATCGAAGGTCCCCCTTCGAGACATCTGCGTCGCCATCGCGAAATACGCGTTCGTCGCGTCTCCTTATCCCATCGTCATTTCCGCGGAAGTGCACTGCTCCCTTCCGCAGCAAGACTTGATCGCCGAGATTATGAAGGCTACATTCGGCGATGCGCTCGTGACAGCCCCTGTTGACGGACAGAAGACGATCGAGGTGTTGCCGAGTCCTGAAGCGCTGAAAGGAAAGGTGTTGCTGAAGGTGGGTACGGTTATTGGCTTTTATGAGCCATTGATCCAACACGTTGGTTTTGTAGGCGAAGAATCTCTATGTCTCGGAGCACGAGCAATTGCGGGAGAAGAGCTTGACGGTGGACACGGAGTCGTCGACTGAGACCTCGTCTGATACCGACATGATGCAAGAATTTAGAGTTGAGCTGAATAAGGCTCGCAACTCTGAGCCCGTCAAAGGTTCATTTCTTTCCTTCTTGAAATGAAATTCATTCGTTCATCACCTACTTACAGAACTCAAGGAGGAGTTCCAAAAGGCTCGTAATATGGAGTCCCTAAAAGGTTCGTGTTAATTCGTCTCAAAAGGGTGAAATTCATTAGCTCATTGCCCTTACAGAACTGAAGGAGGAGTTCCAGAAGGCTCGTAATATGGAGTCTTTAAAAGGTCTGTGTTAATCGGTCTCGAATTGAATGAAGTGTTAATCAAATGTTCCTCATTTCAATAGAAATTAAGGGTGAATTCCTAAAGGCGCGCAACATCGTCTCACGTGTACGGCAAAAGTCTCCACCACCCTCACAAGCATCAAGCTCTGCACCTGCCTCCCCGCGTCCACATGCCCTCTCCCTTCCCCCTCGCTCCGCTCAGAGCCCCCTTCCCACAGCAGCCACAGCAGCCTCAACAGCACCAGCACCTCCCAAGGTCAAGATGTCGCTGGACCTCGTCGGTTTACTCGTATACACCGTCGGCGTGAAATGTCGCGGGTTCAACAAAAAGGAACACTACGCACCCGAGCACGTCTTCTCGCTCTCCGAACGCACGGCGAACAAGGTGCTGAAGCAGAGCATGTGGGATCTTGTGAAGCATAATCGCACGCATGTTGTGCGGATATACCCGAGTGGGACGAGGTTGAATTCGAGCAATTATGAGCCGCATCGGTATTGGTGTGCTGGCGCGCAGCTTGTGGCGATTAATTGGCAGACGTTTGGTGTGTGATTTCTGTTCTCGGCGACTGTGGAGTGACGTGATTAATGTTGATGTGCAGACCTGGGGTACATGATCAACCATGCGATGTTCCAGCGGAACGGTCGTGCGGGGTATGTGTTGAAGCCGCTTGCACTACGGAGTCCTACAAAGGACCTGTTCAGCAAGTATTCGAAGCACGTCCTCGACGTCACGGTTCGCATGCTTTCCGATTCTTTCTAATCAAATCCGCTCAATTGCATTCGTCAGATCATCTCTGCCCAGCAGCTCCCAAGACCGAAGGACGCATTAGGACACGAAATCATCCTGAAGTCGCCAATCGATCCATGCGTCGAGGTGTCCATCCACATTCCCGATTGGACGCACTCACCGTTCGTCCCCGCCTCCCCACCACCCATCCCACCTCCACCACCTTCAAGTCCACCGGCGGCAGCGGCCGCTTCAACCGCACGCGTGGCGACATACAAGACCAGTGTTGTGAAAAACAACGGGTTTAATCCTGTGTGGGAGGAGACACTTTCGCTGCCGTTCGATTGCGTGGGCGATATGATGGATTTGATCTTCGTGAAGTTTGCAGTGAAGGATGAGAAGGCGGATGATAATGAGCCGCTTGCTGTGTTTTGCGTGAGTTTAGGAAGTATCCAACAAGGTAAGTCAACCACTTTCACGTCGTTCACCCAATGTTGATTTGATACGCTCGACAAGGATATCGACATCTCCCACTACACGACTCGCAACTGTCGCAATACCTATTTTCGACATTATTCGTTAAGATCAGCATTAGAGAAACATAATTGAAGTAACATCATAGCAATCCGGAGACATGGCGAAGGCAATATTTATTTTGGCGGATGAAGAAGACTTAAATTGTAACACCACGGACATCGTACTTCGATCTACTCTGATCATCAATCCATTCATGTTATCATATGATGTCAGTCGATTACATTGATATCGACGATCATATACATCACATATACTTAGTATCACCTACCCTATCCGTTATGAACACTATGAATTTACGACTTCGGAGACCCAAGGAGGAGAGGAAGCATGTAAGATGCGCGAAAGATGACATTAGATGCTATGGAACATTCCACAATCCTACAACTGACTGCTTGATAAATTGCGTTCTACTCTCTCGACGTGGTGTATAATCAGGAGGTTTCACTGTGGAGGTGGCGTTCGCGGGCCTTTGTCGGAGGTCAGTGAAGGACTGAGTAGCCGTGAACAAAAAGAAGTTACCGAAGAGACCCTGAGGACGTGGGGACGGCTTAGGCGCCGGAGCGATGCCAGGGAGTGGGACAGGAGCATAAACAGCGTTTGCGGCTTCAAAATGTAATAATTAGCCACGAAAATTGCAAGCAAAAACGTGATGACTCGAACGCACGTTTCCATTGTGCCCATGCCGGCAGTTCTGGTGCTGGTGCTGGAGGTGGCGGCGGTGGGGGTGGGAGAGCACCTTTAGACTTCGCAGTACGCTCTTTCCTCTCTTGTCGGATATTTACTGTCCGCCATGCGGGTTTCGCGGGTGGTAGCGCTTCCTCCGGTGGAGGAGGTGGAGGAGGCTCCTCTGGTGGCGGACCCTACCACAGCACTTGAACGACATGTACGGCGATCGAACGTTCACAAACGACTCACCTGGGGCTTCCAGTCTGGATTATACTCTCCGCCAGCACCGTGTTTGGATTTGACAGCCATAAGTTCGGCGATCTCACTTGAGAGTCCGACCCATTAGGTCCCGGAAGCAAACGCAACATTGGGAAAAAGAACGTACTATTGCAGTTGTCGTCGCTCATCGCGCAGTTGTCCGACCTCCTGCAGCAAGATTCTGACCTCGTTCGCCAGTGCTTTGCTGAAATCATTCAAGTACCTAGGGGATGGTGCGGAAGTAAATGAGTGCGCCACCAACTGGAGGTTTGACTGCAACGACGTACTTTGGAGGCTGCGATGACTGCTGTGCCTGGCTCCGGCCTGCTTTGCCTGACATGATAAGGATGCGCTGATGATGGTGGTGAATGAAAGAAAGCAAGAAATGAACGAAAGTTCGTGAAAGGGCAGCGGGGTGGCCACAAGCAGCCAACTCGCTGTAAAGGCAAGACCCTGACTCCGAACACAATCAACACCCATCCGCGTGTTCTTCGCCGACCATGAGGCTGGCCGCGTTGCACTCTCGTTTACGCCATTGAGGATCGTGCTTTGCTTGAAATCGACCCTCTTAGCACTATCTTGGCTGCTTTCTTGACACGGATTGCAAATTTTATTCTACTCCACCAAATCTGGGAAAATCTAGAAGGCGGAGACGTTTCTCTCTCTTGTCGCACATCTCGGAGGTCATTGATGGTGAACGGCAGGATAATCGATGTATCCCTTCACGTGAAATTGGCTATCATGACGAAGCTGGCCGTGCAGGTATCCTTGCTGCGAGCTATGATCCCCAAATTTCAGTGGCATCCTGGGACGCTTGTCTACCTTGCGAAACATTATCTGAAGCCTGGAACAAAATCTCTGCTCAGGCGGCTTCTCTGGGTCATCGATGCCCGTGAATAATCTCACCGGACATTTTTATCATAATGCCCTGTACAGCTGGGGATTCAATTCCCTCTATGAAAATCCCTGGTCATGTGTGCTCTCACGGGTCTGAATCTTTTATGTCATTGGCCGCATGCTGACTAGTCTGAACGACCAATGCGTTCTCCCCGTGTGGTTTGTTCGCCGGATCCGCAAACAAGCAAAGCACCCTTGTCATAATGTCATCGACACTGGCTGATCTTACGAGGCTATGTGCGGGAAGGTCCTGCAGTGGCGACGACCTGATTATTGGGTAAGAGCGCCGGCGGTACCTGCACGGTTTACAGAACCTATCTCCGTTATGGACCTTGAATGGAGTGGTTTTTCGGACTCCAATGGCTGGGGCGGGACAACATCTGGAACTGAATACTTCGGCAATGTCAACAATAAGCCGACCAGGATTCCAGAGGGTGAAAGTACATGTCTTTGTGTGCTCATTGTCGGCACGCAGTCAATGCGAGCGGAAGACGCAAGCTCTTGATGATGCTAGCCTAGTGATATGGAGGCGAGAATATAGACACCAAAGGTAACGGCCACGAACACGCAAAATGCCAAAATTATACTACACTACACTTTGTCGACACCATGATTGCTTGGCAACGTCCTAACCGGTGACAAATCCGCGATGTATGCCAATCATTTGCAGTTTGACTATTAGCGGGCAATCACTAGAACTGTGGTATGCTACACGACCGTAAGATTGGCAATGGTGAAATATTTCCTATCTTCAGCCCCGAGACTCCGGCACGTCTTGTGCAAAATGCTGCAATTAGGACATCTACGGGATTACGTTGTGCATCAGGCTTGTGTGATGCGCATCATGATATCCAGACTGCGTGAATGACACTTTAATACATTGAGTACATATACGGCTCCTGATCATTGTGAGATAGAATCCAACAACACGAGTCCCAGCTGCGAAACTTAATCCGTGCCAATGCTACAAGTGTTATAAGATTGGAACGTGGCAATCAATAATTTCGCCAGAATGGTGACATCGGGGCATACCGTGCACACCCTAGGTTTGGAGGAGTCGCTACACTTCATGGTTACGCAGTACTGCAAGGAGACCGTGACAAGGGCGGGGAAGAGACTCATCCAATAGACGCCCATCGTCAGATCTCTCTGAATTATTGGACGTACTGTAAGATTCACACCCCTTTGTCAGAAGTGCTTGCGCGTCGGAGTCCCTCATGTTCTGCAGTACTCTCAACCCGTATTGACTTTCAGCGAATCAGAAGATAGAATGCTTCGCCGAGCAGTTTCAATTGCCCAACGTGCCATAAAATGACGCAAGTCGTGCTACCTTTCCTACCCACAGGGAGCCCATGAGGGCGGGGAAGAAAGGCTGATTCACAAAAACAGACTCATCCAATAGACGCCCATCGTCGGATCTGTCTGAATTACGACCCTGACTGCCGCGTGCTGCCGTCAGATTCGTATCCCTTGGTCAGAGGTGCCTGGGCGCGTTGTAGTCCTCTGTGGTATTCTGCAGGATTCTCAACGCGTAAGCTCGTTGAATTTCAGCAAATCAGAAGGTAGAATGCTTCGCCGAGCAGTTTCAATTGCCAACAATTGCCAAACGCGCCATAAAATGACGCAAATCTTGCTACCCTTCCTACCCAAACGCGAAAACCACATCGGCTCTTGCTCACAATGGCGCCTGTGTGTCGCCTCATCCTCCCCAAATCACAGATCCTTTCTGCTAATGCTAACACTGGCGTTGGAATGCCGAGCACCGTTCAACGAGTCTTCCGCAAAAATCCAGCACCATGTGCTAATTGCTCAAGCGCTCAACAGGCTGTAAGTTCCTGTGCCCTTTTTTACAGCCCACCGCTCATTTTCGAACCACTGTGCAGTGCTTGGTCCATCCGCCATATTCCCCGGACTTATGCAAAAAATGTGCAAGGGAGCGCCGTGACAAATGTCCTGCGCATATGCACAGGATCGATGCCATCCTTTGGAAGAAGATGGACGTAGAGTCGAGGCAGGCCGCTGATGCACAACCCGCTCCTACCACACAAGCTGCGATTCCTATGGAAGATCCTTCAGACGACGCAAATGTCAATATTGTCTTTGTAAATAGTGAATTATTCTGACAGTGTTCTACATGTCATTTTTGTGTAGGTGCAGCCTGAAATAACACCACCAACGACTAGTCAACTTCAAAATGGTGAGGAATTGCACACAGATGATGTGTTTGAGAGGTCCGTGTCCGAATCTGCGGAGGATCTGGTACTCCCCCCGTTAGTTCAGTCTTCCTGGTGAATGTGATCGCTAACTTAAGCACGGTGAATTATTTTCAGATCGGAAAATGACACCACCACGGAACAACACCATGACGACGTGGTGTTCAATTTTGATGACTCGGATCAACAAATTTATCTTACTGCCATGTTCACGACGGACGACAATCTGTGCGTAATGCTTTACACCGACTGTGAAATTCGCCGCCCAAATTAACCAAATTTATATAGCAGTCAGTATCATATCAGTCCTACAGAAGATGCTTTTCAACTTCACGTCTCCGCTTTTGTGGAAGACTTTGCATTTCTACCGTCAGTTCAACCTTTCTCCTGACCTTTTCTCGCTCACTCGCATATGGTAATTGCAGAGTTACGGATAATGACACTACTCATGAAATAGTGTCCAATTCCAATGAACTGTACCAACAATTTGATCTTACCGCTATGTTCACGATGGACGACAATACGTGCGTATTGTTTCACCGCATGGATGGCTTCGCTAGGAAAATTCACTAAATTTCCATGACAGTCAAGACCTTTTCAGCCCTACGGAGGTTGACCTACAATTCTTGAACAGTAACTTTGACGCGGTGTGGGATGATTTTGAGTAGATTTTCTCCAGAGCAGTCCCAATGCATGTGCCATTGTCACGGTTCCAAAGTAAGTGATTCCGCGTTCCGCAAGCGATCGTGCTCACTGCAAGTATTTTTGGTGAATTATGCAGTATATCGTGTGGTCCGGCAGTGCCAAAGTGTTTATTTGAGAACATAGTTGAGAGTTTTTGAATCATTCCCTGAGTGACCCGCGTTTTATTCCTATGCCAAAACATTCCACGTTATCTGTCCGTGTTGCATTGCCGTATATTCACTTTGCAGTCGACTCTTGTTCTCGCGTCTGAAAGGAGTGAATTTTTTTCCGAAATGACATAGATGTGTTTCATCTGAAGACAAAATGCTTGGCTTGCTTCCTTAGCACACAATTAAAAAATCCAAGTCATAATTATTCATGGAACCCGTACAATAATGCCAAGTAAATTCACCGCATCCGAGAAATTTGTGGTCGATGTTGTCAGCAAAGATGGCGTAGCACATGCCACAGAAGATCAACCAGCCCGCTTGTCCGCATGCATTGCTGTTGAACTTTAAAGGTTACTATACTGACTACCGAAGACTGGTGGGAATATCATCATGAAATTCAAATTTACCTGGCATGCGACACGACATGCGGCAGCACTTCGTGTTGTCGCATCAACACCGAACGTTGTAGTTAGACAGTGAAAATCCCGTCGTGGCACACCGAGGCAGACCGAGCGTGACCGATTGCCTAGATCGGACTAGATTTCCGATTTAAAATGGCACTTTCCTAGGTCGAAACCTATTCAGACCGAGCGATATCTAGTGCAATCGAGTCCGGCCGAGCAGGACCCCGGCATATCGGCTAATATGTCGGATCGGTTTGGCGTACGGAAACACCACCCAGCTGGACCCCCCAAAACACAAACTACCGAAGTGTCGCACTTTCACCGCACCCTACAAGGTTTATACTTACTTCAACAGTATGCCTGGCGAAATTGGGACCCCTCATGCGATTCTACACACTTCCAGCATCGAAACATTGCAATTTGGGCGTACGGAAATATTACGTTTAAGGATCCGACGTACTAGGCGGATACGCCGGGGTCCTGGCCGAGCTCCTAGATACTGGATGACTTTCCGCAGGATTTGATCGGCTTTCAAATATCAGAGTTCTAAATAAAACGACGATGCCGGTGATCCGATCACGCAGGAACACCTTATTTGAGCTCCGACGTGTTTTCAACCCCGGTACCCCCTTCCAGAGCAAAATGTCGCCAGTAATATACGCGGAGCTTAAAAGTTCACCAAATTCTGCAAAAGTTTGGTGGATGCCGGCGGTCGGCACGCGCATACAGTGAAGTTCATCGGTTGTTCACCGTATTGTTCACCGCAGTTTGCCGAAGTTCATCATAGTCCAATGAACTCCATCGAAGCTCGCCTCTAAAAAGCAGATAAACATAATGGGAGAGACATCTTTGCCCGACTTACTCAACATCCCTCGGAGGAACATTGATTGAGTTAAATTTCTGTTGTATAGCAGACCTGTGACCAGTCGCTTTGCAAAGGGTAAGTCGATAATTTTCAAGGGGCGAGGACACGAGGAATCTCATAGAGGATATTTGAGTTACCTCGAGGTGTTACTATTTTATTGGATTCGATCGCCGCCCCCTCTTCTCGTCCTGCCTTGATCCCGAGTAAAGAGGAACGCATTGATTTTGACGTATTTACCTCAGTATTGGACTGGACTGGATTTCCCTTATTTTTTCTCCAGTCTCCTGCTCAACGGGTCTTCACAAGTACACGTAAAACTCATGGGAGCACTCCAAAATGCCTCAAATGTGGTTTGTGTACCGAAGGGCCGCGCAGAAACAACGGATTCACTCATAACCACTGCACGCCACCACACGCCACCGCACTTGGCCGAACGCCACGCGGATATACCGGCCGATGTCGGAGGACGCCAGCATACGCCGAACTTTCCAGCTCCGGGCGTATAACTCAATGTCGCTCGCAGATGCTAAATTCAAACTCAGCTCACATGTCACGCCTCATCGCACTCTGTCACACATCCGTCGCGCGTCCTTGTGCATGCACGTTTCGTCGTTCTCCGTCCCGCATACTGTACGGTCACCGTCATAGCTGGAATAATACATGTTCTGTTAGCCCTGCCCAGCTGTTTCAAGTGTTATCTGCCCTGTTCATGTGTGGAGGATGATTTGAAACTTAAATATACGCTTATGCTGAGTTGGGACCTGTTTTGAGGGATTTCGCGAGCATTTCACCAGCGGACCGCTATCGTGAGTGAGATTGGTGACGCATGAATCACCGGCTCGCAGTTGAAACACGAAAAAGTCTAATAAGCTTGCTGCGCTCCCGCATCGGTAAAGTCCTTTTGCAACTGACGTGGCGCGCTCCATACGATGCAAGGACTCTTATCATACAGCAATGCCTGGCCCTTGAAACGCGGTGACAATGGCACTGCACGCGCTCTGGTATAAGAGTCCTGCATTCTCGTTCGTCAAGATCAGTTACTTTCCGCCCTCTAACGCATCGAGACTCACCGTTCCGCTGCCTGCCAACTTCAATACCATCCTATACGTCGCTGAGGTCATGTCTGACAACCGCTTCATACCAAACCTCACCTGGATTGACCCGATGGGCCAGCCTCACTTCAAGGATGAAAGCGGACAATGGATCCTGTTTGGACCTCGAGTACCCATTGGTGCAATTCCAATGCCTGTACGTATTGTTTGCCATATTAGATTGAAACATCGCCCACTCAAACAATCCGTGAAGGGACCTACCACTGCTCAGATGCCATTTCAGCCGGCGCATGAAGGTTTGCAGACTGTACATTAATCCATTATCTGTTACATCCAATTCCAGGTCTGATCACCTTCCATTTCAAGCATCCGGCGCCGTTCGTGTTTCCACCTACTGCCTGGCCAAGTGACCCAAGACCGAATGTTTCTGCTGGCTTGACTGCCGATGCTGCATCTTCGCAGATCCCTATCGATCCTGCTCTTGTCCCGTTACCTTGCAACGACGCCACGGATGCTGCACATCTGTGTGGACATTCACCGGTTACCAAAGTTGCGGGTTCGCGGCACACCTCCACTGAGCCCATCGTTGTAATGAATGCTCGGTTGTTACAACTGTTGTAAAGGTAATGCCACGGCGTATCGATTCGAGGCTCGGGGGCAAGGTCGGATCGGACAAGGTACGTCCAGTGATCATGTCGGTCTTCTGAACGGATGTGTCTGGCCTCGAATGCACCGACGACAATGAGAGCAGGAGTCAGAACTGCTCTGTCGTGCATCTCATCTTCTTCGATGTCGTCCTCTTCCGCTTCTAGATGCTGTGTGAATGCGAAGGTGTCGTCGTCGTCGTCGTCGTCGTCCATGGCACGCTTTCCTAATGCGGACATTACAACTTCTTGGGATAAGTACTGGTACGGCTTTGACGTTCGTCGGGAGTGTGCTCGCTGTATGGCACATGTGGCGGTGCTCTCGCTGCTGTGGAACGTAGAAACTAAGAGGTCCTAGATATGGTCTGCGGTCTGGTAGGTATTTCAGACTAAATTATAGATTAAAGTTGTGCTTCGCATAAATACAAATCTGGTTATTTGAAACCGATCAAATCCTGCGGAAAGTCATCCACTCTAGAAATTCCCTCGATTTCAATAGATTAAAACCTCTTTATATTTTATTTACTATTGAATACACTATCAATGTACAGTATCCTCTAAGTACATTCGGCGTACGACTACTTGCATCCGCCTTCCCGCCCTCCCGTGCCCCGTATCAATCCCTCGTAGCATGTCCTGGTCGATAGTTGTTTGCTGGTGTCGAGATGGTATTATTTGCCGTAGGTAAAGTGAGTGTTGGTCACCTTAATGTTGAGATAAGAGTTGTCAGTGGATGAAACGATACTCATAATATTCGATGTGTACCACCTATTGCGGCGCTCCACTTGCGATTCCAACGCGGAGTGTGGGAAGGTGGATGCTTGTCGTGCTCGCTAATCCATCCTAGAGCGCACGGACGCTGTCTCGCAAACGCGCCATTGGACGCGCTTTGTCGAATGTCCGAGTGTTGCGCGCATTCTCCATCGGACGCGGGCGGCCGTTGCGCTGCGTTCTGTTCAGAGTCTTTAGCAAGGTTTGTGGGTGAGAGCGACTTCACTGGCCTAGCAAACTCGCATTCCCGGCATTATCGATTCCTTCAAAGCAGCCTAAACTGGGCACTTTGAACGTCCGGATCCTCCTGGTAGCATCCCCATGTCGTGACCATGGGCAAGTGCATTTGACGCGTCGAGAGGCTGTGCCGTACGCTCAACTAGAGATGAGCACGAGTCCAGGAACCCACGAGTACCCATACAGGTGATCCCTAACCCACGGGTATTTTCCACTCAAATGCTTGACTCGGATCCTTATGGGTAGACCCTGACGGGTTACCCATACCCACGGATCCAACCCACGAGTATTTTCAAATGACATAAAGTAATATTTTATAACACATAGAGTGATTATTAAGACTAGTATAGCCTTTATTTGTATACAAATAGTATTTAAATGCAGTTTCATATCAATTTACATGCATTGTCTATTGATTTCAACTGATTATAGCTTCCAGAAAGTAAAATAACCTGCATCCCTACAAGTTACCCATGGGTACCCATACAGGTGATCCATACTCACGGGTATTTTTTATCTCAAAGCTTGACTTGGATCCCTATGGGTAGACCCTGACAGGATACCCATACCCACAGATCCAAGTCTTGCAAGTATTCCCACGGATCCGGATCCACTCACGGATGAACTCGTGCTCATCTCTACGCTCAACTGATGCACCGGCTGGTGCGCAACGAGAGTTATGGACAAGTGAGATTGGACTAGCGACAACGCACCGTGTTCCCCTTCCCGTTTCTGGCCCATTCCTTGAATCCCCCTTTGGCGCCTTTCCCGGACTTTAAGATATTCGGCCCATCTCGTCCTATAGTCGCGTGTAAACAGAGCCGCTGTGTACCACCAGTTGTGTCCTGGGTTCTTAGGAAGGTCTGGCCGTCGTAAGGAGTGTTCTTGAGGTCGTGCAGCCCATGCTTCCTCGCTGTCGTCTTCGTTGAGGGTGGCGGGAGCGCGTGGTGGGAGAGGGAGACGGGGGGATGGGTGTTCGGAGATGGTGGTGGTCGGAAGCAAGAGCGAACACCTGCGAAGTTGGCAAGACTTTGTTACTTAGCGTAACTTGCGCAAATTCGTCATTGGCAAGTTCGGTGGTCCTTAGCAAATAAAATTCGTAGTTGCACAAATTGCGTCGACAGTTTTTGGGACAAATTGCAAATTTTCTGACATTACACGCAAATTACAAGTGACCGGTCGTGTCACCCTCTCGATCTGGCCAGATTTCCACGATCTCCCTGGTCGACCCTGGTCCGCCACGCTTGCCCCAGATTTCTCTAGACGGAAATTTTGACTAGGGCTGTGTCCGAAAGTCCCCAGGACTCTCTGACCGTCGGTAAGTAAGTAGGTGACCCTAGGGGTAGATATTTACCATGCTTTTAATGTTTAAAACTATGTGTCACGTGATGGTATAATGTGATTTTTTTCCCCTAAAAAATGGGTCAAAAATACTACAAAATGTCTTAAATATGTAATTTGAATAAAGTGGCTTGCACAGAGTTGCCAGTTTACCTCGCCCGGGCCATCCTAAACCATAGCAGATGCAACAACTTGGGTGGCCCCGGAATTTGTCGCAGACATTTTTCTTCCCGGTTACAAATATTTTAGGGTCTGTCACAATGCGTGTAATATCTTTGGGATGACTGCCTTGACGTGGAAATGCACCTTCCGGCTAAAATATTATGATTTTTGACTTATTTACATTATAAACCGACGGAATTTTAGGCCTCGGTAAATAACTGTTAAAAACGTGTAATTTACATGTTTAATTCAAATTTAAACTTTGTTTACACTGAGCCAATCCGTTCGGCTGTCGGGATGCTTCGGGACATTCGCACTCAAGTTGGTATGCCGATTATGCCGCCTGGTCGACGAAGGATCTGGGCTCTGTCGGCCAACCAGCCGATTGGACAGATCTCAGAAAAGATCTCCTTCGTCTCCGCTTATACACCGACCTGCCGTGTCTCAGATGTAGCGCCTCTTTCCTCTGCTCATTTCCTCGCTAGGTGCGAATGTCCTTCTTGCCTCTTTCCTCTGCTCATTTTCTCACTTCCACCCACCCACCCCTTTACATCTCTTATTCTTATGAGCGTCATGTAAAATACTTGTACAGTAGGGATCGCCCATTCGAGCCGCGCTATACACGAGGCTTTCGCCTCATTTCACCGCTAAGCACATCCGCGCTCTTTTCGGACACAGCCCTAATTTTGACTGGGAACCAAGAGGGGACCGTAACTACGACACCGACTCCCCTAAGACCCCGAAGACACCCCACCCTACTTTTGCGCCAAAGTGCCCTCAACGCCGTTTTGTCAATTGACTCGAACCGTCGTATTTTAGCACTCAAAATGTATCTAACATCTATCTATGCGTGTTTGTGATGATTCTGAGCCCATTCCCTTCTTGCTACGCGACCCACCCGAAGAAGAAGCATTTTGGCGCTTCCCGACTGAGCTTCCCGTTGATACCGATTCCATGCTCCTTGATGTTTCGGTGGGTGGCGTAGTATTAGTCTTGTCCTCAGGCATTCATGGAATCGTTGAGGAGGTAGTGGCCGGCTGGGATGACACGTCCTCAAGTGAAACATGAAGTTGACTCGTTAATTGAGACTCGGACTGGATAATCTCTTGAAGTATTCTTAGGTGTTGTACATGTTGTGGTGGTGATAAGAGTCCTAAACATCGTTGAATTCAGAGCAAAACCGTTTGACAAAACAGCACTTAGGCGCAAAAGTAGGGTAAGGTGTCTTCGGGGTCCTGGGTGGGTCGGTGTCGCGGATTATGGTTCCGGTTGCCTCTCTGTCTTGCCACTATTGCTACTATGATTGATACATCTGTACCCTGGGAACGACTGGGAATCAACGCCTAACCTCCACGTGGTTTATTACCAAATTAGGGAACCACCATCTTTGCATGTTCGTAGTATTGCTCATTACCCCCTTCCGTGTCCAGCAAATCAGACAACAGAGTGCTTCGCCGAGCAATCTCAATTGCCCAACATGCCATAAAATGGCGCGAGGCTTACAACCACTTCCGGGCCACACTCCATAGCCACCTCACTTCTTGCTCCAGCAATGCCGCCTGCGTTTCGCCCCATCCTCCCTATAACGCAGACCCCTTCCGATGCCGACGTTGCTAATGCGATTCCAAACACCGTTCAACCTATCCTTAAAAATCCGGCACCATGTGCTAATTGCTCCAGCGCTCAACAGGCTGTAAGCGCTTATTTACGATTTCCTAGTATTTCGTTTTACATATTGCACACCGCTCATCTTCCCGCTGCACAGTGTTTAATCCATCCTCCATATTCTCCCACATTATGCAAAAAATGTGCGCGGGAGCATCGTGAGAAATGTCCTGCGCATATGCATAGGACCGATGCCGTCCTTTGGAAGAAGCAGGACACAGAGTCGAGGCAGGCCGCTGAAGCACAGCACGCTGCTCATACGCAAATCCTAGTTCCCATGGAAGATCCTTCGCACGGAGGCACTGTTACTATCGTCCTTGTAAATACCAGGAAATTATTCTGGTACGATTCTAACTAAATTTGTTACACAGGCGGTGCCTGAAATGACGCCAGCGGCGACATTTCCAGTTCAAGACGGTGCGGGATTGAACGCGGACGATGTGTTTGAGCCGCTCGTCTCCGCGTTTACGGAGGATTTCTCAATTTCACCGTCAGTTCGAGCTTTCTACGTAATTTTGCTCACTAACTCGCGTTCGGTGAATACATTTCAGATTTACGGACACTGATCCGATTCCGGATCAAAATAATGACGAACTGATGTTCAACTTTAATGAATTGGACCAACAATATGATCTTTCCGCCATATTCACGTTGGACGACAATTCGTGAGTAGATTTCCGGGAACTTCGCTACAAAAATTCACCAAATTCTACCATAGCAGTCAAGATCTTATCAGACTTACGGAAGGTGATATTGAACCGCACGTCTCCGCATTTGTAGCCGATTTCGTATATCCGCAGTCAGTACGAACTGTCCTGTGAATTTTCATCGCTAACTCGTCCATGCTGAATTAATTCTAGATTTACGGACAATATTCCGACTCCAGAACCAAATAACAACGAAATGGCATTCACTTTTAATGACCTGGACCAACAATATGATCTTACCGCTATGCTCACAATGGACGACAATTTGTGCGTAGTGTTCCACCGCAATTATGAACCTCACTACCAAATTTGAACAAATTCCACGATGACAGTCAAGATCTCGCCTGCCCTACCGAAGACGATTTACAGCACTTGAACAATACCTTTGACGAGCTGTGGAATGAATTTAAATAGATCCGTTCCAGCAGTAAGTGGTTGCTCCATTTCGCAAGCATTTTTACATACAATTAATTGACAGGATTTAATGAGTTAACTGGTGAGTGGTTCCCTTGCAGTCCTAATGCGCTTATCTGAAGAGGTGTTTGGAAGGTTTTAAATCCTCATCGAAGTAACGTGCGCTTCCTCATGTCTATGCCAAAACGCTTTTCGTATCCCAACTCCTTGTCGCTTTCCTGTTTACTTGTTTTGTCGCTGTCCGACCCGAATGAAATGATTGACAGTTGTTCCAACTTGTTCGACCGGGGCGCATCATTTGCCAAAACTACGGTCTCCGTGAAAGAGTTGTATTTTAATCTTCAGCATGAGAGGGTTCGTCCAATACGGTCTGGTGCTGTACATCATGCGAATTGAATGGAAAGCCTGAAGGTGCATTACAACTAGCCGGATCATTACCAGAGCTTTGAATGGGACAGACTACAATATATAATCCCACATTGTCATCAGCGCTACTCTTACAATCGTACCATACATACCACCTCGTGAATATATCTGACCCTCAATAGTTTCAGGAAAAATGAAGAATTGCTATACAATACAAAATTCTTGCCAACGAGAACGTCACGGTTCGCACGTCAGGCTACGCAAAATTACCGAATGTATGGGCAGCATAAGTGAAGTAGATGAAGAATGCGCATGCGGCGTCGCTGGAGGCGCGGGGTCGTGACGAAGGTGTTAATGCTTGCCAGATGATATGTACATTACGAGGGGTAGAAGAGTTCGTTGCATGCATATTATGCGATGATGCACGAAATTCCACGTTGCGGTTGCGGCGGCTTGGGCCTGGGCTTGTATGCGGTCTTCAACGGCGGGGAGGCAACGACGGGCTTGGTTTTGAGCGCAGCGGGTGCTTCCGGCTCCTTCTTCTTCTCCGACTCTTCGGTCTCAGTGTGCTCGCGGAACCACTAGAAAGGAATATTAATTTTCAAGGGTGGCTTTTGACACATGGGCTTGTCTGTACCTTGACGAGGAACTTCGCGGACTCTTTGGGGTAGCGCTTCTGAGTCTCGTAGTCAACGTAAGTAACACCGAAGCGTGTTGAGTAACCGTCAGCCCTAGTAAATATCAATAAATTATTGTATCAATAAGCTTGCAAGCAAGACGTCATACCATTCAAAGTTGTCCAAGAAACCTTTCATAAAAGAGTCAGCATTAATGCTGGAAAATTGAAAACGGAGAGTAAGGCGTACTCCACGGGAAGTATGACCTGACGTCGACGCCGTCCTCCATGACGGCTGACATCAGCGCTTGGGTAGCCCCACGAAAGTACTCCACGCGATCATGGTCCTGAAGAGCTTCTTCAAGCGGCATGCTGTTCTCATCCTTGACAGCGAAACCGTTCTCTGTGACGCTTCATCGCACGTTAGGCTGTGCACACTGACAGGAGTAGAAGTATCATACAATATCGGCAGCTTGTAGCGCTGGGAACACAGAACAACGGTGAATCCACGGCGAAACATCGATGGAAGCAGTGACACGTACGTTCCAAAGGTAGTTCAACAACTATGTAAATGAAATTTCTCAGCATTCCGTGTTCTGATTGCAAATGTAGGTGGAGTACTCACGGCGCGGAAGCCCTCGGGGTCTTAGGGAAGTGGAAGAAGTCAGTCAAATGCGACGTCATACTGACGAGGACGTACAGTCTTGCAACCAGGCGCAATGAGCTGGAAGGCACGATTGGTTGTCAATTCACGGAAGCCTGCGTGGTGGTCATATTAAGGACGTACCTTGCGTGCCCAACTGTGTTCCGTCGGCACGGGTGAAAGTGTATTCTGCTTTCCCTTGGAACTCGTCGTCACCACCACCCTCTGAAGAGAATTAATGTTAGCAAAGCACAAAACGACAGATGTTGGGGTGGTCTCAACTGATCAGGTTCGTCGTGTAGGTGTTCATGCCGTAGAAATCCGAGGAGCCTTTCACAACTGTCCATTCCTCAGCTGTGAATTCAGGCATTCGCTCTCCGAGCATCTTCTTCATGTGCTCCGGGTAAAACCCGAGATATACTGGGTCCTGCAGAATGACGTATATCAGCTTGAGAACCCTGACGGCGTATCCCCATGAGATGAAGTTATTACCGCAAACCAACCTTGGATGGAAGAGCAGGTGTCAGCAGATTAGAAGTGTGAGATGCAATGGAAGCATACCGATAGCGACATCTAATGCGTGTTGCGCAGCTTCGACGTCTGGTTCAACAAACAGTTAACATTTGAGATGAGATGACGAGACGAGACAACATACTCTCGGGACTGTCGTCGAAAGGTATCGCCCAGTCACCGTTCAACGTGATACCGATCTGTCCACCTTGGGTGGGCTTGAACTCCTCACGGTAGATCTTGACAGCGTGAGCATGAGCGAGTATCAGGCTGTGGCCGACACTGCTCAGATTACGAATGGGTTCCGTCAGTCCACCAATGACGCAGAGTCTAATATAGTACCAAACATACGCACATCCACGGTTCCGTCGAAGAATCGCCTTCGGGGGAACGATTCCGGTCACTTGATCTCCCGGGGGCGAAGACACCCCGCCCGTAACCCAGGATAGCAGTACACCAAGGCTCGTTCAGCGTCAGCCTGCGGAGGCAGATCCCTGTCGATCAGCGGACATTTCATCAGATGCCACGTGACCCTTACCAATGCTTCACGCGGTCGCCGAAGGCTTGGAAGCAGACCTGATGTTTGCGGTCAATTATCGAAAAATATGGAACATCATTATGGAAGCGCAACTCACCCTGGCATAATGAGCGTAGTCCTGGACGATTTCTTCTTTGTTCAACCATCCTCCGTACCGATCGTGTAGACCCTGAGGCAGATCCCAATGATAAAGCGTCTTCGGTGCATTCAATACGTTGAGCCTCAAAGGATTTCATGTGACATGACTCACGACAAATGGCGTGATGCCAGCCTCTAACAAACCGTCGATGAATTTAGAGTAGAATTCAATTCCCTTCGGATTGATGGGGTCATTGCGACCGCCGACAGGGATAATGCGTGACCAAGCGATAGAGAAGCGGTAAGCCTTGATGCCATACTCGCGCAGAAGGGCCAAGTCTTCTTTCCACCTATTGTACGAGTCCGTGGCGACGTCGCCGTTGCGTCCGTCGAGAGTCTTTCCAGGGATTCTGCTGAAGTCATCCCATATTGATTTTCCACGCCCATCTTCATTCACGGCGCCTTCGATCTGGAAACTCGCTGAGCAACAAGCACGAAGGCAGCGTTAGTGAACACGCCATCAAGTGATGTGAGCCAGAGCACTCACCAGTTGCGAAGCCCCACAGGAAGTCACTCGGGAATTTAGGAACGGTGCTGCCCGCAGTTGCAATCATGGCGGCTCAAAAGTACGGGAGCTGGAGGAGTGTACGGAAGGCGACATTTGGATTCGATAACAGCTCTTTAAAGGGGGGAAACACCGCTTCGAGAAAGCCGACATGCAGGGCGGCTTTTCCTAGGGCTTACTGGGTTGAGCCCGAGGAAAGTCCGGGAGGTGTTTGACCAAACGTGACCGAAGGCAATACCTTTGAGATCAAGATTCTGTAGATATCCGAGTTCCCGGTTGACCCTGGTTAAAACTTGCTGAAGAAGGAGATAATTGCCATCCTGAGTTCGCAACGTTCCCATTCCCTAGCAAGTGTGGAACTGTGACTTGCGAAATGCTACATCAGGAGACGGCACCGCTGACTTTTAGACACGGCGCAGCCTTCCTCCGAAATTTCTCCGGCCACTGTGTTATGGTGCCGAGGCACTCCTCACGGTCTGCTCTCGCTCAAACCACTACAACACTGCACCGTAGAGCGTCAACATGTCTCCAATCCCTGGTATCGCCCTATTGGGTGCTGGTTTGTTCGCTAAGGAGGGTACGTATAAACATTGTCATTTGCAGCTCGGCTCGTGCAAACTCGAGATTTCACCGACTTGCACGCTGATCATCCTTTCAAGCCCATCTCCCCGCCATCGCCAACCTCGGATCCGCTGCGCCGCCACTCCGCGCTGTGTATTCCAGGTCGCTCAAGTCTGCCCAGGATCTCGCGTCTGCAGCGGAATCGACATTGAAATTAACCTCACCGCCAAATATCTACCATGACGGTGATCCATCAGCTAACTTAGACACGCTTTTGGCAAGATCGGATGTCGGAGTTGTCATCGTCATCCTCCCGATAACTACCCAACCGGACGTCATTCTTAAGTCGCTCGCAGCAGGGAAACATGTCTTGAGTGAGAAACCAGTGGCCAAGAACGTGAAATCCGGAATCTACTTGATCAAAGAATATGAGGAAAAGTACAAGCCAAAGGGTTTGATATGGAGGGTAGCAGAGAACTTCGAGGCAGAGCCTGGGTATCGAGCTGCGGGACAAGCCATCCGAGACGGCAAAATAGGAAAAGTCATGTTTTTCAGGCTGCAGGGTATTAACAACTTGGATCAAGATTCAAAATGGTACAAGACTCCTTGGCGCACAGTTCCTGACGTGGGTGTTGTTCAGATCTTGTCCAGATCAGGGAGCTGAAATAATTCCGTTCCGCTTCAGTACCAAGGAGGATTTCTGGTAAATCACATTTTAAACTGACTTAAAACGAATTGCTGATGTCACGAACGGAAAAGCTGGACGGGGGTGTCGTGAGTGAATATTTATTCGCCGAGATTCCCGCAACCCAACCTTGATTATAGCATTCTGCGGCATTACTCCGTGTCGTACTTCCAAGTCCGGTCACTCACATATCCAGTTTCGCGTCTCTCAATAAAGACTATCTCGCACCCCTGGACACTATAAACGCCGTTGTCAAAGCAGAGGATGGGTCGCATGGGATATTTGAGCTCAGCTTCGCGGCCCCGACGTCTTCGCGATCGTCAAGCGGAAACGGGTTCTTCGTGACGGGGACGGACGGGTGGTTGGAAGTGGCCAACGCCAAAATCAAAGACGGTGTTAATGGCATTCGCATTACGATCCACATCGTCACCAAAGACAAAAATGGCAAGATACTGGACGAGAAAGTTGAGCTCATAGAGGAAGAATCGAAAGGCGTCGAGGCTGAGATCAGTCATTTCTTGGAAATCATAAAGGGGAATGACGGCGGGCTCGGTGATCCTTGGGGTGCGCTTAAAGACGTTGCCTTCATCCAGGCGTGTCTAGACAGCCAAGGACAACTTGTAGATCTGGGACTGCCGGGGCGCACGTAAGAATAACGCGATACGAGATGGATAAAGTGTATTATTAGAAGTGTCATACGCACGTTGTCAACAACCACGTTCCAATCCGCGGCTCGAAGTCGTACCGCGGAGCCAGCGGGGAAAGCCTGATCAATTTTGTTGGATGCGGATGATGACGCTGGGTGGGGCAAGACTTGTATGGTTCGACAGTGCTTCGAATAACGAAGCACCCAGCCTGCCAGTTCAGTGGTTCCGGTTCAGGCTTGATGATAACTTCAGTGAATGAGCTTCCTCCACTAATCACCAAGAAAACAGAAGGAAACTGGGCCGATTTTTTTTCCGCGCCATACAACAAATTCGTTGGAGACCTCCCAACGGATCATCGCCCACACAAGACGTTGCAAGCATAGAAGCACGAAAATGAAACGTCCACTAGCCAAATACACGCTAGAAGGAATTCGGAATTTTGCTTCGTATTACAGCGAGATCACACCGAACCGTGAGGAGTCTCGTTCCGGGGAGCCGCACCCTTTGAGTGTTGATCGAGATGGAGATCCAGATTGGCGATAGGAATAGGCGTAGATTAGATTCCGCATGTCGCTGGCACCAAGTCGAGTCGGTGACGAGCTCGTTGCAGCATGGACGAATTCCGTCATGTGCAGAGGAACAAGCAAGAAATGTATGTTGGTTGAAAACAGTTACCGCATTTGGGGATGACAGACGTGCCACGTGGTCACACAGCGACAACAATCGCAGCGACGACCTCCATCCTTCAGGCATTCAATCATGAGTCTGAGCACCACGCCAGCAGCATGAGGTGATCAAATTAAAACGACCCTCAAGCTTTTACGACACCTTTTCGACATATTTTCCACCTTTTCCCCGGAAGCGCACGCCATCCAAGGAAACAATTCATTGTTCCGAAGTTTTGCAAATTTCAACGTTGGCGCCCGATGGTGAAACTTGTGCATGTGAAAGATAGTATTGGAAGGTTAAATTTTATTTTATTTTGAGTGTCTAATTTGTCTGATACAAATGTCAGAGCTTCTCGAGGGTGCGTATCACTCCGAGATTCATCATCATTCATCTCGCCGTACTACCAATCATTCCATAATCGACCGAAAATCTGCAGATCAGTCCTACTGGGATACCAAGACCATAACGCTTCCACGGTCGGATCTGCCCTTGCTGTCTTCGTTACCGTGATCCCGCATCATCTAAAGTTATCTTCTTGAGCGGTCTCCTTGGCAGATGCCTCCGACGAATACCCAGCACTGTGATATCGTACTCACCCCAGAACACCCTGAAGGCCTGCTTCTGTAATACTATCGACGCCGACCTCTCAATATACCATTGCGCAATGCTAACGTGCAATCATGGACCCCCCGGAACATACTCGGATTGACACTCCGGTGCACCAATACGGCGAAAGACCGCAAATAGATCTAGAGCCATCTATACGAATAGACAAATGGAAACACATGAATGGTATCTGCCTTCAGCGTATCGCCAAATGCCTGTTGATATGATCAGCATCACTCTCTGGAGCACCTTTTCAATGCGGTGAAACTCACCAAGCCTCACGGCGCCGGCATAACTGCACACCTTGCAACTCCAGCTTTCCCAAGAATTTTCTCACTCTGCTGTGGATAATCGACGTCAAGGATCGGCCAAACCAAATATTCAGCCCCATACGCAGTTTGCCATTCGAACCAGGTTTGCAAATTAAAGCTACTGCGGAGGAAACCTTTGAACTACACATACGCATTCTGCTGTCACATGGTTTTACTCTAAAATTGCAAAAGATGGTGGCTCAACTTGTCAAATAAACGGTGTACGCACAACAATTCCGCCGCCGTTCTTCCCCACACAATACTGATCTCACTACTCCTCATCTTCAGACTGTGCTAGTCCTTTCGACAACAGATTTTTATTCAAAATTGATTCCGAACGCTTATTTCACTCCCATGTCGAACAACTACCAACTGGTCGATTCCTTTGTCGTCACAGAAGAAGAAAATCAAGTCCGTCAATATTTTCGGCGTGGCCGTTTCTCCCGAGCATCTGGTCTCCATTGAAAGGCTACATTTCGTGAAAATCTACTGAAGGGGAAAGGAATCAATGAAAAGTTGCGATACATTCTTGTCGTGCCTGGTTATCGACGGCTAGGCGAAACACTGGTTAACATACCTATTGAAGTCCATGTAATCGATGTGTATTGGGACGAGGTGAGATGGGAGAGCTTTGAAGAGGTCGATAAATTGGAGATAAAGATTGCGGAGTTGTTTTGCCCAGATGTGCGCCTTGCGATGACGGATGGAAGAGATGAATTATTGCTCAGCCTTCAACGAGTCGGCCGCCAATGCAGGATTCAGGTATGTTTGAAATGGATCGCGTTAGATCATAATAGACCTGGAAATTTACTATAAGGGGGTAGTCATCGTGATGATAGAATGGGCGAGAAAAATTTCCTTTCAGTGAATTGGAGCACCAATTCTCACCAACTGAGGATGGAATTGCATGCATTCCAAGTCCTCGAAGTGGAGGCGCAAGCACGTGACTGCCATAGATCCTCCGGTAACGGCAGAGGACTACCTGCAACCCCAGTTGGATGTGACTTTCGTCTTCAACCTGACCGCCTTCCACGATGTTAGAAAGTCTTCGGAAATATGTCTACGATCGGAGGCGAACATTCTCGACGTTCGTCGGTATTGCTAGCGGGCTCTACATGGTCGGGCGCTATGTCGCTGACCGCTTTGAGGAGATACGGGAGCAAGTACTGCAGGAACGACAAGCGAAAGACAAGTGAGTATCAGCCCTTTAAAAGTCGTGCTGATCGCATATGAATATCTTTCAGTTTACGCCGGAGGTTCCAGCAAAACCAGGAGGACATCTCATATATCATAATGTCGCTGTTACCATCTTTGAGCAACCACGTTCTCGAAGAAATGGATGTCGAGGGTCTAATTCTACAGCTCCAAAGCAAGGCGAAAGCTAAGAAGCGCGCCGAAACACCCGAACCACCACCATCAGACTCAAGTCTTGCTTCGAGCGTGGAGCTTCTTCAAGGACATGACGCCCGTTCCGACGGTGGATCCATGTCTGTCGTGTCAACTTCCGGAGTGGAGGATGATACACGATCATCACACATTGAAGCCTCCGCCTCATCACAGAGCTGGGTAGATGAATTCAGCATGCGCGAATCTGCACTTGCCATGCCTTCGAAACCTGCCACAGATATTGGTTCCCCGCACTCAAGTCGTGAGGCTTACTTGTCCGATTCGGTCACGAGCGAGTCGGTCGTCAGTACCAGCGATGTGGAGCGGTCCCGAACAGTGAGAATTTTTATTACCTGGATTCCTTCGTGACACATTCATCCTACACGCAGTTACGCGTCGAACGTGGAGAGCCCGAATCTGGTCCTTCTGTAACAAAAAGTAAAGCGGAACTTTGGAAGGAGGTAAAACTACTCAGTCAGTCGCTCAATTCATGCAGTTTTCATCCTAGCTAAAAGTCCAATTAGCTTTCACGCGTACATTAACCATCATATACTCAATGACCCTTCTCTCACTCCTCACGCACATCCAACTCAGTCTACTGGGCAGATCAAAATACGTACAGTCTGTTATTCAACTGCAACGAGAAGAAAGGTCGAGGGAGCATCGAGAGTACGAATCGTCCATTTCGGCATTGTTCTGGGGCAGCTCCAGTAAACAAATAGATTCCGAAGAAATCCACTTTGATGATATTCACGAGGGGACTGAGATGAAATTCTTGTCGTTGAGTTGGTGGTTGCTGCACGTAGGATGGAAGGATGTCAGTGAGCGAGTACGTCGGAGTGTTCAAGAGGTCTTTGATAAGTAAATCTTTCCACACCCATCTAGTGTAATTTGAAACGCTAATACTTCGATTAAGCGTGTCTTTGAAGGGCAGCATAGGATCCATGGAGCTTCATCGATTAGTCATGGACGTACGACGAAGAGTCGAGCACGAAATCACGTACGAAGGTACTGAAAGAAAAATCAAGTCAGTTTCCACATATTTCAGATCAGCGGTAAAATGCTAAGGTGTTCCGCGTGACTGTGTCCACAGCTTTCTCTCCACGTTAATACCGCCAACCCCCGAAATCCTACAACACATCCTCATCCAAGGCGGTGTATCACCAAGCATGGCGAACTCCAAGGACCCTGCCTTTGTGTCACTGCTCGACGAAACACGAGCAATCGTAGCATCTCCGACATTTTCGCAGGTGCTCGAAGTCTGTCTCGATCGTGCGACGGACGTACTATTCGATGGCCTGCAAAAGAATGTATTCGCTGACGAAAATGCTGCCGGGCCGAGTGAGGACTCGACAACATTGGGAGGCGAGACGAAGGTTCGTTTGGCGGAATTACTGCCTGGGTTGGCTCGTTGGAGTCACCTTGCATTGAATGGGTTCCCGAATGAACTAATCGATGTGAGTTTGCAGCCGTTTTTTTCAGGCAAGGGTGCTCATCTTTGTTATGACACAGGGTTTGGCGAGCGTGCGGGAGATGACGGGGTTCGCGGCGTACATATATTCAAGTTACGATAATATACTTCGATGATAGATAGATAGAGAACTACACTATCTTGATTTTTGCGCATGAAACTTTCTGGTTGAGCGCTTACCTCCACGTGACTTTTGATCTACCAACCTTGGACACCGACGACAAACACTCATGGTACGACAGGACGCAATGTCTCGCTGTGACACCAACTGACGATATACCGCAGGGTGGTGGCGCAAGGTATCCATATCCAAAGGAAGTCTGGACACCATCTGGTGAGCAAAAGCGCAACTAAACCAACTGGAATTGTCCACGATCATCTTAACGAATGATCAGGCGGTTGGTGGACACGGCCGTCGAACTGGAAGTCAAATACCGCGATTGCGTTCGCTGGGATACTCGCTGTCACATACAGCGTTTGGACGCTGAGTGCGGCGCGGGAGGTGCGTGGTCTTCTTTTCTTACCTCTGAACTTACCTCGAACCTCATTCATCTTCGATGCAGTGGAGATACATCCAGCCTAGCAAACCGATACCATCCATGCTTGTGCGTCTCGTTACCGTCTTGGAGTTTGAATCGTACTGATACACCGTCTCCTCCTCTCCGTTGACAGTGGGCAAAACAATACAAGGAAAAGAAACCCGAGTTGGAGAAGGAATTACATTGACACCGACTCACCGAATTTCCAAATGTTTTTCTGTCTAAACTTAGAAGAATGGATGTTTCCTTGAACTCGTGTCAACTTTGCTTCCTCATGGTTCTCCTCGTTTCGCGGAGAGCGCCGTTACTAACCACTCTGGAAATGACTTCACCCTATTTACCACGGAACTCTTCTTCGCCAAGGAACCTGAAGTACTCGCCTCAACATAAATGAATTTGGTCAAACGCCGCTCCGAGTCGCAGTTTACATCACCCCTCCTTCTCCGATTTCAGGCGACGGCGACTAACTCTGTTTGGTTTTCTTCTCCACGAGAGGCTAAGAACCCATCAGGGCCGTTCATTAAAATGACATCTTACTTCCGTTTCCTTCGCAGTGCTCGGAAGAACTTTGGATGCACCACGGAGGAACGAAAAGGAAATTACTGGCGCGTTGCTGTGAGATCCCCATCTGGCAAGTGTTCGGCGGAAGGGCGCCAGTGGCCAAACCTCCCAGCACTGCTTGGATGAAATTGCATGAGAAACTTGCTAGTAGTCGTGTTATAATAGAACCGCGAACAACATGAACAACTGGAGACAATATTTAAGATAAGATATCGAACGGTCATCCGATTACACGGATGTAACATGATTCTTCACCCGTCAGAGTCATCGCCGCTATCATCGTTTGCCGGTTGTATAGTCATCATATCGTTTAGACTAGAAATATTGGAGTCAGTTTTTTTTTCAACTTTGAATGGGGTGAATAACCTACCAGTGCACGAATGGCTCCACGACTCTTGCTATCTTCGCTAGATGCTCCTTGAAGTCTGGATCGAGGACTTCGGAGTCCGCGAATCTACCTCACTGACCGTCAGCGATATGGCCGCAAGTCTTTCCCCAAACACGCACCTGCAGCTGACAGCGATAGTACGGCATTTCAACAGATCGATATCCCTTACAATCGAAACCAGCCAGTCAGTACTTGTTCGACTCATGGTGACGGACCGATGAACAACGAACGCACTTGTGATCCTTGGGTACACCCTTCGGTGCCTTCTTCAGCTCGTCTTCAAAACCAAATATGTTCCTTCGCTCGCCCTTGGGATGAGGCTTCGGTTCGCCGAAGAGTTTGACGAATTCTGGGGCGGAGATCACCTCGCGAAGGCGGCTGGGGTTTCGCATGATATTGGTGCTACGAAATCGGTGCTATCAGAGGCTGAAGGGGAAGTGTTCTTGCGAACTCATACCGTATGTTTTGTATGGCATCCCTCCCTGGGCACCACGACCCCGCGGCAAAATAGGAACCCCCAGGGGTGACTATACAGACCTGAGAAGTTGGTGTGAGATACGGATGGGCCAGACGTACCGTTACTGAAAGGAGACCAGTGAAAATTTCAGAGCATATTCTGTTGCAGAAGAACTTACAAATGATCTGTGCGAGCGGGTAAGCGAGATGGCCATGGGGAGAGTCTGAAATTTGAGACGCACAATGCGCAAATGTGCCCTTCCTGCCGCCCCTCGAAAAGCTGGCCGTGAATCCGGTCTTGTATGGCGTCTTGTCGTTACTGAATCTGATCTGGTAAGCATGGTGGAGTTAGAGAAATAAAAGTACATCGGAAAGCAGAAAATAAACATCGCGGTATATCCGATGAACGACGTCGTTCGGCGGAAGCGTTGGAATCTCATTGTCCACTTCGATCAAGATTGGCGTGAAGACTTCAATGAAGGCTTTCCATTCCTTCTCGGCTTGACGGTATACAGGTTCTGCAACACTAGTTTTAGAAACAAAATCAAATATGATTCTCTATGAACGACTCACCATGCAATTTAAACCTTACGACAAGGTATGAGAGTCTGATATTGGTATGGGGGTGACGTCAATGCGCACCATTCACGATCATTGCATTTTGGGTCTTTGAGGTGGGATAGGAATTTCAACGTGTTCTTAGATATTCTCCCAGGTGGGACTGACGCGATGATGAATAAATCTTCAGAACTATTATGAGAAAGAACGGGAGAGCCGCACCTTGCCCTGTTGTAGGTGCTTGCACTACGGTCCCAACCACCTCCATCCCGTCCTCCCACTCCTCAACTTCCTCGTCCTCATCGTCTTGCGTTTTCCGCTTCTTAGGAGATACTTTCTTTTTCGGAGTGCCTTTCTTCGGTGATGCCCGTTTCCTCTTCTTCCCCGGAGACGCGTCAGATTCGTCATCAAGCGCGTCGCTGTGAATGGATGCAACATCGTCGTCTTCGCCATGATCTTCCGTGACACTTTCAGGCTCTTCGTACGCGTCGCTCGCGTTGTCGTCAGAACTAATGGGCTCGGAGTCTTCAAGGTCGCTGACTGGCTCTTTCTTCTTCCCTTTACCCGTCTTTTTTGCATTCACTGTCTTGCCATTCTTCGGGGAAGTTTGAGAACGGGTTGCGCGGGCCATAATGAAGGCAGAGAAAACAGAGTTAGCACCAAGATCGCTGATTCGCAAGAAAAAGACTAGGGCGGAAATCGTGCTTACAAAACATGATAGATCCGAATTCGGCTGTCCTCTGCTCAGTATTCAGTATTCGTTTCATTGTTGTCTCAGCAATCTTGCTCCGTGCCTTTGCTCGTGAAGCTCTGGTTCCTAACTTGAGACAGGCAACAGCTCCGGATATCCTTTGATAAAAGATGAATTTACTGGACCCTCAAGTGTGAATCCTCAGATCTGGACTCTTATGCCTTGCTCTATCATTTTCGTTGCATGGTTTCGATCCTTGGCGAATATTCTGTGTTTACGCGGTCTGATGCTGCTCGGCTTACTACAAATTCTTGCAACAATACCACCTTCTGTCGCCGTCGAATGTCAGCAAAGTTCTTCTGCCATTAAACCATTGTCCTGAAACTTTCGAGGTTGCCGTACGCATCTCCCCACTTCTCATGATTTAGATGGCGGATCAGCTTCGATGTCGACGCGCCTAAACGGTACGCATTCGAGTAAATGCGAGCACCACATACTGCAGTTCTCTCGTAACTCTCACACACGATGGTCGGACTTCTTCGGATGGATTCCGAGCAAATCTCATTTACGACATAATGGATTATTGGTTCAGCGGATCGCCGTGATCACCGTCGCCGTTCAGTTGCAAATTAAGGATGACATTGCGATTTTGGCGGTGGAGATCCATCTCTGTCTTGTTCGCCGCTCCCCGATACAAACACCAAGATTTCCTAACAAGTTGTCGGCAATCTTGGACCTTGTCTCCGCCTCTCGCCGTGGTGGTAGAATTCTACTGATGTTCTACCGACTACAAGAAATTCGCTGTCAACGGAGACTCGGCCTCGACGCTGCTATGTTATGGGTCAAATCAAATATATGCCAACACCCGACGTAACTCCTCCGCACTGACGGCGACCCACTCATCGCACAATCGTGGAATTTCCAAAAATTGTTCTGACGCCTTGACAAGTCCCCTCATTGTTGGCCTTCTTGCGCTCAATCGCACCGCTCTAGACTGTTTCACATGACGGATCAAGCTCAAGTTCCTTTTACGAAACCTCCCCAAAATGCGCTATAAAAGGTCACTCGTCGTCCTGCTAGATTCCCCAGTCGAACAAACCTCTTCGTTCAACGTCTTCAGTCCTTACACTTCATCCTCATCATGTTCTCCAAGCTTTCTGTCGCTTTTGTCGCCGCTCTCGTCGCTACGACGGCACTCGCTGGTGGTAGCGATGGTCAGTGCAACACCGGTCCCAACCAATGCTGCCAGCAGACCGGCGCGGCCAACAGTCAACCTATCGCCACGCTCCTCGGGCTGCTCGGCATCGTCGTCCAAGATGTGACCGCAGGCGTAGGTATCAACTGCACCCCCATCACCGTACGTTTTATCCAACGTCAAAGCACTTTAATTTTGACTCATGTCTCGTTAGGCTATTGGCGCGGGAAGTGGAGCGACTTGGTATTGTTTTTTTCTTTCGTTCGATGGTTCCTTGGTATTTTTTTACTGACGTTTTTGTGTCTTCAGCACCCAGCAACCCGTCTGCTGCACCGACAACCAGTTCAACGGTCTCGTAGCCATCGGCTGCACCCCCATCAACCTCAGCCTTTAATTTATCCCTCAAACCTCTTTCGACCTCCGGGGGAATTGTGTTTTTCGGTTGTGGTCTGTTCCGGGGTAGTTAATATACGAGGTTTGGGTGGAAGATCGGGTTGACCGCAAATAAGTCCTTTGTTCTGGCGTGTAGCGTTTGTTACTGCAGAAAAAATCCATTGCGTCGCTCTTTATCAAATTCTTTTTACGTTGTGATTGGCAAATTTTGTCCTGCTGTTCTGCCTCCCTTTCTTTCGGAAGTTCCACGTTCCGCAAGCCGAATGGTTTAATTTCGAGACCTCCTCCGCCTAATCCCCGTTTCGCTGGGCAAATGACCCATTCTTGTGAATGGATATGTGACAAGAGCATAATCTTAATCATATCTCGTTACGGGATATTTTTGGCCTCAGTCGTCTTCAAAAAAGTTCAATGTTAAATAGTCAAGATTCAATGCGGGGAACGAAAGAATTCTCTCCAGTACATTCCTACAGGACATGTCTCGTGTTGCTCAAGGCATTTCAAATTGTTCTGGTAATGTATTAATGGAGTGGGTATTGATGAATACAATGTGTGAAGGTTGTACAATTACGTCGATTCCTACCAGCCAAAATGTGAGGGAATGGGACCACTGTTCCGCTCCAAAGTATTGAATCAAACTGTGCATCCAACGTCTACAGGTATGGCATGAGGGCTTGAGGAAGGATCTGCGAGACTGCGGCGCCACTAGGCGGTTCGATGGATGTGAAGTACTGAACGACATCATGAGTTCTTCTACCCGGAAATGTGACATGGTGAAGCTTGACTTACAGTACCCCACCATGGTCCGGCAGCCCACCAGGTCGCGCCGATCCATACGCCGGATTGTTGCATGGTGCATAGAGCGCCAGATACTGCACTAATGCATGCGGCTGCACGGCATCGTTATCAGATAATGCTCGTAAAAGAATGATGGGGAATGGCTTGCAGTTGGACCCGGCACCGATTTCTCCAAGGAAGCCCTTTAGGTTGTTCGCCTGCAGCCATGCCGTGGCAGCAGCGAGACGCTCAGCTCCGATGGTTGGCGAGACACAAGTCGGGGAGGTGCCACTACTGTCAGAATCCAGATATTGGTGCATTTCTAATGAGTAACACTTTAGACTGTGCTGGGCCGAAAAAGTGCCTTGAAGCTCACGAATTGCAGTATTGTTGTTTGGATCCTTGATGGCTCCAAAGACTGCGCCATTTCCTGAAGATACCCAACCTAGCTGGGTTTGAGAATCCCACGTGTGAATATTGAAAGTAGGCAGAACTTACTCCATGCGCCAGTCCAGCTGGTACCTAGCGGTTGTAGAGGTATCAACTTTCCTTAATCTTCGTGATCAACAGATCGAACACAAACCTTCCACGAGAATAAGTTGGCTTGTTGCACCTGACGACCGAATACCATAAACAGCGGCTTGATTCTTTTACGGTGTCCTCAGTGAAAGAAATTGAGGGAAATAAATGTAATATACCAGATTAAAGACGGTTGTTGCGTCAATGCCATTGGGCTCATTCATGACGTCGAAGATGACATGACTGTTGGTGGACTGTTGACAGATAACTTAGTATTTATCGTCACTGAATGATTTATGACATACAAATTGGCCGGCGAGGTTCTTCCACCCTATTAAGAAAATTATGAGAATCCGTTGAATTTTTCTAGTTTCCGGATGGCTCACATGTCTGGAAGCTGTTGGTAAATCACTATCAGTTTCGGTTGATTCAACATGTAATTGATATGTCACTCACTCAGATGTGCTCGAGATTATTTGGCCATTGTATCTCATATAGTTGTGGGCTTTGAATAGTATGTGAAAGGGCGATCAATAGGCAAATTGAAGCACTCACGATCAATCGCAGCGTAGGCACCTTTGCTTGTGATGTAATTGACGATCTGGAAAATAGTCAGAAAAAACGAACTTCATGACCCTAACTTACGGTCATCAGGCCACTCAGATATGTGGCATCGAAACCACCAGTCAGCCCACTCGGGCTCAGTCGTTCCATCATAAAGGGAACACGGAATGCGTTAAATCCTTGTCCGACGAAGTACTGCAGATCGATTGTCAGCGTCTTTTAGGGTTAAAATATCGTCTTCATACGTCAATACTGGAAGGTGACGGCCAGGTATAATCCTTTCCAAGGACTCCTGGAATAGCGCTTCCGAACTCGGCACCAGACTCATTCACCCCAAAGAATTTGAATTTCGTGCGACCAGGGCAGGTTCCACCAGGACCAGTGCCACTAGGAGGCGCAGCGCTGCTAGTTGTAGAAATTGGTGGTTTGTAGGTCGTCGTCGAGGTGGTCGTCGGTTTCGAGGTGGTCGCCGGTTTCGAGGAGGTCGTCGGTGCTGCGGTGGTCGGTGCTGCGGTTGTCGTTGGTCCTGAGGAGCCAGGCAGGCCTATTCAGAGCGATGTCAATGTGGCTCGAACAGTTATTGAATTTGCGCATACATTGAGAATAATCTTGGTGGATAGAAATATGTTGAAAGTTAGGTCGGATACTGAGCATATATTGTCACATACAGGGGTTGAGGACGGTGCAAGTCGTGCCGGGGTCACACGTCGTACTACCGGTGAAGCCGATACCCTGATATAACGGTCAAAGCATGAACGGAAACACGGCAGGAGAGAGTCATACACCACATTGTCCCCAGACGGCAGTGGAGAGTGCAGGTACGGAGCTCGCGAGCAGAACGGCGAGAGTTGTAAACGATGAGAGTCTCATTGTCAGTATAAACGGGACTTTTCAGACACGGCATCAGTTGGTCTCCTCATCTTCTTATAGAGGATATGAGGGCAGTGCCGATGTCGTATTGTATGATATTCGGGAGAATTGCCGGGGAAATCTAGAGTAAATGGTACTCCAGATTCTGCATTTTGCAACAATCTCAATTCCCAATAGTCCCGGATTTTCGGAGTGATCATAATGACGACAGTCAGGCAGGTGATCAAAGTGACCTCGGAGGAAGGGCATTTTGCGCAGCGCGGAGAGTCAGGAAGCACATTGTGGCAAAGTCGAGAGCATCCGAGCTTTCAGAGCCAAAGAGCCCACATCTCCCGTGAATACCGTCGGTCGTACACTATAGGTTGATGTTGACGGTTTTGGGACACGTACGATATCAGCCACGCAAAGATAGACGCATTGATTTTACCGAATGGCATGACCAAATTGGAAGGGTCACGTCACTTTATAAGTTCGCAACCTGTTGAACATAAGAAACTTTGGTTAAGCCCACCTAAGGTTGTTCAGAACCTCCTCCTCGGAAAAGACAGCTTTGGAAGTACCACTTACGCCCTGGAGAAAGAATGCGGGGAATATTTCAATGTGTTCGCGTTGGTCGGTAACTTGATTAATATAAGTTACAATGGGATGCCGAACCATGAATAGCGCCCTAAGATTAGATTTTTGGGCAGAGTCAGTAAAGTTATTTTTGGATTAGGCAAGCGGATGAATCTAAGTCTCCATGCGAGTTATAACCGTTATCGAGTGTCCTTGAAGTCCCACTCAACTTGACCCGACGAAAACTGTGGTAGGCCAGATCGTAGTTTAGGTTGCTTCCAGCTTCATTACCAACGATGGCGAGGAGGCAAAGGGAAGGAAAAAATGGATGAGTCAGGTGAATCCTTTCCAGGCAAAGGGTTGATATCGGAAAAGGTGTTTGATGATCCCAATGTTTATTCTACATTTCTCCGGATGTCGACAGTCACGAGCACGCTGCCAGAATCACTCCGTACGTACACAGTGCTCATTAGCAATTAGCGACCATCAGGAGGAGGCAGTCAAGTTGAACCAATCGATTGGATTATCTAAGCATCCTCATACGGGGTTTTCTCAGACCGTCATTCCACCTTGCACAAGTAAGTGTTTATGCCCACATCGTTCACCAGCTTTGACAGCGCTTTATCATGAAATTTGAATTCCAGGACAACATTGCATGCACGCGGGCGAGCAACTCTACCCAGCTCTGTTGAGAACTTTCACAGGGTGGTGTCGGCCACTACCGATAATCAGCATGTTTTTGTGGCCCCCATACCGATTTCGAAAATGATATCCAGAACTCTCGAGCCTGCCGTCCACATCCCTCTACTTGTCATGTTCGCGGTCAGCAAGGCAGGTCGACATCTATGTCTATACGCCAGAAACATACTCATATGTGCGAGCACAACAGGCCGCATACATAATTAGTCCGACTTCCTTGAACGGAACCATGAATACTGTAACTTTCGTTCATGACGTATCGAATATCCGCTCATTAATATTTGCAATTTGGACAAGCTCAGTTAAGCTTAATCGCAATACGGTCCTGGCAACAGTGACTTAGTTCTGCGTACCAATAGCTCCACGACGCAAATTTCAAGACTTCCAGATCTTATCTATCAAGTGAAGCGTGAATCTGGACTTTTCTCAGCTTCTTATTGCACTGGTAGAATGCCAGGAGTTTTCACAAGGACAACTTGAAATAACTGGCTGTCAACCGAGTTCTGGTCGGGGGTGATGCTCATTTCATGATGTGATGCATTGTGGTTGAAAAATACTTCCATTGATGCACGACGTACAACTTCCATTGACATACGCTATTGGCACAGGAAGTGGATTGCCTTTCTCTATTATCACCTTTCGCTCGTGTTAGGATATTTCTCTGACATTTTTACGTCTTCAGCACTCAGCAATACATCTGCTGCACCAACAACCAATTCCAAGGCGTCGTAGCCATTGGCGGCACCCCCGTCAATCTCAGCGTTTATTTCATCCATGCGACCCTCTTTTGGCGTCCAAGGGGATCAAATTTTGGTCTCCGTTGGGGGGGGGGAGTTAATTTACCAGGTTCATCTGTGGGATCTGGTGACCGCGAGAAGTTCTGTCACTCAGCATGCAGCAGCCCTACTGCAGAACAATCTGTTCTGTCGCTCTTCCCAAAATCATTTATGTTGTGATCGGCAAAGCCTCTCCAGACCACCCGTCTGTTTTACCGCCTCCCACCCTCCTCCGCATGACGGGAGTAACAGCAATTCTACGTTCCGCAAGGTATGGGCTGAATTTTGAACCCCGTTGCGGCCCCCAAGCGCCTCCCCGCTCCGCCAACGGGTCCCCGGCCCCGACTGTACCCGACAATGCACGGCGTTCGCAAAACATCGGGCGAGATCGCATTTCTTGAGTGGAAGCGGACTCCCGTAGTTTACTCACACAGGTTTGTTCGTGACGATGGTCACGACGCGACGAAATAATTTACAGGCAAGCGCTTGAGATCGAAAACCTTCCTAATGTGGTGGAAATGCATCCAAAATGGGACGGGCGCTTATGTTCCACTTAACAACAGACGTGTCAAGCCCATGAAATCATGAAGAAACGGAGCGGTTTAGACAAATATGTTCTAATCTTAAAGTGCAAATAGACGTGGCACTTTTTGCCTTGCGCTGGATGTTTCTCTCGATAACGACGTGGCGCCTCAACAAAACGTGATAAGCCCGTTTCTTCCCAGTATCGGGTCCATCATGATGTTCGGAGGTCCAAAACGGGCTCGATGCCCCGAACGAACTGCGTGATGAGCGCATATAGTCGATCGCTTGGCATGATCAAATCACTCCCATTTCTGCTTTAGCAAAACCGCTCGGTCTATTTTTATCTACTTTCTAACATCCAGCGTCTACACTTGTTATTTAAAGTGTCCTGGTTTGAATAATTTATTACTGCAAAACAGGTCGGTCCCTTGAAAATGTCAGGAATTCCGGGCCCATTTAGACGTGAATTAACACGCCGGCGCTGCATGTCATTCTTTTCTCCTTTGTTCCCCGGACAGACCGCATAACCCTGCACCCAGCGCAGGGCTTGAACCTGGTTCTATATCGTGGGGTTCTATCGATGCGGACTTGAGGGCCTTCATGTTGAAATGGCTTTCTAACAGATACACTCTTCGCTCGCATTGCTGAACGCCGAGCCCTTCGCCCATGATGGGTTTGAGCTGAGACGAATAGATGACGGCAATAACCAAGATTATCTGATCGGGCCAGGAACAAGCCAGCGCCACATTCAGGTCACACGCCCGACTGGGCCACAGATTCAGCATATATAAAGCCAGTCTCCATTTCCCCTGACCAAAACCCCCGTTTTCTCTTGAAACCATGGCTGAAGCTCACGTTGAAGCGCCCATTCATCCCGTTGCTCCCCGTGTCAAGAACGGCCCTAAGAAACCTCATGTTGGGCCAACTATTGATGATTACAAGAAACATCACGCCTCGACTGTTGGAGACAACTCAGACGAGTTCTGGGCCAAGGTATGTTATCACTTGCTGCGGACGGAACTTGCGGAGTAGAATGGTGCATTGATTGTCTCTCTAGGCTGCTCGAGAGACTCTCCACTGGGACAGGCCGTTCAAAACTGTTCGATCAGGTGGATTTCAGACAGGAGATGTTGTATGGTTCCCCGAAGGAGGATTGAACGCATCGTACAATTGCGTTGACAGATGGGCATTCAAGCACCCTGACAAGGTAATTAGCCTGCTCTCATCGTTATTTTATAATAAGCCTCAATATATGCGTCTAACAGACCGCGATCATCTACGAAGCTGATGAGCCAGGTGAGGGCTCCGAAATCTCCTATGGCGAGCTCCTGCGCGAAGTCAGCCGTGTCGCAAACATTCTCAAGTCATTCGGAGTGAAAAAGGGAGACACAGTGTCAGTCTACCTCCCAATGACTTGGCAGGCCGTCGCGGCGTTCCTCGCCTGCGCTCGCATCGGAGCCGTACACTCCGTCGTCTTCGCCGGCTTCTCCGCGGAGTCTCTGCGTGACCGTGTGCAGGATTGCTCTTCGCGCGTCGTGATCACTACGGACGAAGGCAGACGAGGCGGCAAAACCATCGCGACGAAAGCTATCGTCGATGCGGCGCTCAAGGAGTGCCCTAAGGTCGAACATGTCTTGGTGCTCAAGAGAACTGGCAAGCAAGTTGCGTGGACGGAAGGGAGAGACAAGTGGTGGCATGAGGAGGCCGTCAAAGTCCCGACCTATTGCCCCCCGGAAATTATGTCTGCGGAAGACCCTCTCTTCATCCTTTACGTAAGTACTCACCAACATCCAATCACCATCAGCAGCTAAGCGGCTGCAACTATAGACTTCTGGGTCCACTGGCAAGCCTAAGGGTGTAGTGCACACAACCGGAGGATATCTGCTCGGCGCGGCTTTGACCGTCAAATATGTCTTCGACGTCCATCCGGACGACAGATTCGCGTGCATGGCCGATGTGGGTTGGATCACTGGTCACACGTTCGTACCACTTCTTTCAAACGCCTTCGTATCCCATTCGACAATGCCTCTTTCATAGTTACATCGTCTACGGACCGCTCGCCAACGGCGTGACCACGACTGTCTTCGAGTCTACACCCGTCTATCCTACCCCGTCGCGCTATTGGCAATGTGTTCAGAAGCACAAGATCACGCAGTTTTACACTGCTCCGACTGCTATTCGCCTGCTGCGCAAGCTGGGTCATCATCATGTTGAAGGCCACGATCTCAGCACCTTGCGTATCCTCGGAACCGTTGGCGAGCCCATTAACCCTGAGGCATGGAATTGGTACAATGAGCATGTCGGAAGGAAGCAGTGTGCTGTTGTGGATACGTATTGGTGAATCTCTTCAATGATTTAGCCCGCTTATGAGGAAGACGATGTTAATGTGTGGTTGGATTGCAGGCAGACGGAAACTGGATCTATCGTCGTGACTCCTTTCCCTGGTGCGATTGAGACGAAGCCGGGTTCAGCAACAGTCCCATTCTTTGGCATCGAATGCGCGATCTTGGATCCAACCTCTGGAAAGGTATATCAATCACCTCAGCCTCAATTACTGTATAGATATTAATCCGCGAATTTGGTGACTTTAAGGAATTGGAAGGAAACGACGTTGAGGGTGTCTTAGCCATCAAAAAGCCGTGGCCTTCTGTTGCTAGGTCGGTATACATGGATCATAACAGATATCTGGACACATATATGAGGGTACGTCTTCGAATTTCTCAAGCCATCATTCTCGCTGATGAGACATTGATAGCCGTATCCCGGATTCTACTTCACTGGAGACGGCGCGTTGCGTGATAAGGATGGATACATCTGGATCAAAGGGCGCGTCGACGGTACACATTTCCGATTGTCATTCTATATGTGTATATGTGCTCGTATGCTCATGATAGGTTGCACGTATAGATGTTATCAACGTCTCTGGTCATCGCCTGTCGACCGCCGAGATCGAATCTGCTCTCATCATGCACAAAGGCGTCGCAGAGACCGCCGTAATCGGCACTGTGGATGATTTAACTGGTCAAGCGGTCTACGCCTTCGTTACTCTCAAACCGTAAGTCCTTTCCAATTTTATTTCTTCTTGACCTCTCAATCATATTGAATTTTACGTGAACAGTGAATTTTCGTTTGACGGACACCAGGACGAGCTCAACAAGGAGCTCACACTCCAGGTCCGCAAAGTCATCGGCCCGTTCGCAGCACCGAAAAAAGTTTTCATCGTTGGCGATCTGCCGAAGACGCGTTCTGGCAAGGTCAGTTATACCCTCCACTCCAAAAACTAATTAAGTTGTGCTGACGTTATGTTGACACAACAAGATCATGCGTCGTATCATGCGCAAGATCGTTGCAGGCGAAGGCGACCAGCTCGGCGATCTGAGCACACTCGCGGACCCGTCCGTCGTCGAGCAGATTAAGGAAACCGTTGCGAAAAACACGTAATTTTCTTTCTCTTGTGTACTTCTATCGGCCCAAAAGTCGCCGTCGCGTGTGGAAATTTCTGTAGAGGATGATCGGTCGGAATTGTGGACTGGAAATTTAACAAAAAAAATGATACAGAGAGCCTCCTTGTACATTACGAATAGCTTTTCCGAATTGTCGGCCTGTGTCAATAAATCAGACTGTGATATGATGGTCTCGAATTTGATCGTCGACTCGATTGGTTGCTCAGTGATTAGATGTTGGGCTGGGTTGGTCAGTGTCCAATTGAAATATAATATAATATAAAAGTCAAACAAATTTCCGCAGCTTCAAAGGTTACTTCTGGAGAGTTTGAATACCCAAAAGATGAGCGCATTGATCGAACGTTCGTCAAGAGCAGCATCATGAACATGACAAGAGAGATCCGAGTGTGACGACGTGACATTGCCCTTTCCGGGAACACTTTATTCTCTTTCACCTCCACCCGCCAACGAACCACGACCAGACCACGATGTCCGACTCAGAAGGCGACTTCTCCGACGAGCTTCTCGAGCTTGCAGGCGCGACAGAGAAGAAGCGCAAGAGCAAGTCTGCCAAAGCTTCTGGGAGCGGGAGTAATAAGCGTCGGAAAGCCGAGTACGTCTTCAACAATTTTCTTTTAACACCTCGTGTTGGAGGGAAGACGTATTGTTGTTGACGATGGGTGTTTGTGGAATAGGTTGACAAGCCTTGAGAGTACGGATAACGAGCCGGAGAGCGAGGAGGATGATTCGAACCCGTACCCGCTGGAGGGGAAGTATACCGACGAGGCTGACAGACAAAAGTGCGTTTGTTCAGCCCTTTTCGCAGTATTGCGTGGCAGCTCTCTAACATCCTGCTTTGCACTCCCAGACTGCTAGAGATGAGTGAAATAGACAGGGAGGACGTGCTAGCACAGCGCCAGGAGGAACTCCAGCGGATACAGGACAAGCGGAACCTCGACCAGATGCTCAAGGCGCAGCGCGGCGAGATTGATGACAGCGTGTCTAAGGCTGCGAAACGTACGTCGTCATCTCATCTCCTTGGTTCTCGCGGACCCGTGCTTTTTTGTGGATGCTGAATTTTATGGGTTGTAGGCGCTCATGCACAGCGTGGTGCTACGAAGGAGAAATCGCGCAAGTTAGATGAGCTCAAGGCCCGACGCAAACTTAAGGATGAGAAGAAACGCGTTCGTTTTCCCATTCCATCCCATCTTTCATTGTCACTCAATTCTTTGTGCAACAGACGAAGGCGTCGTCACCAAAACGCGACCGCTCCTCTTCACCTATGGACATGGAAATGTCATCAGACGACGAGGAAGACGGACAGATTAGCAAATTAGAGCAAGAAGAGGAAAGGGAGGCAAGGCTCATTGGGAAGACTAAGGTTGATGATGGACCCACGACGTTAGCGGACTTGGAGACGTGCAGGCTTGGAAGAGAACAGTTGAGCAAGTACTGCATGGCTCCGTGGTTTGAGGAGTATGTCAAGGGTAGGTTGTCGTCTCCATTTGTTACGCGATCTGACGGAGATCTGTCAAAGGCGCCTGGGTGCGGTATCTAATAGGCCAAGAGACAAATGGGCAACCCGTATATCGCATTTGCGAAGTCATCAGTGCGTGTTCCGCCTTCCTTCGGCGAACTGCGTTCAGATGTTTTCCCGAAAGGTCTCGGCGCGGACCTCGTCAAGCCGTACAAACTGAACAACCAGACCGTCAATCAACAACTAGAACTCAAGCACGGCGATGCGGTGAAGTTGTTCCCCATGGACAAGGTGTCAAACTCGCTGTTCCCGCAGGTAGGATCCAACCCGCTTTGTTTCTTCCCACGGCCAGTTACCGAGTTTGCTGAACACCCGTGCGATGTGTATCAGAGAGAATTCGACCGCCTCGTCAAGGTGTGCGAGGCGAACAAGATTAAATTGCCCTCGAAGCGCACGTTGGAGAAGAAGGCGGCGCAGATGGCGACGCTTACGACGCAGCGGCTGACTGAGGTTTGTACCACGACGAGCCAATGTTACGGCTTGACTCACAATGTTGTTGTTGTTGCGTTAAGACGGACATCTCGGCGATGCTCGCGCGGAAGAACCTCCTCTCGACCAACAGACCGTCCGCATCGAACTCCACGCTGGAACGGTCACGGCTCCAGCAGGCGCGTACACTGGCGATGAGGCGGCACGACTTCAAGGAGCTGGAGGAGATCGACAAGGCGATTGCTGCGCTCGCGGCCCCTGCGCCGCAGGACGGTGTGAGGAAGGACGAGCTTGCTGATGCCCTCGCGAAGGTCAACGAGCGGAACCGCAAGGCGAATATGGAAGCGGTGCGAAAGGCCGAGGCGCTCGAGACTGAGAGGAAACGACGAGAAAGGAAATTGTTGGCGGCTACGCGTTCCTCGACCCCGGTGAACGCGGCTGGAAAGTTGCTCGATCCTGCGTCAAGGTTTGTTGTCTTTGTTTCGCGAGTGCTTTTTGCTCATCTCGCTCTCAGGGCTGGTACCCCTTTGTTGGGAACACCACGGTTGGCAGCATCAGCAGCGACACCCGGGCGGTCTGTGTCGCCGCTCCCCATGCATAAGAAGGCATTCGAATCGGATATTGTAAAGTCGATTGAGGTGGACCTGGGAGACTTTTAGGAACAAACCATTTGTCAAAATAACACTTTGCATTGTAAAATAGAGCATATTTCGTAATACTTTTGTTTGTGATTACGCAACAGGCGCGTGGCTTGAGGATGACCGGATCGGGAACCGTATCTTTAACCCTTCTTGCCAACGTTGGGCACGACGACGACGATACAATCCATGCCCCGCTCAGTGGCGTCGCTCGACTCTCTCACCTCCCCTTCACCGTCCCCGCCGCCCCCGCCCCAGGTCGCGGCATCGCCCTCCACCCCCCACATGAACAGAAAGACCTCTTCCACTTCTGCGTCCGCCAAGGTCTCGGGGCTCGACTCTGAAAGCGAGCTCTCAGAGCTCACAGAGGAGGAGCCCGACGTCGATGGCCGCGACTCGACGCGCAATGGCTCGAGCTCGACACAGAGCCAGATGAGGCGCTCGAGCTCAGCCAGACGAAAGCGTGGAGGCATGGTCCCAGCTCCCATGTGGGACTGGGCGTACAAGCCAAAGAAAGTCGCCGGCAACGATGACGGCGATGCTGATGAGGTCGAGGACGACCAGCCTCTCACATCTGCTGCTGTACCGGAGCAGGATGAGCCAGAGCCCAGCAACGGCGTGGACGAGCTCGAGACAGGCGCCGATGACGACACAAAGCTATCTACTCCCCAAGACGAGGCTCCTCCGAGCATCAATGGCGGCCCGGAGGTCGGCGGCGACGGCGGGGCAAGTACCGTCGACGACCCCGAGTCCGACTACGAAGACGAGGAGGAGGACGAGGAGGACGTGGTCGTCCCCCCAGACTCAGCCACAGCGAAAGACAACACCTCACGGCAAGCCTCGGCTGAGCTCTCCGACGCCGAGGATGGCGAGCTCTCAGCGTCGCCTCCACCACGCGACATCGAGAGCGAGTCCGACGTCGAATCGGAGTCGGCATCGGAAGACGATGCGGCGTCCGACGATGAGGCCGAGCCGCCTCCGGACGACGCGCTTGACATTACCTTGGGTCCTACCGTTGACGACGAGCCTGACCAGGAAGAAGATCAGCTCGAGGAGGCCGAAGAAGCCGACGCGGATCCCGACCTCCAGGACGACGATGTCCCCGAACCCACGCCTGTGGTCCCACTTGCGCCAGCCTCATCCTCTATCATGGCTGGCCAGCAGCTCATCAAGACACCTACACCATCCCCATCTCCTTCACCAGAGCCCGAGGAACCGCTCGGTGGCGCGATGGTGAACGGAGATGCCGACGACGTGGATATGAGTGTGGAAAAGGAGGATGATGCAGAAGCAGATGGCGATGGCGACGCCGACCTCGCAGAACAACCTGATATTGAAGAGGCTGAGACTGAGGAGGCTGAATTAGAATTGCAGCCTGCCCATCGCGCCGAGGCTCTGGACGTGCTGGCGGGCATCGAACTTAAATATGCGCTCTTAAGAGAGCGACTGTATGTTGAGAAGATGGAAGATCTGGCTATCGAGGAGGCCTTAATATACGATGGTGCGTTATATGCATGTCGTAACTTTTTTTTTCTAAAGCATTTCGCCAGAAATTCACCCTGAAATGATATACCTACAAGACGAACTTCAAAAACGACATGATCGAAGGCTTGATTTAGCAGCTAAAAAGCGACACTTTGAGGAGCAAAGTGTCATGGCTCGCCGCAAGGCGGATGAAAATGGCGTTTGGAGTTGGTGGATGGTACGTTCGACTTACTCTTCGGCGGAACTTTTTTTTGACGCGCTTCGCAGTTTGAACGCGACGAGCTGCAAACCTCCATGTTTGCGGAAGCGAATCGCAAGCGAAGGAAGCTTGAGAGGGAGAAGAGACTCCGGGAACGGCCAATGCCCAGTACGTTTTATTTATATGCAGCCAGTTTCGCCAACCTCAGACGACAAACCCGCGCAGCTCCACCCGAACCACCAAAACCCACATTCCGCCTCCCACCAGAGCCCATTTCCGTACGAGAAATCATCAAATCGACACCATACGACTCGTTCCTGCAAACCCGCACAAAACGCAAGCGGAAAGACGCGTCCGCGGCTGCGTCTGTGTCTCTCACATCACAGCAGTTACAAAGGGGACGGCTGTTCCCGACGTTGCAGCATCTCTCGCACCTTGAGGTGCAGAGCGATATACAGTTCCTGTATGCGAGGAGGAATTATTACCCGCCGACGGGGTTGCCGATGTCGGAGATAGGGCCTGGTGGGCATGCGTATGCGCATGGAATGGGTGCTCCGGGAATGGGAATGGGAATGGGCATGGGCATGGGTATGCTCATGGGTGGGCAACCGGATCCTTACGGGGATCCCAATGCATATGGAGCTCCTGGTCTATATGGACCCTCGTACCCTTCGCCGCCACAACCTATGGCAGGCGGGATGCCACCCCCACCATTCGCATCAGCCAACAACCGCAACTCTTATCATCACCAGGTCCTTCCACCCGCTACGACCTCTATACACGGTACAAACCACATCCCACCGCGCGCTATGCAGTCTCATCCTCACAGTACGCTTGGCGGGCCGGGGCCATATAATAATGGCGGGCAGATTCAGCCAGGGATGGGCATGGGCATGGGGAGGAGGTCGCCGTCGCCTGTTTATGGGCATGGGCATGGAATTGGTATGAATGGCGCGCATGTGGGCAACTCGAACGCTAACTCTGGTGGATGGGGTCCTGGATCGGTGTCGGGCGTGAACTCTGGGCCGGGCATCATCACTAAGCAAGGACTTAATGGGAAGGAGGGGAGGAGAGGAGGGGGTGGGGCAAAGGACCAAGGGCACGGGTTTGACGCGCGAGACCGCGATCGCGAGATCGAGCGGGAGAGGAAACAACGAGATCGCGACCGGGACAGAGACAGAGACCGGGACAGGGACGAGTGGAACGAGAAGGCGAAGGAGAACATGAATCACGGCGAGGAATTGATGAGAGGACAGGTGGGCCCGCCACCGCAGCTTATGCAGACTCAACAACAGTCTCATCATCGACACGCGTCGCAGCACCAGAACTTGCAAGGTGTTTCTTCGCACCCACACCACCATCACCACCACCAACATTCGTCGTCTCAGCACCACCACGGGAGCGCACAGCACCAGCAACATCTTCACCAGTCGAATAATCCTGGGTCTGGGCACACGTCACGGAGACAACATGAGTTGGAGAGACATCCGTCGGCTCCGGAATTTGATGCGCGCAGCAGACCTATCGTCGAGCAGTTTACACTAGCGCCGAAGACGTCCTCCTCATCCTCGGCATTCTGGAAAGACGAGGAAACGGAATTTGCAAGAGAACGCGGCCGACCTGCGTCCCTCGCGCCACTGCCCAACTCCTCTTCTTCCAACAGCAATAACAATCATTTAGGATCAACGCCTCCACTTCTACCTCTCCCTCCACAACAAACGGGTCCGCCGGATAGAGGGGACAGACCGCAGGTGACTCCTTTCGTGATGACGCCGTCCCAGGCAAGCATGGTCAACTTCCCTGGCCAGCGAGGGTCGTCGAGTAATCATCATCATGCGCGGAGAGAGTCGTATGGTGACCGTGACGAACCGGGACTGCTTCGGCGCACGTCTTCGTCGACGCAGGCTGCGTCTCCTCCGCTTGATCGACATCATTCTGGACCAAACCGTGACCAGTCGTCATCATCACAATTGGCATCACCGCGCCGGCCGGCGCCTTCGACACCCCCGCTCTCAACGTTCCCTGGCCCGATGCATTCTCCGCCTCGATTGCCACATCCATCTTCTGCGTCTGCGTCTGCGTCGCATAGCCTAGTCCACTCGCCTGCGCGGCCCAGCTCGTCCATCCTGAAGGCACCGCGGCCTATATCGCCCATCCCGGCGAAAATCATATCCTCGTCGAGCTATCCGTTTTCTGGGCCAGGGACGCCGGCTGGCACTCGAATCGGCACGCCAAATGCGAGTGCGAATGGTGTCGGTGGTGGCAGCGCACGGTCTGAAGGGTTTCTCGTTAACGGACACACCTCTGGATCGTTGCCTTTGATGTCAACGTCTCCGCCACCCCCGCCTCCGCCACCGAGCGCGCGCTCACATTTACCCTCGCACTCCACGCCTGACTCGTCATACCTCCCACCCCCAACCAAAATGAATTTCGTGCAACTTGGAAATGGATCATAACTCGCTCCACCCCGCCTTTTTTCCAATTAATCAGTCCCTCCCTCCGCCAATCACTGTTCTGTTGTCTACCAGGTTGACACTATTTTCCTATCTTCTTATTGAAATGCTGTGTGTATTGTAATGGTTGTAGCTCATCGTCACATGGGATTACATTATATATTCCACTCCATCTCCTCTAGCTCTACTGTGGCGAATATAGTGTTGTCTCTAACGGTCTACCATGTTAGCGAGAATGCTCCTTAATACATTAGGGATGTCGTGAGTGTTTGCGACCCTAAATCCTCGTCCTTGGAAATTCTTTGGTATCCTTTGGAAAAAAAGTCAGTGATGGGCTAACCAACACGATGAAATTGTGAGGGAAAGCACAGACCATGCGGCTTCAGCGCCTTCCCCGATGCAAATTAGCGCTGTGTGAACTTTGGGATGACGATCCATGGGGCGCTTCAGATCCTGCGCCGTGATGTCGTAGCGCGCAAAATTGGCGTCTGTGATGGCTATCACAAACCAATCGTCTGTCGCGTTCGGTCAGATCCTAAGCACGTGTAAAGAAGAACGAAGGTAAATCACCAGCGTCAAACTTTGCAACCTCGTCCACAGACTTCTCGAGCGCTTCAACTGTCCAACAGGAGTGTTAGCGTCGGATAATGGACCATGATTTTGTTGCCCTCACCCGTGTAGTCACCAGAAAATGCATATTGAGTCATCAATGTCATTTTCTGTACAACCTTCCACCTATCTGCTATTTCGGTCGGCGGTTTATCGGCTTCTACGAGTGGGATTGACGGAGAATCGCCAGACTGAAGGAATCTTTGAGATAAACTCTAGCATCTTAGGTTCGACTCACATGGCCGAACATCTATAATGCACATCAGTTATAATGCAGTGTAAAAGTTTATAACCTTTGTAAGACTTACATCCCAAACGTATTTCTCCTTTCGCGTCAGTCTTTCAAACGTTTCCATGATCATGACGGCCGTCTCCAGAGACCTGTCGAGGCGACCATCATGCTGGAAGCGATACATCGAACCGCTGACATCAAACACGAAGCGGATGCGTTTTGGTCTGAAAGAAAAAGGTCAGAGTCGTTGCTATAAATTCACGCGAGGAGATATACTTCATTTGTGGGCGGCCCATCTCAGGTTTCTCCGTACCGCGGCGCTTGTACACCGTCGCTTCACCAGTCAGTCCTTCGGTGAGTCTACTGTCGTCCAACTCTCCGTCGGTTTGCCTCTTCACCCATACCCGTTCTTCTTCCTTCGCGGCTAGATCTAATAAAAGCATTCTAGTTTTCCTAGCACAAAGGGAAAAAAACATGACGAACTTTCCAGGAGATCATACAGCGAGGCAATGTGTGATTGTACAGCATTCAAGAGGACGCCATAGCCCTTTGCTTCGCCCATTGACATATTCAACTCTTCGAGTTTACGTTTCAATTCCTCTTGTGCCATTTTTCGGGCTTGCTCTCTGATGCTGTCAGGAACTTGTTGCTTAAGTTCCTCGGATACCTGAATTAAGGTAATTAACCGGAGATCCCTCTTAAATCGGTAAGGGCAAACCTGTTTGATTTCGTGACCCTTGAAAAGACGCATATAACCACCTCGCCCACCGAGGCCCGCGGTATCCCTTCCGCCAGTCTGAAGAACATTAAAGGCGGCGCGAGGTTCAGAATGTTGACGCTTACGCCTCCTGCCCAGGTGTTCCCGCCGTGGTGTTCCTCGTTCTTTGGGTCTTCTTTGCCATACTTTGGTTCATTGAGTTCGGTGTTTTTAGGCTCAAACTTTACGTCCTTGACTTGCTTCTTGGATGTTTCCCGCGCTGCATCTATTCCCAGTCGGTCGACTTTGAGACTGTAGGGACGTCATTAAGCTTCTTATCGATTATTACTAGTGGTGCAAACGTACCCATGGTGGTCCAAGATGTCGAGTAGGATATCAATAGTCTCTGGCTTGTATATGTCGAAATCGAATACGTTTCGTAACGCATCCTCCAAGGAATCGTTCGGGTACGTATTCATATGCCGAACGAGGTTGATGAGCTCTGGAAACATTCATCAGAAGTTAGGACATCGTAAATGCACAATTCTGACGCTCACCTCGGAGTGAATAAGGATACGTCAGAGATCCTTGCTCATACCCTCGGCGTAAATCGTAGAACACCGCAACCAGGCGCCGAAGTGTATCTTCGTTCATTTCCGGCGCAAGCTGCATTAACAGACGGCGCTCAGACTCCATATCAGGATTCGAAACCGAATGGCTGATAGGATGGTTCAGAATGTGACACAACATATGATCAGACAAATAATTCTTTACCAGCTAAAGTTATCCCCGAGGACTTGCAAGAAGTGATTGCCCAAAAATGCTGCATCGAGCAAAAGCATGAATTTCGAGTGATTTCCAAATGAAAACGGAAATGCATACGGTATCCAGGACGGTTTGCCAATAATACCAAACGGAAATTGGGATGGACGACGATATCATCGTCACGTTCCCGCGTTGGTCGCACCCTGCGTCCGTCGGCAAGGGTCATCTCTCCGTGACCACCGAGGCTACGGAAGATCGCCACGACGTGTTCAGGTGCCTTGTCAGCTTCGTCGACGATAATCACCCTGCCGAACGTAATGGCGCGCAGCAGCGGTGAGTCGGTGTATTTTAAGACACCGCCTTCTAAGGAAGTCTGGAACATCAGTTGGTTCACTGTGGTATCGCGATGCAGTTGTATATATTCTCGGGGTCGTCCGAGGAGTTGGCATAATCTGGAAAAATGGTGTTCACACCAGATATTCAATGAACAGAGTGAGGTGTACTCTCACCTATCAATAATCTTGTTCTTCCCCACACCCTGGTTCCCGAGTAACACAAGATGCTCCTTCAGTATTTCCAGATCCGTAGCCATATCTCTCATCAACCCAGTCTGCAAACTATTGTCGTAGAAGTGATCCATATGTGGGACATGAGATGCGACGCCCTCCGGATCTTCTTTTGGATCGAACTTGCGTATGAAGACTGCTTTGGTATGATCATATGGGTCGCTCGCTTCTGGGAAGAACAACAGTCCGTCATCGGTCAGTTTCGGGGAGGGATTGTACTAACAAAGTACGTCAATAATTAGTCAACAATCTTTGACCGAAGGATGGGGAGGGAGAGGGAGGGAACAACATACGAGAGGCGTCCTTTTCTTAATCCCGCACTCCTCCAACAACTCATCCAAATTTAACCTCTCAACCGCCGGTAAAAACTCTGCCAACACACATCTATTAATCATAGCATATACATCATCATCCCAGGGAAAGTTTGCGAGCCTCCTCGCTACCCTCAGAAGCGATCGTGTTCCCAGCTTCCTATTCTTCTGTACAGCATCAGAAGTCATCGTTTGCCTGTACTTGTTTGCGAAATTTAGGAGCGTGGAGATGTATTCAGGCGGACAACCTGTGGTGGTGAGGAGGACGGTGGATTCTTCACTTTGGGACATTGGCTGGGAGGGAATGGGGAAGAAGGCGTTGGTGTGTTCGTCTGTTAGCCAGTCACGGAGTGGGATGGATTTTGACGCTGTTGCGATTACTCGGAAAGATGGGTGAGTGACGGAAAGCCCCTCGGATGAGATCTAAAAGCAAAAAACAATAATTAGTGATAATAGATAAGAAATGCGGTGGAATTTGAAGCTCACTTCGGAGTCAGACGCCTCTGCCACAATGCGTTTACCCTCCCACAGTTCCGTCTCGCGATCTTGCATTAATCTAGAAAGCGACCCTCCAGTGGGTCCAATGACGTCCATCCCAGCGAGATGGAGAAGTCGTCCTTTCCAAGCGCCTTGTACTAAAGGGCTACACAATGGTAGTCACATGAATAAAATTAAAGCGACAAACAGTACGATTGAGACCCACCTAGGTTCCCACATCGTCGCACCACCATCCATGATCCGTCTCCTCATAACTAACTCGCGTCCACCGAGTTCCTTATACATATGTACCGCATCGACTTCATACCCCAATATTTGACTAAAGAGTGTGACAAGGTGGTATGTGGATGAAGATGCGGTTGAGGGGAGGAGAGGCGGGAGGAGGGAGATGTCCCAGCCTAGAGCGTGTGCTTGGAGGAAAGACGTGAGGAGGCCAAGAAAGCGGGGGGTTAGGAGGAATCCTGGATCTTCGGAGGGTGTGAGTGGGAAAGGACGGACGGGTTTAGAGCCGGTTGGGACGGTTGCAGAGACCAAACTCGCAACCCCTCCTTCATCATTATCCGCGTCACTCCTAGAAAACTCTACAATAGCTTTCCTTTCATCACCAGCGACCTTCGTGATACGCACGGCTCTATACCCTAAAAGTCCACTCCCGTCCTCAAGCGGCACACTCGGACTCCCCAACGTCCCCAGACCCATCTCCTCCGTCTGCCGACTCAGAGCTGCCCATCCCTCAAATGGGGCCAGGAGTAAAGAAGGGTGAAGAGTGAGCATTAGTCGCGCTAGTTGCGACGGCGTAAGATGTGAAGGTGGGGGAAATAGGGTAACTAGGCTCTGTAGTTTCTGGAGTGCCGTTTGCGGAAACGCAGGGAGGGAGGAACACGAGATGGATTCTAGGGAGTGACGTGCTTCGCTTGCATATTGAGTTGATAAGATCAATTCGCGCAACCGATCATATAATATTGGCGTTGGTCGAGGATTACTTGCTTCCGAGACTTTTGTTGTAGAAGCATCATTGGTATTAGTCAATGCCAACATCGACCCAACGGGATCGATGAATCTCGCTTGGAATCGACTGCGAAACGGCGGGTCCAGTGGATGTCCCGGATATGGAGGCACGGGAGAGGCAATGGCGATTACTCGAAAGTTCTTATGTGCGGGTATGAATCTAGTCTTGTCTTCATGGGTGTTTGTATTTGAGAGTTCGTTTGGGTCGAGGAGAGCGTAACGGTGAGGATGCAGGATGTGTGTCCCGTCGTCTAAATTCCTGACGTAACATAATAGAATAGTTAGTAAGAAAAATAACTGGGTAGGTAAATTTAGGAACATTTCTCGATTCTCTAAAAGATTGTTCAGGACCTGCAATCCCGTATGTCAGCATTTTCACGAACGCGACGATGGAGCGGTGTCATTACAGGCATGATTCCTCGCTCAGCTTTTTCGATGCCTTCAATAATAAGGATCCGACCAAGCTTGACAGCGCGCACAGCTGCGCTATCTGTATACACTAAATTGCCACCTTTGCGAATCTCTCGTCCTTGCTTGAGCTCTGTCTCTCCAACATCACGATGCAGTGCGATATGTTCGTACTCTGCATTGATTAATCTACAAAATAAAAGCACGCGTCACCATCTTCAAAATTACCTCGAAGAAAATGAAAGGTGGATTACTCACCGGCAAAACGATAATGCAAGCCTTCTCGCGTACGGGCCAGGTTGCGATACCAAAAATATATCCTGCCCTAATAAATACTTCTGCAGCAAGAAATGCAGGTTGTCCACATTGATGGGGTCGTTTAGATCCAGCAGATCTTTTGTGCGCGGAAGGCGTGATGGCGTAGAGCATTCTGGTACTTGGAATGTAACGTCTCCGAGCGTCAGTGTTCCTATTGAAGGAACAGGCGGGGTCAGCTCTTGTAGAACTTGGTTCAGTCTTCGTTTCGACGCCATGACGGTAGTGGTCCGTCTTCTTGGGATGTATAAAGATCTAAAGCAGTTCGTCTTGCAACTGAGCGTTCGAATTCGTGGTGGAGTGAACCGCGTTGAGCAAGGCGTGCATCCAATGGATTTACAACCCCAACTAAGCGAACGCCGGACATGAGAGACGACCGAGCCGAGTTTGCCATAACGGGGCTCGTGATTGTGGCTCGGGCGCCTAACAAGGCATAGCTTCAACCTTCACTTCGAGATACGACAAAGCGCTTCATTGCTACGATTTCTAGTACTAAGTTCTCTCATCTCACTTACCCTTTAGGCCGGAGACCCAATGATGCCTGATTTCGAAAAGGATGGCGAAACTATTCAAGGCTTGATACTTCCAGTTTTCCTCCGCGAGAATCCTCTCATTCAGAATGTTTTATCAGGTTATTCAGGCAAAAATTCCGATGACCCATCCGATCACATGTGGTCCCTCTACCTTGCAAAGGCCGAGAATTTCGACAAAGCTCTGGTGGAAAGTTGGAAAGGTGACATGGATGGAATCCTGATATTCGTGCGTAATGCCGCAGTATGTTTTAAATATCACTCTCTTCACGCTCTTTGCATTCCAGGCTGGACTTTTCTCAGCGAGCGTGACGGCGTTTATCATAGAGAGCTATAAGAAACTTTCGCCAGATTCCGGCGACATGACAGTAACCCTCCTCACCCAGATCTCCTCCCAGCTTGTCGCAATTTCAAATGGCACAAACCTCAATGTCTCGTCTCCTCCTGCAGCACATCTTTTATTTCATCCAACGTCATCTGTAATTGCTGTCAACATACTGTGGTTTCTCAGCCTTACGCTTGCCCTCCTGTGTGCTCTCAGCGCAACTTTGGTTGAGCAATGGGCTCGCAATTATCTGCAGCTGATCGAACGCCTTCCTGCACCGAATAAACGCGCTAGGATACGGGCTTACATGTATGAAGGTGTCAAAATGTTTAGGATGACAGCCGTTGTCGAAGCCATCCCCACTCTACTGCATGTCTCGCTCTTTTTCTTCATCATAGGACTCGTTGTATTCCTCTTCCCCATCAATCTACGCGTTGCTCTTACTTTGCTTATTGTACTCACCGCCGTTGTCATCTTGTATGCAACAGTGACATTTCTTCCGATGCGCCACAAGAACTGTCCTTACCAGACACCACTATCGTCGACATGCTGGACCATAATGCAGCATTTTAAGCTTCTTTGGTATCACAATTACGATGAGGATTTTCCTTTTCCCAGCGGTAAAACCGTGATCCGTGGAAGCATGGCAGAAGGTCGAACGCTGGTGGCCATGGCACCTTCGCCTAAACGGAGTCAGCGAGACGAGGCAGCTCTGGACTGGACGCTCGAGTCCGCTACAGATTACAGCGAGCTCGAGCAGTTTTTGGTCGCCGTCCCCGCATTTTATCGCCCTTCGCAGGTTAACGAGGATGGCTTACTGGTTGCGTTGGGGTTCCATCGCTCAGTGCCAATGCTCCAAGAGTGCATCCTACAGGCGGATGTACAGAGCCCGACATGGCGCCGCCATGCTATGGCATGTATGACAGCGTTGCACGCAGTGGTCCCAAAGTTACCGACAATTCATAGGAACAGATTATCGGTGTCTTTCGCTAGCGCGCTAGAGGACTTGCGAAATGACAGCGACATAACAATAGCCTCACAAGCAATATGTACAAAGGCTACTCTGGCCTCCAACATTCTATTCCGGATCGCAGAGTCTATTCCTTCCGAGTCAAAAGTTTTTGATAACGACGCTGCAGACGAGCAATTACTGTTGAAAATATCCGAACAACTCCCTGTCGACGAACTGGCCACCTCATTGACCGTGCGTCCACATAAGCCCATCGAAATATCAAAACCGCCTGCCGATGTGACAAGCAATGCTCTGCGTATTCTGAAGAGCGACGATGTGATAGAAGCGGCGGATCGCTACCTAAAATGTTGCAAAGCATATAACTGCCCAGAAATCGGAAAATTCTTTCCGATGAATCCCCAGTTCTGCGATATCGACTATTATTGGTTTTTTATCCCAGAAAGGGTGGTTCGATCGCTTGACTGGATCAATAGAAGAGTCATTTGTGAAGCTGAATTTTCTGTGCAGTATTTACGAAATCCAAACCAGGACCCGGATGGTCGGTCAACCGATCGTGCGGTGTGGGGGATGTCATGGATGTTGAGAGGTCTGAGGATGAAGAGAATGCGAAAAGAGTTTTTCAACTGCGGCCGATTCATGGTCATCAATACCCTCTTGACAGAGCTTATGCAGTGTCAACACGATACCCGTGGACATTCTGCATTCATATTGGAGACCCTGCATCAGCTTATCGACCCATCGCCACCGGACATACCACGTTGGTCGCCCGCAGTGTCCTCACATAGATCAAAATTGTCAGTGAACGATGCGGATCAGGATACTCAGGCAAATTTCATTCGCCTCATCAAAGCTGCTGTGTCACCAGTACATGGTATACGACCTTTCACTGTCCCAGTTGTTGAGCTACTTATTCGCATCTTGAGTGAGGTCGAACACCCCACATCAATTGCATCCGCGATAGATGCAATAGATGGTAAACAATGGTTGTTGGACAGTAAGTTCCCATTAGAGGAGACCGTCGAGAGGCTGAGGGCTGTGCGTCAACCTACCCATTTATACTGCAAATCACTTTTTGCTGATCAAAAAACGTAGAAACTTACACCTCAAAGTTTTGGGCCTAGCATGTGAATGGTGTTGCGGGCCAGTGAGAGAAGAAGATCGGTCAAGATTGAAGAGAGCACCAGAGTGGCCGCCAGAACTAGTGGGATATCAATTGAAGACTTCTTGTGTGAGTGCCATAATGGCTAAACGCACGCTTCCCCTCGTCAGACGAACGCGCCAGATGATGCTACGATTTCTTGCACATCATGTTGACCGAGTGGGAGGCAGAATCGCAGACATCGAAGGCGCCAGGTGGCCTCGAACAAAGGATATAAAATAAAGTAGAACTAGGAAGATCCCGGAACGCAGACTAGTTTTCACCAGTAACTGAGATCACCGAAGTATGCCGAGTACGGCGTCGTTCACGAAGGTTCGAGTCCACCTTGATTGGCCCACCCTGAACAGGACAAGTCAGAGGAGGCGTGAGCAGAGCACTTTTTTTTCTCCCTGAATTTGAAGAATTCGGATGTGCGGGACATGATGCGGAAGACGATGTCAGATATAAGAAGAGATGGGACCTAAATACAGCAGGGTCAATGTGACGAGAAGCTTAAGGTATAATATCATCGCTTGCATCGTGAGTCTGAAGCGGAAGCTTGATAATAAGACAATCTTGCTCAACTGGACCAATCGGCGGGACAATTTGATGTGCCATCACTGACGATTGACGAATGAACACCAAAACAAAATTTCATTTTGTGAAGCTCTTGCGCGCTAACGTGTTTGAAAGTTCTTTCGGTGAAATTACGTCACTCGATCACCGTCTCGTGACTGCTACCATGAGCAACACACAAGACGACGCGAACACACAGAGAAATGCCTTCCAATTGGCCAAAAGATGACGGTACATCAACTAAAATCATAACAGAAGCGTGGAGCTCTCCATCAATTCTTGCTACCAGTGACAAACTCTCGCCAGCTTATACACATGACCTGAAGCTCGAAGCTCGCCGGCCCGCTGGTGTCGACGCGTCCAATGCCAGTGGGGCCTCGTGATCGTTACCGTCTCCAATGGCCCATCTCGAAAGGCGTACAAAAGAGACGCCAGACTGTGTGCAAGCTTTTCCGACTTTACTCGCTGTGCTTGTGTTTCTGAAGTCCTCACTCTGTGATGTTCAAGTTTGGAGGATCAATTTTGAGCATTGTGCTCTTGTTCGTCGGCGCATCAACGACGGTTCAAGCGTCTTCGACACCGGATTGGTTTCCCTTCCCTCCTGCTCATGCTCCTGCTCCGCCACCCTTCGACCCATTTAAAATATGCACACTCTTCCCGCTGGGACATGGGAGGGACGATACCGACCAGGTTCGTGAACCGTTTCTTTATAGACTCAAACTGGAGGATTTCCTCACATTTCATATGCGTACAAAGGTCTTGAAAGCAATTCAAAAATGCGGACAATCCGGCCGCACAATATTCCTACCAGGTGAATACAACATCACCAGGTAAGCTTAACAATTAATCAATCATGACACCGCGAACCTCGCGAAGTTGTGGTGGAACCGAAAGGAATTGCTTCGACTGACTTGGCTTTCGGTGACCTGGCAGAAAAATGACGTGGAATCTCGAAAACTCGGTCGTTGATCTGTTCGGATTCCTAAACGTGCGTTGTAAATCCTCCGATGATTTTCATAATCAAAAAGTCTAATTTTACAACGTCGATGACCAAACGTTTCAGTTCGAGCCGAATATCGACTTTTGGATGCAGGCTAACAACACGTACCGCGTCGTTTTCATCCAAGTAAGTCCGATGCCCCCTCTTTCTGGTACCGATACACATTCCCCATCTCCGAAATTCCAATCTATAATTATACCCCGCCGAATGAAGAATAAAAATAACCTAGTTTCCCACAGAGCCAAGCGTCATGGTTCGTCCTCACCGGCAAAAACTTCGTAGTTGATGCACACAAGTTGGGCGGTATTCACGGCAATGGACAGGTGCGTGAGCCAAAACGCCAACCTTACAACCCGACGCTCACGTATTCTCGGTTCACAAATCTTTTAACAACACTTTTTTCGTGATTCCGTTCCGGAATTTACTTTTATTTCTTTCAGCCATGGTGGGAACATTTCCAAACTGTACCCAGGGCCGACGGCGACGGGCGCCCACTGGCCTTGACGCTCTTCAACGTCACCGGTGGGACCGTGCGCAATTTCCACATCGAGAGTCCGCCATTCTGGTGCAATGCAGTATCACAGTCAACGAATGTGATTTACGATGGGATGAAGTGCAATGCGACGAATACCAATGCAACTTTTGCTGGGAAGAAGTAATCCTCAAATTTTACCCCCAGATGAATGGAATGCTGATAACATTTTTGTGACGTAGTATCGTTCCAAACACTGATGGTAAGCAACTTCCAAGTTCGGTCCAATCCCTGCCATGTTCACTGACGCAAATTTCAAACAGGCATCGATACGTACCGCAGTACCAATGTCCAACTGCTCAACTGGGACGTGAGTACTTGATTTAACCTTGGCACGTTGATCGAAGCGAAGGCTTGTGATCGAAGAGGACAAAACTTTAATTGACGTTTGTTCGGGAAAACAGGTTACCTGTGGCGATGATTGCTTGGCGATCAAGGGTGTGAGTACTTTGCATATATTGTTGTTCTTACCAGGCCATCGTTCATGTTTGCTGGTTTACATTGGTGGAGACTTGTACTGACGAATAAATGCATACCAGAACTCCTCGAACATCCTAGCAAAGAACATTGTCTGCCGCGGAGGTAACGGAATAGCATTCGGGTCACTCGGACAGTATGTCCAATTCGTAAGTTCCCCTTCCTCTTCCCCTGATGACCTCACGACTCTGCATAATGGTGAATCGATGGCTGAAATAATGCATTTAAAAGAACGATATCGTCGAAAACGTAGTCATGGATAATCTCTTGGTACTTACACTTTCTCCACCTCTACTTTTCATTCGACTCACTCACATCCAACCAATGTCTTAAGCTAACCCGCTTGGATCCATCTGTTCAACCGAACATGGTGTCCGGTGTATGTGCTTCCCCCCTCCCCCAAATCTGCGGTGTTAGCACCAAGCTCACAAAACCATTTGTGCTGTTGTGGTTGTGTCGATCATAGGTGTACTTCAAATCCTGGACCGGTACCTCGAACGGGTTGCCTCCGACTGCGGGCGGAGGAGGGGGAGGTACGCAACGACGTGTTCTTTTGCCTACACAACCCAGCTGACTGCATCCATTGTTCTTTTCCTCGCAACTTCTTTTATGCCTTCCTCTATTTTATTATTACTCCGTTATGGAACTCGGGTGCCGTTTATTTGCCGTCACCACCGCCGTCATCATAACACGCTCATCACCATCGGATGTTTGCGGTCACGGTGCGACTGTGTCTGGACTGCGATCGTAATCTGTGATAGGCTTCGTCAAGAACGTGACACTCCGGAACGTCGTCCTGGACAGAGTCGATAGGCCCACGCGGTTATACCAGACTAACAACGCAAAAACGTACGTCCATTCCGCCAATTCTCTTCCTCGAGCGTGTCCAGAACTCTCGAGCCAGACCCTAGACTCAGTCTGTGGTCTCGACTCCGGACCAGTCTGTTTCGCCCCCCGGCTCTAGACTCGCGGTTCTGGACTCCACTTCCCGCATCGCGACAAATTTTACATCTTCTGATTCCTGATTCTTGATCCGTGATACTGATGAATTGTTTGTTTTTTCTTTTGGATTGTGTAGCGGCGACCAGCCTTCGAAGCTGCAGTTTAGCGATATCACATGGATCAATTGGTCTGGGACGTCTACGACTAACAGAAGTATGTCCTCCTCCTCACTTCCCCGCATTCCTCCGTTCCACTTTTCGTCTCCATGAACCCCTCCCTTTCTCGCCGATTCTCCCCGCCTTCCTCGTCACCCCTCCGTCTACCATCCCACCATCCCCGCCATCCTTCCACACCTCACCGAAATGATTTGCAATCTAACGATTGCCGCCACAGTCGTAGACCTGGAATGCAGCACCGCCGCGCCATGCCCCAACATGGAATTCCAGAACTTCAACGTCCCGGCGCCGAGCGGTCTAGCTCCGATGTTCATATGCCAGAATGTCGTTAATGAGAGTGGTTTGCCTGGTGCGTATTTCTTCTTTTCTTTTCTTATTCCATTTTGGTCTCCTCAACCACCCCTCCGTCCGATTTTATACCTTTCGATTTGATGATGAACGTGAATCTAACATCCTTTCGTTCGTCCATCAGCGGCATGTAACGCTACAGGACATGCTTGATTAGCTACCGTGATTCGGCAAATTGGAAAATCAGGCATGGTGATGGCAGATGAGATGCGACGCGAGAAGTCAGATGCGAGATGCGGCATGTCGGAATTCCTAGTCAGATTTACATGTACTCGTTTCCATGTTGTCGGACTCTCGGATCTCTGGTGTATTACATGTATAGTATATAAGATCAGTTTTCCTGTGCGGGGATCAAGGGGGATCTCAGGCGGTTGTGTGTTGGCTTTTTTTGTGTGGGAGTGTCTAAAAAAAGATGGACGGGACGGAAATATGCAGGAAGGGGAGGGGCTGCGATAGACTGGAAATTGAAAGGGAACGAATGTGCTGGACAAATGCGTTGCCGGTGTTCTTGTTGTTTTTGAAATGGATGCCTGAGCGATATGGGTTTCGATCGCAACGGATTATACATACAGTGACATCTGTTACAAGTCTAGACCTGAGGTCTGGCCTGATGGTGGTTTGTCATTCATCGTCGCGTATGTGCGGCCGGTCGCGCAACGAACCTTCTTAAGATCTTTTCCTGGCCATGAAATGATACGCTACCCGTAAAGAACAACAAGCAGGACGGGTACGGGTACCAATAAGGACACGGCCAACTACGAGGGCGACTACGGGGGCTACGCGACGGGTCCGAAAATGGTGCTTCCTTCCGCGGAATCAACAATCAGGAGGGGATGTGCAGTTGTGCCGTTCGAGTTGCCGTTCGGCAGCGGGTAACTGCAGAAGATATTATAAAAAGAACTGGTACTGCGGATGCGTGTACCGGCGGGTTCTAGGCTAGAACGCCATGAAAAGTTCTTGCCGGTGAAGTCTGATTGCCAAGTGACCGAGTGACGCCGGCGGGTCCTGACAACAAACGAATTTGCGGCCATGGTGAACGGGGGAGTGGTCGGACTCTGACTCGGGTGGTGTTGTCGTATTCGGAGTGAGTGCGGGCAGAGCCTTGTGGAGAGTTGGACATGGCGTTTTGTTGTTGGAATCAAGACGAGGTGATGTGCTGATGCAAAGTCGGATCGCTTTGCGATGTGGTATAAATAGAGGCGTGACGGTGTGACAGGATGCCGAATGACCAAAGATAGTTTTCGCGAACGTCAAGGCAACACTTACGAACTAACATCAACGAATACCGCACGCCACTCCTTCACGCCTCCTCCTCCTCCTCCCTCCCTTTTATTTTTCTTCTCCTCGCTATCCTTCAATACCATTCCTTAGCCCCCGCTGGCCGGCCTATAGACATCACAATCAATCATATCATATCAACATATCAATAACACCCCCGTTTTCCGTTTCCCCCAAGCCACGGTTACTCAGCCATGAGTAAAAGATCCTCAGGTTTCGACTTCGCCGACAGCGGCCCCGGGCTCGGCAGCGTCGACCAGCACCCCGACCTGACGCTCAGCAGCGGCAACCCGAACCTCACGCGCAACAAAACGGAGCGCAGGCGCCTCCAGGGGCTCATGCGGTCCAACACGATCACGTCCACGACAGACTCCATCGCGTCGGAGGCGCCGAAGAACTGGAGGGCGCGGTGGAATGCGTGGATGGTCAATGAGGGCGGGAAGAGGCTCTTCTTCTTCGTCTGGATCTTCTTGCATTTGCTGGTTGCAGTTTTCGGGTGGTTCCATTATGCCCTCAAGGACAATCTAGTCGGTGCCCGCGCCACTTTCGGTGTTACCTTTGGTGAGTGTCATGGCATGGCCAGCCTTCTTCTCTTTTTTATTTTTCTAACGAATACGTGTACAGTAATCGCCCGCGCAGCGGCCCTCGTCCTGCACGTCGACGTCATCTTCATCCTCCTCCCCGTCTGCCGGAACTTCGTCTCCCTCCTCCGCCGCACATCCCTCAACACCATCATCCCCTTCGACAAGAACATCACCTTCCACAAAGCCACCGCCTGGTCCATCGTCGCCGGCTCCGCCGTGCACATCCTCGCGCACATGGTCAACTTCTACAGACTCGCCAGGGCAGACAAAACTGCCACCGCCGGCCAACAGGTTCTCGCCTTCCTCGGAGCCAACTTCGCTACGGGCCCAGGCATCACGGGCTGGATCATGACGGCTGCGTTGAGCGTTATGGTGTTCTTTGCGATTGAGAAGAGAAGGAGAGCGCACTTTGAGAGGTTTTGGTACAGCCATCATTTGTTCATTGTGTTCTTCATTGGGTGGCAGTTGCATGGCATGTTCTGCATGATCCAGCCTGATCGTCCACCGTTCTGCTCCTTCAACTCCATCGGTGTCTTCTGGGTGCGTCCCTTCCCCCGCACTCACTCTCTTATCTTGTATTGAACTTTCATCCCCTCTTATAGCGCTACTGGCTCGTCGGCGGCGTCATCTGGATCTACGAGCGCGTCCTCCGCGAAGTCCGCTCCCGCCACCGGACATACATCTCCAAAGTTGTGCAGCATCCGTCAAAGGTCATGGAGGTCCAGATCAAGAAAGAGAAGACGACCACGAGGGCCGGCCAGTATATCTTCCTGAGCTGCCCCGAGGTGTCGTATTTCCAGTGGCACCCGTTTACGTTGACCAGGTGCGTTTTTCTTTCTTTACAACAATCTGATTACATTTGTTCTTCGTTATTATTTTTGGCTGGGCTGGAGCTGATTGTTCTTTGTGTTTTTGATTCGAATAGCGCACCGGAGGAAGATTATATCTCGGTCCATATCCGTGTCGTTGGCGATTTCACCTCTGCATTCGCCAAGGCTCTCGGGTGCGACTTTGACTCCAAGGGATCCAAGGACGCCAAGGATGGTAAGCCCGCCCCACCCAACCTCCTTTTACTCAAGTACCCCAAAATCGAAATGCTAACCTTCCCTCCTCCTTTTTCCGTCACACATAGCAGGCGGCAAAGTCGTCTCGACAGCCGCCAACCCGCCGATCAACCGTGTGCTCCCGCGCGTGATGGTCGACGGCCCGTTCGGCTCTGCGAGCGAGGATTTCTTGAATTATGAGACGGTGCTTTTGGTTGGTGCGGGAATTGGTGTTACGCCGTTTGCTTCGTGAGTTGTTTTTCCTCTTTTATTTTTTTGGCTATTTTGGAGGTGGTGGTGGTGGTGGCCGCGGCGGCCGAGTCGGATTGTTGGAGGGACTGCAGGAGGGAAACAAACTTGCATAAAACAACGGCTAACTCTTTAACCAACAACAGGATCCTGAAATCCATCTGGTACCGCATGAACAACTTCAACAACTCCAAGCCCACGCGCCTCTCCAAAGTGTACTTCACATGGGTCATCCGCGAGTTCGGCGTGGCGGAGTGGTTCCACTCGCTCTTGCATGCGATCGAGGAGCAGGACACGCAGAATCGGATCGAGATTAGCATTTACTTGACGGCGAAGATCAAGGATGATGATGCTACTAATATTATGGTGCGTTTTTACTTTCCCCTTCTTTCTCCCACTCCCCCTTTTCCTCCCTCCTCTTGAATTTCACTTTTAATTTTATAAATTTATAATATCGATCTGACTCGTCTTTTCGCTCATTTTGTAATAGGTGCAAGACGTCGGGGCTGAGAAGGACGCGATCACGTCTCTGCGCGCCCCGACTCATTTCGGCAGGCCGAACTGGGATCGCGTGTTCTCCTCCATCGCGGATAAACACCCGGACACTGATGTCGGCGTGGTGAGTGCCTCTCTTATCCCTCACCTTACCCCTTCCCATGTACCACGGCGGGACCGATTACGGACACTGACATTGCACGTTGCAGATGTTCTGCGGACCGGCTGCGCTCTCGAAGACTCTGCACCAGAAGTCGAACAAATACACGAACCCGAACCCGAAAGGAACGAGGTTCTTCTTTGGCAAAGGTTTGTCCTTCCCCCTTCTCACAACATTGTACCGATGCTAACACTTCACTTCGATGTTCAGAAAACTTCTAAATCGCTCCTATCCCAAATCTATCTTACCTATGCGAAACATCTCAATCAATCTCATATCATCTTATGTCAATTTGATTTTTTGAGTTGATATACTCGATATACCAATTTTATCGCAGCGTACACGGTACACAGGTGGGCATACATAAGTAGGTTTGGGGCTTTGAGTGGAGGAGTGTTTTCTTTGTCCTGGAGTTGCGTTGTCGGACATTTTTGGAGATGGCGTGTGTACGATTTAACAATTGCTAGATGGCGGAGGTGTGAGTGCGGGAGGCGGAAATCTTTTGCTTGTCGACTTGACGTTTTCGAGTTGTTAGTTTGCAGTCCTTATGTAATCTACGCGGCAGGGACCGAAAAATGCTAATGTCACTGATGCATGAATGAATGCTCTGGCTAATCTCCATTGTCGCCTTCGTGTCGCCGGGTGCTAGAGCGTGCCAGTCATACAGCATGGACCATGACCCGCTGTTGGTCTAGGCCCTGCTGAACTTGATGGGATTGGAATCATTGGATGCTTCGTCTAAACACTGACCGTTCTACCACTTCATGAATTCAAGTGGACGAGTTCTAGATCTCAGACTGATGCATCCTCCGAGGATGGGTTTTTACCTGTCAGGACACTGAGGATAACACTAGGATAACACGCTCGCTTATATCGCTTCTCTCCTTATGAAGGATCACAGGCCTCTGACGGTTTCCGTCACCCAAGCCTTTCAGTGTTTCTGCCGGTGAGTAGGTTGTGGAAGTGCGAACCGGGATTGATTATTAGTAGTTGTCTCACCCTGCAACTGAAGTTGCCCTGGAACACTCTTGCAGCTACGGAAATATCCTCTTGGGGCTTATATATCTCCTCGGAATGGCGCGGACATAACGCTTCATCATTAACATGGACACCTCATGCAACATCGGTTATTGGTGGCATAATCAGTCTCCGAGTCGGAGCGCTCAGGCGGGCTGATGGATATTGTCTGAAACACAACACACTAGGCGGTCTACGCCCGTACGTTTTGGACATTCAAATAATGGCACTTTTTGACCGATAATTTCAGCAATGGTAGCCTGAGGTGTACGTTGTGGTCAATCACACAAGGCGTTTTCATTCATAACTCTGCAGATTAAAAGTGACGCCATTGGTCGCCATATGATGGGGGTACACCACGGTGCACTTAATTCCTTGGTTCATTGCGGCTGAGCCTCCGTCAGTAATGTGATCGAAGTCACCCCTTGGACAAGACGTTGATGAACACACATCCCTCGATTATTCAACGTACTCTGTCTCCGAGGACTTAACAGTGAAACTTACCAATCAGAGCCACCCCTAGCGGTGGAGTAAAGAAAAACAATTGGTTCGGATATTTTGTTATTCCGTGGTTATCTTCAAAGCTCCAAGACTACGGTAACATACATGCATTCGTGCGTTCATATCCGCCATGCTCTTTGTCGCGGATAAACAACCTCGCTAACCGCGATGATGCAGTTCCGCATTGACTTTGACAAATCGTCTAGCGCATATTGCATACATCAAGGGTCCCTTTCCTCGGAGCGGCGCGGACATAGGTGCAATATTAGTGGAACGTTGGCGGTAGCCGAAGTCGACAATAAATGGGCTCTAGAAGCAACTCCATTAGCGTGCCAGTGGTGAATATTATACACCGCCAGACACACGTGCAATCTCCTTTCGTCATGGCTATATACATTCAAGCATGGGACCAAGCAAAGTTGAATCGCCAAAATGTTGCATATCGCTGGATGGTCAGCAATACTGCTCTGACCGTCAGACAGCGTGCTCATGGCCAGAAATTGTACCAATCCCTTAGCCGACTGGCACGTTGCACAACAGAAAGAAGATGTACTGTACACTGTCTTTCTAGTCTCATGACACCTCAGGGCTGACTCCATTTGATAGGCGGTTATTCAACACGCCTGTGCCCTCTTTCTTCCGAATGCCCCGCTATCTTTGATGACAAAGTTGGGAAGTCCGAGGATATAGAGACGCCAAGTCGTACTGGTTGGCGCTATCGCCAACGTTTCGTAATCCCCGGGAGGTACACTAAGCTCTGATGAGGTGTACATCCGCTGTGTTTCACGCGGGTGAAAACCTTGTTAATGGAGCTGTGATTTAGCTGATATATTGGCTTGGGGATTCCTCCTCGCAACTCCGTGGAGCGACAGGAGGTCCGTTGTCCCCAACAATAAAATTTTCACCGAGGGTCTGTCGTGACGGGTCAAAAACACGGTGTGTTAGTGCGTATGCTTTGCAATAAAATATACCCACTAACTTGAGTTGTCGTAGGAACAGTGAGGTTTTACATTGGTAGCCTATGCGATACGTGAGTGGCTAATAAACCAGACTCAGGAGTCTTTTTCGCGACTTCGAAGGAAGGCGTCCTAATAGAAAGTTTTCACGTCCTCGAAGTCCTCCCGAGGGCAAGTCACTGGCACACTGTTCTGTCGTGGCTAACCCCCTCGAGGACCGCTCATTCTTCGGTCAGAACACCGGTGTCTAATCTCGACTCAGCCGCTGGACTACACTACCAACCTGAAAGTTTTGCGTACTCCGAGGACTTGGACACATAGTCCGTGCAACACCTGATACCAGCATAAAGCGATCATCCGCTCTACGTGCCAGGGCAAACTTTGATGTCAGGCGCGTTCATTTCATTTCCGCCGTTCACGCGGATAGTAACTGTTAATTAATAGCGGTGACCAATGTCTTGACTCTGACTCGAACGCTAATAATATGACAATATCGTGATAGCGCCAAACCCCTCGGATGGCGCGGGTATATGCACGGTTCATGGGTTCCGCACAGGGGTGGACCGGAGGTGATTACTTGAACCTTAGTGAGCACAAGAAAATATGACCTCGGAGATGTCATTTCGTGATGTCGCATCCTCCCTGTCGTAGGTCGGTCCTCAAAGCAAACTTTGAAGAAGTAGAACGGTCAGCTTACCTGACCTTTCTTTTAAAAGCACGTCCAAGGTTCGGCATCTGGCTCACGAATGAGTGTAACGTAATATACAGCACCGTCATCTCTCGGAAAGCCCGATTTCGAAGGCACAGCTTCAACATAATTGCGTTCTTCTTATAACAGGGTCAACGGAGGCGCTGAATATACGATCCTTGTGCCTTCCCTCCTCCGAGGACTGAGAAACGAGCTCACATCGGATGGTACCCAGCGCTGACGCCAAAAACAAAATCTCCAGATCTTACGATTCTCTTGGTATCTCGGCGTTTACATCATCCAGAAGACTTATGGGGTGTACGTCAGTACGTTCGTACGTTCATATCTACCCGGTTTCGTTATGTGGATATAAATACTTTTCGTTTTGTGCTATTTGCGATGTTGGCTTTTGTCATGGGACTCATATTCTGGCGCTGCTAACCTGTCTTACGGTCTCCTCGGACTAGGTGGACACGCGCAGCATCTACGGGTCAGTGTGAAGCAGATCTAGACCTCGGATCAAATTATATTCAACGCTGACTGAGAAATGGCTCCAGGATATGCTCGAAGCCGAATGTTCACTCTCACAGATTCCAGTGATGTGCTTGAAGCCTGCAGATTTGAAAGTGCACACAAGCCGATCATAATATCATTTAAACCATTTTAGCTTGCGCCGCTCCCACTCAATTATCTGCAAAGACAAAGGGACAATGTAAATAAAGGCACGCGCGTGTGGGGAATCGTGAGACGCTGCGCCAAATGCAAACGTGTGTATTTTTAAAACTTTGTGCTTTCAAAAAAACGCATCGCACGCGCTCTGCCATATTTCGATATATTGCATTGTGTTACGCTCAGCGGCGGGCTCGCATGAACATCGTGCGTTGGGACGACCTGGCTGTTCCTATCACCCCAAAAATGTTGTATGCGATTGGTCCAATGTGACGAGATTCCATGGTGCATTTCGTGGCGCAAGACGCATATCTTTGATCGGAGGTGGAGCGATGCCTGATGGCTATGTGAGATGGCAAGGCAGGTGTTGGCGCGATTCTCTCCGGAGTTCTTGCTGACTGACAGTGACATTCACCGGTCCGTCTATCTCAACACGGCGTGCTGATTTAAATTTGGAAGATCAACGTGTTCCTGGTTTATCCCCTTCATGAGATATGTTTTCGAAGGCAACTCAGTCCATTGCCGTACGCGTCGAACTTGCGTGTTGTGCTTCGGACGCCCCCACGCGTGGCATCAACGGAAAACTCGCGATCTGGGGAAAATAAGCCAAGTCTCAAAGGCAATTCCTGTGGTCTGGGCTTTCCTCCGCGGAGAACTGGTCGGAACCGCGTGCATTTTATGCGCTGCCGTCGGAGACCCGGTAAAATGCAGCGTAAACGGACGTAGGCTCGGCACAAAGGTCAGTAATATCTGGTGTTACCGGGGAAGATGCGCGATGGGATCTTGACTTCACTTGACATCATGCAATGTATTTCGTGCCTTGCAAACGAGGCAGGAAGCAAGTTCCCATGGAGTCGCCGCTGAGTGTTCTAATGATAACTGTTTTTCTGTATTGGAAGTTTGAAATTCATCGAACGTGTGGCGGGGGGAATAATATCATGTTAGAATGAGATTTGAGATAAGGGGATGGGGAAAGGCTAACGTGTTATGATGATGACCGGGATCGCGATGATTTTCAAAGGTGGGACCATGAGGTCGGGAAGTCTAAGTCCGCGGCCTTGAGGCTGATTGCCATTCTGGGACAGGCCTTCTGACTGTGGCGTCTGCTTTTTGCCTTTCGAGTGCTGTAATCGTATATAAGTCAGATCCATCTCCCAATCCCTCCTCTTCCCCTCACTCCCCATCTCCACAGCGCATGCGTTGTTCCTGCTAATGGCCCCAGTTTTCTCGTATCGAAAGCTCTCAAATCCAACTCGTACGTCCCCCCTCTATTTTCGGTTACCGTAGCCCCACTCTGACGACCACAATACAGCTCAGGAACTCGCCGAAATTTACCATGTGCTGTCAGCCGCATTCAATGGCGGTATGTTTATTTTTACTGCATTCATTCATGCACTCTGCTCAGTGCCGGCATTGCCAGCAGATTCACACCTCCAGGCGTTAACGGGCGGTCGACCATCGCTCGAGGTTCCGTTCTTTGAATATCAAATTCAGACAGGCTTATCGTATGGTGAGGTCTATGTTGGTGGACATGGTGGAAGAATAGAGGGTGTTATTGTCGTCTTTGGACCTGGCCAAGATTTTGCACGATCGTACGTTCCATCACTCCCTTATCATCATTTTTTGTTTGACTGAGAGAGTGTAGCGACGGTACCCACTCCGAGCCCAGCAACGCATACGTTGCCAAGCTCCCTTCAGAAATGCAGCAGTGGTGGCAACTACACGTACGCCGTTTATTTTGCCATCTAGACACGGTTTTCAACTCACGGCCAACAGATTCGACCCAAATACGCCGAGTTAATGCAGGTCTCGCTGGGCGGCGTCGACGCCAGGCGTTCCTTATGGCATATTCGGCTCCTCGCAGTACACCCCAAACATCAACGAAATGGAGTCGGTCGTGGTCTCATGGATGGCATCATGCGAAAGGTATGTTTCTGTCCTCATCAGAGCCAACGACGTCACCGCGAACGCATATATTTTAGGCAAACGCAGGCCGGCAACGCATGTGTCTCGAAGTATACAATGACCGCCTCGTACGTCTACCTCACACATAATTCTGATGCGTCGTTCTGATGTCTCCGGCGTATTCGAAGGTCCGACACTTTACACGCCTAGGATTCCGAGTAAAGGGCACCAAAAACTTTTCTTCTTACCAGGGTGGCTTCCCGCTCTTCTGCATGGTACGAGAACCTTGTTAACGCTTCACCTCACCTACTCTATTATTCGGGACGCCGAGGCGACGGGGTGACGCACGCATATACTACGGTAAAGCTGGGATGAATTGCTGAGAATGGTGTGAGGACTTGATGGACGACCCCGCACGAATTATGCTACTAAATCTGTCTGACACCTTTTCACATTTGGCACCTGGCGAACTTGTATTGACCTAAACTTTCCATTATCGCAAAGCATTCTTCGATTTCAATCTCTCCGTTTTCCTTTCTGCGCATGGGCAATTACTGCTCCCCTCATTTTCCCATTACGCGTTCCCCTTGGGCTCCTTCTATAAGCTTTGATAAGGGAGAGTTTTGCAGCTCAGCTACGACTTCTGTGACTTCCAAATTCCATACGTACTATGTGACATTATGTCTTAATGAAGCATCTTCGCATTCCGGCGCTTCTGAGTTCGCAGACGGATTTGGCTGGCGGGTGAACGCCACCATGATAATGAGCACGTGGCTCGCGGGATCAGATTTGCAGGATCAGCAGAACGCATTGACACGATTGTTCACCTTCACACCTTTCCGTCTCGCAATTGCGCAAGCTGCACGAATGCACGGAAGAAAAAAGACGCATCATTTTTGAGGATTCCGCGATATGCGATTCTTTTCGGGTAAGACAGCGCCAAGAATGACAAAAGGTACTCTTTCACGTAACGCCAGGACAGATCGTCGAAGATCCCCATGTTTAGCGGAGGACCTCATCGAACGGCGTCACTGTTGATCCATTCGTGGATCCTTTATTCACGGCATAGGATACACCAAGATTTGCAGTCGTGATTTCCTTTGGATAGCTGGGGTTCGCGCTTCGGGTTTTCTTGCATCTCTTTCTAAAGCCTTTTACATCAGTCCCAAAACCTTCCTCTTAATCGTAAGTTTTCGATGGCAGCGGAATTAGCGGCTACATATGCCAAAATATGCACGCACATTTTCATCAAGAAGCAGGTGTTCCTCTCCCCTGTCACGTCCCATCCTCCCCGATCCCTCCAGCGCTGCCAAAGACATATGACAGCGGACCTGACGGGTCACATCAGCGAACCCCAACTTCCCTTCGGACGCCGCGACAGGTAAAGCACTCCGCATCGATCGAGTTCCTGTCCCCAGCATCAGCGTGGACGCATGTGCTTGGCGCGCTGAACAGCGCTTTCACCGCTCTGAAACGTCCTTCGTCTTCGATCTTGGGTAATGCCGAGGAAGCTCGGGCATTTCAAGCAGCGAGCAAACTATCATCGAAGCTCGGCGCCGGTGATCTACGCGCACCCTCGCAGTTCGTGAAAAAAAGGATCAGAGGCAACGCGTGCAATTTCGGTGGAGGAAGAATGGGCAGAAAATTAGGGAATTCACGTAAATGTGTGCGGGGGTATTCCCGTCGATAGAGTCCCCGCCGTCGTGACCTGGATCGATCTCCAACACGCTCCCCCGACCGATGGACAGCGCCGCCCGATTGGAGGAAGGCGCCCCAGTTTGCTTTACATGCCAGCATTTACGTATCCGTCTCCCATCTGTGAACCGGTCTCCACTCACTCACACACTCGTCTTCGTGCGGGTATCACATCCCGACGCGTTTGGCGATGGGGTTTCTATCACAGCTCCTTGCGATTCTGTGTGCAAGAGTCAGCCGTTAAGGATGCATATAATCAGTGTTGAAAATTTCCCGCCGCTGGGTTCTAAATGATGGTGGGGGAGAGATTCGACGATCTGTCCAAAGACAGACCGCGCTCGAGGCCTCGAGAAGTCACTTCCTCACTTCCTCACCGTCCCCCTTCTTCCGTCATCCAGTGTTGATCGTGACGGCAACCTATGCACATCAGAGTATTTGGCATTCTCTTTTCAGACGGAAGAGTTCAATTGGTACGTAAAAGTCACCAGGGTAGTTGCTTGGCTTCGACGGAATTCACAGCCTTCGCTCTACGTCGAACGGCGCACATAACACGATTATTTGCAGGAAGATTGACGGTCCGATTAACGTCGATCGATCGAGTGATTGGGTTCATCGACGTTCATCCACCGTTCCAAATTATTTTTCTCTTCGATTCAAGCAATGATTTGCAACCGCCATCTTATCACATTCAGAATAACTCAAGATTTTTTCCTGGCAAGTTCAGATGACCGAAGAACCTTCGAAGTTGAAGCAGCGCGGAACGGACCGAGGTGGAGCTCGAAGGCTACGAAAGCGAAATGGACCCAACGTACCCTTCCAACAGCGAATTGTGCGCCACGGACCTGAACTGTGCGCAAAATGCCGCCGGGTAAGACTTCACGACGACCGTAAAAAGAACTAAGTAGACCGCAAAGCTGTTGCGATGAGGAAAGTGGATAGCAAGTATGGTAGGTCGAGACTCGCACGGACAATATCAACTCTGTTCCGCTAAAACAATCTTCTTCCTTTCCGCCTTCGGCTTGGACTCGCCCGCACGCGTGTGTTTTCGCCTGCGTTCCTCCTTCACCCTGCGCGCCTCCAACATCGTATGCTTCAGTTTAGCAGCCTTATGCACAGGTTGTGGGAGTCGGCGGCTCCTGTTTTCGAAAATGAAGTTAAGCCAATGATTTACCATTCTAATTTGGGAGAAGTACGCACCGCGAGACTCGTCCGATCTCTGCATCCATATTCCACCGTTGTTTGAGGCTGTCACGGTACTCCATCGCGGCTTTTTCGCGAGTATTGACCACGCCGAGCTTGTCGGACGCGCGTGCCTTCCATAGGCGCACGTTGCCGTCATCTGAGCCGCTCAATACGAACCGAGCATCCGCTGTGTATATCGACGACGTCACCCTACGTGTAAACAATCCAATTTAGCCTCGCCCAAGTACCAAAACGGTGAGAGATGACGTACCGCTGCATACGTTTTGTATGGTACACTTCAGGTGCACGTCCGACGCCTTCTTTCCATATTCGCACCGTGCGGTCCCAGCCTCCGCTGACGAATTCGGTCCCTGTTGGACTCCAATCGCACGACATGACAGCGGCGACGTGTGCTTTGTATATTTGTGTTGGTGTCGAGAGTTGGCGGATGTCGAAGGTGTAGAGGTTGTGATCTTCCGATGCTAGTAGGATAGTTGTGGGAAATATTGGGGACCAGTTCAGAGCATTCGATCGCATCTGAAGATATATGAGCTGGCGAGGCGTTCGATTGTGACCGTACGCACCTGCATGACAACCCTTCGCTCTGCCTTCCCCGTTCGAATATCATATAATGTAAATGTTCGATCTGAACCTATAGACGCAAGTACAGATGACTCGGAGAGGTTAAATCGCACAGATGTAACAGTCTCTGTCGATGTGGGGAATGTAAGGTTAGAAATTGGTGTATTTCTGCGCAGGGATGTCAGTGACGAGGAGCAGCACGTGGTTATCGGAGATCTCACTTGGTTTCATCCCAAAGTTGCACAAGATTCGAAGCAGTGGCAAAACGGGGTTCGGACCGATGATGGTCTATGGAACTAGATTGATTTGATATGATGAGGCAGAGCAAGGCGAATATCAGGGTTTCGCTTACTTGAAAGCGAATTTCCCGGCAAAAACGTTCAACGGTTTTCGCTCCTGTCATCTGTATCAACACCCAACTTCTATCTTCGTGACTTCGGACGCACCTCTGATGGTCCAGCCTCTCCTTCACGACTTCCACCGCCATCCGACGAGGTCCGTGTATCCCATAACTTGACGTTCCGATCCACCCCACAACTTAAAAGTCTGTCCCCTTCCGAAAAGCACAACCCCGAGACCTTACCCTTATGAGCACCTTGTAATCGCAATACTTGAACTCGTTCTGCCAAATCATGTAAAAGAATCCCTAACGTTTCTTGTCCATCAAAACAATACTTTGTACATGTATAGAAACATACAGACCTCCATCCCAACTCCCGCTGGCGACCGCAGTAAGCGACCCGGGTTTGCGAGCTAGGACTTCGACGGCGTCGATATGTCCGTCGAGGCTTGCGACGAAAGGTTTGGAGAACATTCTTTCCATTTTGGTGGCATTGAGAGCACGTATCCGCTCTCGTGCACGAGCAAAGGGGTGCATCTTTGGATCAAGATTCCGGGATGTCGGAGTTGGGTCGCCTCGTCTAGCTGGCAGATGCGCCGAAGGTGCATGTTGCAATACCGAAATTTTCTACGTAATGTAAGCCGAGGACATTGGTGACGAAGAATTGCACACACCATGGCAAGTTTATGTAGGTGCGTACCTCGCGTTGGAATTATCAGCAGGTGCCTCGCAGTCGTGGGGTTTTGTCTATGGTAGAGTTAGGAGGAAAGAACTTAAAAAGCCGTTACGTAAACACTGTAAGTGAACATAACTTTTGCGCCACATTTCCAACGACCTGACTATCATGACCAGCTTCTCAGAACCGCTGCCTTTCGACGCGACTATCAAAGCTCTGAAGAATGCAGTACATCCAAGTCTACTAGATGCGCAAGTCGGGATCGTTTGTGGGTCGGGGTTGAGCACGCTGGCGGATAGCTTGCGAGATGTCGTTCTTGTACCATACGACGAGCTGCCGGGTTTTGGAAATAGCACAGGTGAGTTGTCGCGTCCTGTGGCAGGTCGCCCATGGTATCTCATGTCTTTAATTTGTAGTTGCAGGGCACAAAAGTGCGCTGGCGTTTGGCCGACTTGGGGATGGTGATGGCATTTCTGTTGTTGTGATGCTTGGCAGAGTATGACGCTTTATTCACGCGCGTTTAGTGAGGAATGAATTGACACAACGTCAGATAGTTTCACCCCTATGAAGGACATCCATTGGCTACCGTCGTTTACCCAATTCGAGTCATGGCTAAGTTGGGAGTGAAGCATATCATAAGTTCGCCTCCATATCCGACTAGCAGCATGATGTGCAAGGCTGATAAGTTTAATCACAGTCACGAATGCTGCTGGGTCACTCAACCCTGAGATACCTGTCGGAACCAGTCAGTGTTACGCCTAGAGAAATTAATTCCTGACCGAATTGTTCATTTCAGTCGTTGTCATCCGCGACCATATCGCGCTCCCGAACCTCACTGGCCCACTCAATCCCCTCCTAGGTCCTCGAACATCTCCTAATCACGCACGCTTTGTCCCTCTCTCCGATGCCTACTCGATCCCCCTTCGTCGGATGGCATTCATGAGTGCAGACAAGATGGGTTGGAATCGATCTTGGCTCGCAGAAGGAACATATGCGTGGGTGAGCGGACCAACGTATGAGACACCTGCGGAGGGCCGCTTTTTGCGTGCTGCTGGTGCGGATGTCGTTGGTATGAGCACCGTGCCAGAGGTAGTTGCCGCGCGGGATGAGGGTATGGAGGTGTTGGTTCTCAGCCTCGCCACGAATGCCGTCGTCATACCGCAAACCTATAGGAGCATCAGAGAAGAGGTCGATATGCTAGTGAGTTACGCATTCAAAAATTTTATGCAACAATTTGCTTAGAATTATCTCTCAGACGTCTGGGCAACAGGTGGAACGACCACCGACTCCGACGGTTTCCCATGAAGAAGTGCTGCACATAGGCAAGGAGAAGGCAGAACTTATGAGGTTACTTGTGGAAGATATCGTGAATTCCATCAGCCAGTTAAATAGGACATAGAAAAGTTTGTTTGTGATGTTATACGAGCTGCCATAACAAGTTTTGCTGACACTATGAGTAGCTCAGAAGGCGAAGCTCCGACAATTTTATCTTGAACCCTGCCCGTAAAACTGGTCTTCTCTCTGTCTCACGTGCCCTCACTCCATTTATTCATGGAACCAGCGTTGAACACAACGCTTGCTTACATTTTTATTTGCACATATATTGAGCCGCGGACTTTCAAAATCGTGCTGGCGCCAAAGTGAGACATGTGACAAACACAATCGAACATGCCACCCACCATAACGAAGGCAAAGGCGCCAGCGGCATACCTACGACCGAAAGGACGGCGACAAAACCATGAGGTACGCAGTCCTGCGATGCGCTGCGTGTTGTCTGCGTCGTACCGATGTCATTTCAGGATTTTGTTCGGCTGTTCAAAGCTCCGCCATTGGACGCACTTCCTCGCTCTCTGTTGCCTACTCACCATAAAGGTGGTGGCCGCCTCTTATACGCTACGGCTATATAGCCCATGAAAAGGCCATATTCGAGTACGCAGAGGCCAACGACCTCGTATCTCCGTTCATCGACAGGTCGACCGGACTTTCTCTTTTCCACACGGTTCAATTGATTTGTGTCCATCTTTGCAAGGAGCTCGGACTTAAGAAGATGAAACTACACGCTGACCTTGTCGCGCCTGATTCTCCGGATAATATGACAATCATCACCTTTCTGAACAACTACACCTCTTCGAAGAAATTTCCCCCGGACGATGAGGTGAAGAGTTTGGAAGAATTTCTGAACACGATCTTGAATTGTCCAAATGGTGGGAAGTGGCACATTGATCTGTATGACTTTAGGTGGACCTACCGATGGTAGTTGTCAAATTCGATGCATAACAGTAATGACCTTTGTAACGTCCATTCATGGTCGTCATTCATACGCTGCAGCCATTCTGTCTGTACGCCTGGATTTGATGAGATACGATTAGCTAGGAAAGAGAAGGAGAAGCTGCTGAAATGATATAGTGATGTTTACGACAAGGAAAATCACAACTGACTCGGAAAGGAAATCATCACATCGAGCTCTTGTGTGCGCGAGGAAAACTACTCCGGTCGCCCAAAATATATGGGTGTCACGGTCTAACCGCAGGAGACGCCTGCCCATTTGTAATTGTCTAACTTTACACTCGATTCATTTTGCAACGATAATATATGCGTAATGGATGTTTGGACAACAGGTGGAAGGGCCACTGGCATTGTTGTACGAATATATCTTGCTCGTGGTCGAGGAGGAGGCGGAACTGATGGTCATGCTTGCAATGTTGTGGATTCCATCACAAATAAAATCAGAATATTTCTTTGTAAAAAAGACGTAATGGTGTATTTTTAGCGCCGCGACCTTGACCGTGCCTGTGGTTCATCAACGACCATGAACAAGCTTAGAAAACGGAGCTCATCAAAGACGACAGCGTCAACGTCATCCATCCCCATAAGCATATCTCCTTCTTCGTCTCCCTCCGTCTCACGTACTCTTTCCATCGCTCTGAAAGAGCCTGCACACTTGAACCATCCAACAAAACCAATCCGACCGTTGCCCGCAATCGTACAACCGCGTTCACCCGGGGAAACTTACTGGGCAGTTAGGGCACTCACCGCTGAGACACTTCTCGCTGCAAGGAGGGAACATTACACGGAGTTGCATGAGTTGTCGCGGAGCGAAGATGTGCGGCGCGCGGTACGTCCCTAGAATCTATCACTCTCGTGGAATACTGTGAAGAAAGTGGCCTGATCCGATCGGTGGATTATAGCGCGAATTAGCTGCTGCGAAGGCGGCCAGCGATGTGTGGCATTCAAAGTTGGAAAAGATTATTGTGAGTGATAATATCTCAGTGTTCGTTGCGCGGATAACTCAAATACGTTCTTTAGTGCTCTTTGCTCGTCACCATCATTTCATTCTCGCTTGCGGTGACATACCTTAGCATTTCAAATTCATCACGACATCCACCTCAGATATCAAGATGGTCGTTGCCATCACACTTTACAATTCCTATCCTTTCACCATTCACATCCGTGGTAAGTCCGACGTCATATCAACCATCGTATTTACATTTCCCCGACACTTGCTTGATAATACTGAGTGTATTTTTGCTCTCATTTGAACAGACAGAACACGAGTCATCCGTTGTCGGCTTCCGCGTCATGGCTGTCGGTGTAGTCGTCTTGGGACTCCTCGCTTACGCGCTCATTAGGCACTGGATGAGCACTGCACGACGCTGAGATTTGATCCACTTTAGATCGCCCCCTGAATCGCGCGAATCGCACACGGAACCTGCCAGTAACTCGCGCGCCTGAAGGCTTCATGTCATCGGCGAAGGCGTCATTTCGGAGCAGGACATCGCACAGGTCTGAACCGCAACCTTGCAGATGGCGATTTGGCAAGTAAGAATTGCCCGAACATCCCTGATCTTTCCGTATTTTTACTTTTTCGCGAAAGATATTCACCTCGGAGAGTACTTATCATTGCACAAGCAGAATTTGCGGTGATCTGACCCGTGGCACCTCAGGGGCGGATGTGTTAACTGTGGCGTCCCATGCTGCCTGGCTTCATCGCAACGTTGCCACAAATTAGCACGACTGCTTTGTATTGGATTCTTAGCCGCACGCTTAAGGAAGTGTTAGATCAAGCTCATTGTCTTCAGATCAGATAATTCAACCTGCAAACATTTTGATATAAATTTCATTACTTTCATATGAGCACGACAGCGAGACAACAGTGGACAGCAAAGCGCATGATTGGAAAGCAATAAGGAGAGGGGATGTGGAGGTGTTTAGAGATAAAAACGTGGAACGCGAGTCAAAATCTTTTGACCCCTTCTTCGAATGAATGCATGAAAACTGCAGGAGACCGCTCGGCTGTTAACTCTTCAAACTGCTTAAATTTCACTGAGTAGCTGTGAGCCAAGTTAAAATGCACACGGAACCCGGCGATGACTTGGCAACAAGAGTTTCATGGATCGGAATTTCTCTGGCAAATTATTCAAATTCTTCCCACAATGCGTCAAAGTTAGCGTTCAAATACTGTATACCGTCTTCTGTAGGGCTGAACAGGTCTTGACTGTTATAGTGGAATTTGGTGAATTTTGGTAGCGAAATTCAAAATTGAGATCGCTACGCACAAATTTTCATCCCTTGTGAGCATAGAGTTTGGATCGAAATGTTGGTCCAATTCATTGAAATTGAACAACACTTCGCCATGATGTTGTGCCGGAGTCAGATCACTGGCCGTAAATCTGAAATCACCCCGCATGCGCGAGTTAGTGAGCATTATCAGCAAGAAAGGTTCAACGGACGGTGGAAATGCGGCGGTAGGCGGCTCAAAATAATCTGTAGGGCTGACGAGACCTCCACTGCATAGAGGATTTTGGTGAATTTTCATAGCGAAGTTCATAATCGTGTGAGCCCGCACGCACAAATTATCGTCCGTGGTGAACATAGCGGTAGGATCAAATTGGTCCAGTTCATTGAAACTGAGCACCATTTCGTCATGGTTTAGTTCCGGAGTCGGATCACTGGCCGTAAATCTGAAATCAAGTCACCACGAGTGAGTGGAATCACGAAAAAGGTTGAACTGACGGCGGTAATGCGAGATCTCCCACAGATGCGGAGAGATGTGGCTCAAAAAATTCGTCTTCCATGAGACTGGCAAGATCTTTACTGTTATGGTGAATTTTCTTAGCGAAATAAACAATTGAGGTGGAAGCATACATACAGGTCGTCGTCCGTTTTGATGCCGGTAAGGTCAAACTGTTCGTCCAATTCATTAAAATTGAACACCACGTCGTCGTGATTTTCTTTCATAGTCGGACCACTCCCTGTAACTCTGGATTAATCCACCATGCCTGAGTTAGTGAGTGACATGCACGGGAAAGTTCGAACTGACGGTGGAACTGCGAAATGCTCCCCAAATGCGGTGACGGGCGACTCAAAAAAATCATGTATGTGCAAATTTATACCCTCCTGAAGTTGAATAGTCGCTTCTGGCGCCATTTTAGGCAGCACCTGCGCAACAGTGTCATTTAGAATACCGCCAGGATAATTTACCGGAATTTACGTAGATAATATTGGCATTTGCTTTGGTGGGCGGATCTTCCTTGGAAACTGGACCTTGTTCAATCGGAGCGCGCCGTGCAATAGCAGCCTGCTCTGCCTCTAGTTCCTGCTTCTTCCAAAGGACGGCATCGGTCCTTTGCATATGCGCAGGACATTTGTCACGATGCTCCCGGGCACATTTTTTGCAGAGAGAGGGGGAATATGGAGGATAGACCAAACACTGTGCAGTGGTTCGAAGATAATATGTGTGCAATATAAAAGGCAACTATAGGAATAGTCGCTCACAGCCTGTTGCCCGCTGGAACAGTTTGCGCACGGTGCTGGATTTTTTTGGAAGATGGGCGGAGTGGTGTTCGGAACGCCATCGTCAGTGTTAGAATTAGCAGAAATGGTCTGAGTTTTAGGGAGGATGGGGCGAAACACGGTCGGCATTGTTAGAGCGAGAGCCGATTTGGATTTCGGGTTGAATAGGTGTGAGACTCAGCATTTTATGGTATGTTGGCCATTGAACTGGTTGGCGAAGTTATCTATTTTCTGATTTGCTGGACACTGAAGGGGTAAGCGTTTGAGAGTGCTGCAACGATTACAGGAACACGACACAGGAGCGCTAAGAACCACCGAGACCCGGCGTCCGGAACTGGGAATACAGCACTCTCTATGTCCAGCTCCGACAGCTCTAATTGGCTGCATTCTTTGGTCGAAGAGGCCGTCCAGCAGAGCTTTGTCATAGTTACGCGGCGCAGACGGGGGTTTCCGTTTGATCAAAGCGGTGCGCAAAATTAGAGTTGACAAACATAACATCAGATGCGATTATCGATGACGATGATCTCCGCATGTTGCCATATTCAGAAGTTCGCGAAGCGCTCGTCCCGTAACTGGGAATAATGGCAGTAGACAGCACCTACCCTTTACTCCCCTGGGCCAACTCCGACAGCTCTGGATTGGCCTTTGCTATGATGGTGCTTATTCTCTCCTCCCGAGTGGCGCTCATGACAGATCATTATGATGACGGTAATATCCTCATGTTCGTGCCGCCCTCCGAGTCGTTGCGTCCGCAACCCGAAATAATGGCAGTCACGGTGGACAGCGCCTACTTTTACTCCACATGTCCAACTTCGACAACTCTGATTGGCTTGCCAGTCCCTTGCCTAGAGGATCATGGCGATCTTCACATTTTCCTGGTGTTCGCGGGAGGCGCTCGCTGCGTCCGTAACTGGGAATAATGGCAATGGACAGCATCAATCTTTACTCCCCGCCGATACCGGCAGTCCTGATTGACGATCTCCGCGCTCGTCGCCGAGGTCGGAGCGACAGCACCTACCTTGCGCCAACCCCTACAGCCCTGTTTGACTCTCATCTCGGTGTCTCTCGTAAGCGGGAATAATGAAATGGACAGCAGTCACCCTTGACTAACTTGACTCCTGGCCTACTGCAGGGAACTTGTGATGATCCGGCGATGGCGCCAGCCTGGTCTGTATCCCCAGAAAATCCACCACCTAATAATGAGGCACACGGTCTTCATATCGTGTGCGCATATGCGCAGGATTTTGTTCAGTTAGAGAGAGCGCTCTCCGGACTCGAACCCACGGTTACTGCCGATCCTCCATGCCGAAGCTCCCAGGTCCCCTCTCGTCATACACTGCCAATTCGAGGAGTTTTTGAGTACCCAGAGGTCCACGACATCGTATGACCTCGAGTAAACTCATGAAAATTCTGAAAACGACGCCGTAACGGAACCCTCCCCTTTTGATACGACTCGGACACGAGACGTTGTTCTCGGGGTCTGCTCAACTTGGAACGACATGGGCAAAACTAAAATTAGAACTTGTCGACATTAACGATTTTCGATAACCAAAATTTACGGATGAATATCTCGCCTAGGATGAAATAACGAAAGTTGGAACAAACTATGAAAGAGGTATTGAAGTGTCCAAATTGGGGGATTGCACGCCGATTATTCGCTGGAAGCGAGATAAAACGCATCAGACGGAGAGTTAGCTGCGCGGGTACATTCAGAGCAATTATTCAGGCGCCATATGAATGGACACGCGCTTCCAGTTTCCGAGAATTGGTGCAAATAAAGATCCGTTTGTAAGACAGCAACGTGCATCACGGACTTCATATTCGTGGAAATCTTTGCTTCATACGCGGATATGACAGAATACAACAATTCAGGTACGAGTTTGAAAATAAAAGGTGGGGCATGTCAAAAGATCTCATCAACCTTCGATCGGTGCACGCAAAATCCCTTAAAATCCGGTAAATATGGGAAAGGAGGGCGGAAGTATAAAACATACGGGTGTAACCCATTCCTTGCAACTACAGCAAATGCCTGCCCAGTCGTAACTACCGAGCTTCGCACCACATCGTTTGTTAGGGCAAACAATCTTGCCGGAACTATGACCCTGGTTTAAGAACGTTTCCATCCATTTCATCTTCCACGCAGCAATTAAAATTGAAAAGACCTGCAAAATAAAAAATATCGACCCACTGGTTCTAAAAAGTAGCCTGAACATGAAGCGCCAACCAGAGGAACATTTGGCGGCTGCGTCAGCGCATTCAAATTGGGAGAGTTTGTAACTCCACAGTCCTCTGGAATTTCCTCGGCGATTCCTGTTTGCTCGACGGACAGTGGTGAATGTGACACAGCTTGGGCGTTAATTTTTGCATTGTCCTCCTGCGCGTCATTGCCTGCAGTATGCCCTGTAGTTGGATTCTCGCCGAGTACGGAAGAATTCACGTCAAGTATATCCCCACCGCTAGCAGGTTTTAATGCATGGATCAAACGATCTGCATCTGATTGGATATCACGAGCATGATCGACCATATGTTCCTTCATCGCCAGTTCTTGTCTACACATTTTGCAGCGGATTCGGCGGCGAGGCGCTGGCGCTGTCACAGATCGAGGAACTAACGTGGTGTCGCCGTCATCTGAGGGGTCGAGAGTCACTAGATTGTAAATGGTTTTCTGAGTGTTTTCGCACTCATTGCTACTAAAGTGCTGATGGCAAGAGTTTTGAACACTTGGTTGGAGGGACGAAGAAAGGAACGTGTTATCGGTTCCGGCCGGCATTTCAAAAATGAGGCTTGAGTTACCGACCACAATCCGGCACCGTCCTCCAAGTCGAGGTTGTAAATTTTCCCTACATACCAAACTGCAAGTGATTTATTCCGTGCGATCTTATGCGGATATACGCCTATCAAAATTACACTTTGATTGCTCAAATGATTTATGAGCGTTGAAGGAGACTCTTAGGCGGTCGCAGTGTGAACACCCTTCGACTTTCACTAAAAATGAGGTGTTGGTTTCAAGTTGAATGTAGTCAACAGGTTGTAATTCTACGTCACCAATGCTCGCCTACGAGTACGGCGCTGTCACCTGCCTTTCGGGATGCTTAGCACAAAGTGTCTGATGCGCGAGGCGGCATGGTGTCAAATCAAGGCACATCACCTTCCGCACAAAGTGTTGTTGATTTAAGAAATCCTCAAACCCCCGTATAGCGGACGAAGCATACCACGATTCTGAGGATTTGAATGGGAGCATCAGCGAAGTCTGTTGAGAGATGTCTTTGGGCCTTTTGAACAAGGCTCATTTCCCCTTTTGGACCGGCGAACGATGGATGGCGGTGATTTGGGACAGACCTAGATCGGCCAGCCACAGACCACGCCTAAGTTTCGCCACGCACCTAAAAGGCTGCAGGGTGGCATTCAGCTTTGCCACTGTTGTATTATCCCCCCGTCCTTCCAAGCCAAGTGGCATCCTGAAGTGTGCCACCAGTCAAAGCGTAAACTCGGCCTATTTGAAGCGCCATGCCAAAGGCATTTTGATCACGTCCTCGTATATCCCCCCTTCGCGATTCGATCCTTAAACATCACTCTAAATCCTCATAAACATTTAAAAATCCGAGATGGCATCCACTGTTGGCAACGTTTTCCGAAATGCGTTTCGCTCGCGTCGGCCATTATCGTGGTTGATCACCGCGGTCACCATCACTAATCCTGGGAACACCTCAGACAAACACGAACGCAACGCCCGTAAATCGAATCAATTCGACAGGAATGCAGAGGAGTCTGGTAGATCCTCCGGAACGTCGACACCTTCCTCCAGCTATTCTTCATGGAGCGAATATTCGGATAGCGCTGGGCCATCGACACCTTCGACAACCGTGGCGCCTGATGTCGTTGTAGCTCGGCCCATCGTCCCACCCGATGAATTGTACCTTGCGCAGTGCGCCGCTGCCTCTGAACCTCTGGTTATTCCTCACGCTGAGGTGAAACCTTCGCCGACATTGAGCAATAAACCTGTACGTAAATGTGTGTCTTGTCCTTGGGAAGCTGACCTGACAGGATCCTTAGCGTTTGTCGTTGGCGCCAATTAGTCCTTCGCCGGATGCAGACATCGCTAAAGATCTTGACTCGCCATACCGAATACACTTTCAGCCACTAAGCCCACCACCAGCGCACGCCAAACGGCGGAAGAGTCGACCAATGTACCGAGAGGAGAGTTCCGCCTCAAGCTTCGATAGAGAAAGTGACGAAAGCGCAGCCGAATGTAGAGTTGAATTTTAATGGTTAGCAGATGGCTGCACAGGTATGAGGACAGAATGCCTCAGGAGATTGGAATCGCTAACGTGCGCGATAGATTGTCTCGAAGCTTTCGAGAGGTCCTACTGCCATTGCCATTGCTATCAGCTCGACACTCACCTCCAATCCAATGAGCTGGGCCATCCGGTTCGGTTTGCTATATCAAATATCACATCCGTATCGGTTCTGTACAAAAAAGGCGTCAAGTTTTCGTGGATGTCGTTTCTAATGACACTCAACCTAATCCTTCCTTCTAGTCAGTAAATAGCTTAAACGGTTTGCACCGCGCCACTACCTCCTAATCCGATTGATTGTACACGTACTATATAACAAGAATGCCATGGAGTTCGCTTACAGAGTTATCAAGCTGCCTGAGGCGTGGTGATGGCGATGAACAAGATATTTGAATTTCCTTGTCTATGTGACCGGTCACACGCCACGCCTGTCATCGGTTGTGTGGAGACTCTTCATAACTTGTTCTCATCCTTAGCTGTCGTCCTGGCTGGCTAATCTTTCCAAGGATCTTAACGCACTCACAGTAGTTTGTTCCGAAATCACCACTGTGAACAACTTTCTTGACCGAATTTGAATAGCCGGAGACCACGCGAGGACTCTGCATCCGCGAGAGAGCTGTCAAATGGATGTCTTCGGGATTGTGTATATCATCGAGAACGCTCAGCAGTTTTGGTCAGGTGAGTCTGGAAATTTCATAGTGCAATGCAACCAATTCAGGACCCGTCAGAACTCGAGGATATCTTGCAAGTGCCGCCAAATGTGACGCTCACCCAGTTGGACTCGTCGCTCAAACGCTTCGTTTCTTTCTGTGCCACATACCATGGTTCGCCTTCCATTTACTGCGTACTTTGATGTGTCGGTGAATTGACGCGTCCATGTGACAGAACAATATCTACAAACACCAATACAATTTCAGCATGCGTGTAACCTCCTGCTCGAATCGGAGCTCTTCGCATTTCACTCCGAGAGAATGTGTGATCGTCTGCTAGAGGATGCCGAGAATGTGGGTTCCTCAAGATGAAATCTATTGCATATCTGATTTATGTATACCGGCTCTAGACCACGGACCCGCACACGCAGCTCGTATTATACAAGATCTTGTTACTTTATGGACGTTCCCATCCATCCTTCATCCGATCTCACAAGAAATGGCAACCCGTTATCCCACTGCTCATGGACCATGTATTAGTTGATTTTGATCCCGAGGTGGAAGACAGCTATGCAGGATCGGTCTCGAGCTCCGGATGGTCTCGAGCAGTTGTTATACCTATCGAGGCTCAGTTACGACTTTTGGCTGTGGGTATCTTGTATGAAGTATGCAGAGTACAGAAATTCTCGATGCAGGACTTAGGTGCGTGTTGGCGTATCTTACCAACAGTTCCTGGCTGTGACGTAAAGTTCTGCAGTGCCATTCGATGATGCCTTTATCGAACATCTTTTTGAACTCGTTGAACAGACACGACATATGCAAGATGAGACGCTTAATTATTCTGTCATTAAGTTAATTGTGAGCCATTCTTTTGTTGTATCGGTGTATACTTATGCAATCCAGGTGGCTTTGAACGAACAATTCATGGTTGCCTCTCTGAAGCCTACATCATCTCCCTCGCCCCATAATCACCACCACCACGGCCATGGCCATTCTGATGAAGATCAAAACAGAGTTTTGATTGTTCTTATGAGACGACTTGGATCAAGCAAGACATTCGGCGAGAATATGATTTTCATGCTTAATCGAGCTAGTGGGTTGCTTTTAAAAACTCTTTGAGAGATGATGACTGATCCTGTTTGTTAGACCGCACTCCGGAAGACTTGTGCATGCAACTTCTCGTCCTGAAAATTCTGTACTTGCTATTCACAACAAAAGGTACATCGGAATATTTCTATACCAACGATTTATGCGTCCTTGTCGATGTATTTCTCCGTGAACTAGTCGATCTTGATGAGGAAAGCGAATCGGTATGTTCTTTACCTCTTCTTTCGCCTTCTCTAATTGAAGCCGACTTCGCATAGCTTCGACATACATACCTAAGAGTCCTCCATCCCCTCCTCACACGAACGCAACTGCGCACATTACAGTACAAGCGAGCCCAAATCGTGCAGATGCTCGAGTCGCTCACAAGCAATTCCAGCATTCGTGACATTTCTCCGACCACAAGACGTCTCGTAGACCGCTGTCTTGGTGCCGAATGGTGTGCGCAATTCCGCAACACAGACCGTCCAGGCGTACGAGTCAGTAGCCCAAGCAGTTCTAGTACCACGAGCGACTTTCGACTTCCACCCTCCCCTGACGACCCACCACCTCTAGCATCAACGTCTGCACTGAAAGTGAAAGGAAAGCTGTTCAAGGCCAGCAAAAGCGTTGAGAACCTCAGTCTCGCTGCGCCAGTACCCAAGTCTCCTGGTGCTTCACAAACGCACGCGCACAGACAACATGCACGGACTCAAGCTGCGGACCATATACGACGACCAGACAGTACCGATAGTGCGATGAGTCTCGCGAGCATTGCAGGAGCATTACCTGCTGCATGCGTATCCTCATCGTCCTTACCCCTTACTTCACCTTCGCATCCGTCGCATCCGTCGCACCCCGTCGTTCCTCAACGGCGTCGTGCGACTGCATCGTCATCGCACTCTGCACCTGCGGGTATCACTGACTTATCTACCAAATCTCCTTCTGGAGCGCGTTCGCCAACTTCACCAACCTCCTTTGGCTCCGCGGTTGACAGCCTCCCTTCCTCGCCATCAAGCACCCACAGCACACACGCACATAGCCATGCACATAATAACCACACACATCCTCACACCAACAGCTACTTCGCGCACGCTGCTCCGTCCGCGCGAAAACCTGCGCAGGAAGGTTTGATGAAGCCTGCACCGCCTCCGAAGAGACGAAAGCCACCAGCCGTACCAGTTGGGCGGACCGCGAGAGGCGCGACCATCACGACGATTGCGTCGAGCAGCTCCGCGCCGAGTCCACTGTCGAGAGCGCTGTCGTAGTTTCCAAATTCTTCCTTGCTTCCATTGGCTGTTGATCGAATGAAGTTGTGATTGTAGGATTTAGACCCACGAAACTTGAAACATTACATTGTATCACAAAAGCATTCACGTTTGTTTTGCAAGATTTTAGCCATTGACAGCTTGCTGCCACAACAGAAGGCAAACCGGTGACATACGGACAACTCCATGTTTTCTCACAGAAGGGCAGGGCACAATACCACCATTGGTATCAATTCGTATGTACATAATATCACAATGTGCTTCTTCATCTTCGAAAAAAGAGAACTATAATATGTGTGTACTTTGCTTGACTTTATATGAGCAGCTGCAGACTGATAGACGATGTAAGGATGAACGAGCTGATACTGTACCCTAAACGTGAGAGACCGTGGCAGAGCAACCCAAGCAGAAAAACGAACGCGAGCGAGTGAGCGAAACTGGGGGAAATGTGTACAACAAACCAAACCGTGACCGCCCATCCATCTTCTCCATCCCATATTCTTTTCCTCTGTCCATTCGCAACCATCTCGTCTACGATCTAACCAACCTCCCTCACCTCACCTCCTCACCTCATGTGCTCCAAGGTCTCTTCCATCATCACGACAACTCTAAACATCACCCTTCTTCACCTCCGCCGAATCCACGATCTTGATCCCCTCCAACTCCTTCGCCAACGCCTCCGGCTGCTTCGAATCATCCTTCTTCGGCGCAACCATCTCCGCCTTGCGCTCCACATCCGGCTTCTCCACCTGCTGCTGCTGGGCGTGAGCGGACGGGGAGTGTGGTGGAGCGGTCAGGTGATCGCCAACGACGGCCATCGGCGCCTGTGCCTGTTTCCCATTTTTCGCGAGCGCGGCGATGTCGTCTTCTGATAAGCTCGGGTCGAGGCCGTGGTGGTGCACGAGGGACTTGTCTGCGAAGAGCTCTTCCTATATAACGTTCGGCATTTCATCAGCGTCCGTCGTGAATTTGTCGGGCTGAGACGAGGGAAGAAGAAGAAGAATGAAAGACGCACCCTCTCGGAGTCCTCCTTGTACTGATACAGGCTGTCCGCGAGCTGTCTTGCGGCAGGGTTGAGCGCCGATGGGTGCTGCGCGGAGAGCATCGACATGCGCTTCATCGCCATCATGCCCAGCACGGCTTTGCGGACTGCATTTTAAACAGGCATAACGATACCGTCAGTACTAGTACTCCATATCCACAGAAAGAAAAGGAAAAAGGGGGGAAAGAACATAAGGATAGAAATAGAAATACGTACACGTCTTCCTCGCATTGAACCCCTTCTGCACACCAGGCAACAAATCGACAGCAACGCCACTCGAGTCCTTCACGAAATGCGGCTCCTTGCTCGCGAGCCACGGGTGCTGGAGCGCCTCGCTCGCCGTGGGCCGCGAGACGGGGTCGATGGTGAGGCACGTGGAGACGAAGGAGCGCGCGGTTGGCGAGACGTTGCACCAGTATTCTTCTGTTGATTTGTGTGCCGATGTGGAGGGAGAAGTGGGAGTGAGAGGGAAGGGGGACGGTGTTAGTGGGATGTAAAGGGGACGAGGCGGGGAAGAAACGGACCGGGTTCGAACTTGTAGTCGCCAGCAATGATGGCTTGCATCTCCAGCTCTTGCGTATCCCGATCAAACGGTGTGTATCCTATTCCGAACCAATAAAAGAATCCAATCAGATCGATGATCGATGTGCACGATTACCACCTCATTCCACGACTGAAAGCAGAAAGGACAGTGGGCAAAGGAGGGTGGCATGAAGGGTAGCAGAAGAAGAAAAGGGAACGCACCGCAAAGAAGGAAATACGTGATAACGCCAATAGCCCATATGTCCACCGGCTTGCTATGTCCAGCTGTACATTTGCGTCGATTAGAAAGGGGTGTGCGATAAGACGACATGAGGAAGGAGAAGGGGACGCACTCTTCTTGAAGATCTCTGGGGCCATGTACTATAAAACGAAATATAATCAGCATTCTATCCAAAGAAAAGAGATAATGCAAGCAATTGGTTCCACTGCTCCCAAACTTCATCACCCCCAAACAAAGGACGTATCAAAATGAAAGAAAAGAAACACAAAACGCACCCCAGGCGTCCCGCAAATCTCCGTCAACATCTGCAGCTTCTCCTCCTCCATGATGCGGCTCAGCCCAAAGTCCGCGATCATGACGTCCTCCGCCTCCTTGTCCGCGTTCTCCTTGTTCGCGGACTCCTTCGTGCGGAAGAGCAGGTTCTCGGGTTTTAGGTCTGTTTGTCGTTATCGTCAAATCAGTATTGTTGTAAATATTAGATTTTAGAGGAGGAGGGAGGGAGGAGGAGGAGAGGAGGGAAGGGAGAGTTTTGGTAGGGAGATGAAGGGGGAATGGGGGATGGGGGATGGGGGATGGGGAGAGGACGCACCGCGATGGACGATCCCGCAATCGTGGATATACTGCACGGCGCCAAGGACTGTGCGCACCAGGTTGGCCGCTTCGCTAAACGCAACACCAGGTTATCGTCAGTAAATGAAATGAGCTCTGAAGGGGAATTGGGGTATGGTAGGACGGTGGTTACGTGAAGTTGGTTAGGTGGCGATGCATGCGGTTATCAGGTATAGTTGGGTATGAGAGCGGGTACGGGAGGTACAGCATGTGGAGCGTGAATGGGAATGGATAGGATGGAACAGCGATGGAACAGTGAGACAAGCGGATTGGGACAGAGACGTAAGGAGGAATAACACAGGAATGAAGTAAAAAAAGGGGAAACGAATACGCAACTGTTCGTAATAGTTCCCCTTTGCGCATATACGGTCGAACAGCTCCCCGCCTGTGCACAGGTCGAAGCAGAGGTAGAGGTTGTGTGTCGTCTGGTGTTTGGTTACGTTTTAGTTATGCGTTTACGTTTATAGGATATGGTGTGTGGTGTATGGTGTAAAGGGAGGAAGGGGAGGAGGGGGAGTGGAGGGAGGAGAGAAACTGACCTCGAAGTAATCGTGCAGCGTAACGATATTGGGATGCCCCTTGCTCACTCGCTTCAGCACCGCGATCTCGTTCCTGACCTGTTAATATGACATAACACGACCGTTTAGCGTGAGCGGTCATGCGAGGGGCGGGGAGAGAACGAACCATGTACTCCCTGCCCTCCATGAGCTTCTTATTGATGACCTTGCACGCATAGTATTTGCCCGTCTTGATGTGTATAGCCTCCTTCACGATAGCGTACGTCCCGCTCCCGAGCGTCTTGCCCGTGCGGTACTGTAATCAGCGCATCCATCGTATCGTACACGATCGCGCGATAAAGAGGGTAGAAGGGCGAAGGGAGATAGACCGAGTCAGCGATGCTGATCTTGAGATATGTCGCGACGAGCGCAATGAATAGAAACGCACCTGACAAGGGACAGTCGACGACGACGAGGGCATATCGTTCTTGTTCTCCTGCTGCTGGTGATGGTGTTTTCCTTTCGCAGTATCTCCGCCCTCCTTGTCCTTGGTTGTTGTAGTGGTAGTGGTAGCAGATGAAGGTGGTGCAACCGAGGATGAACCCAGATCGGATGCGTGGGACACTACTACCTTATTATTAGCAGCAGGGTCCCTGTCCCCGCTCGACGCGCTGCTGCTGCCTTTGGAATTGCGCCCAGCCCCAGCCTTCCGGTTCGCGACGGACCCCGCCGCAGACCGCAGGTGTGCGCGTCCACTTGCGAGCTTGTCCTGGATCTTGCTCTGGTCGGCGCCCATATCCTTTTCGATGTATGTGTATGTGGGTGGGGTGAGGTGGTGTGGGTGGGTGAAGAGGCGAGGATGATGGAAGTGGAAGTGGAGAAAGGTTGGATGTAAAAAAGTAAGATGGCTTGGGTTGGCGTGTGGCTGCGGATGGCTCCGAATGGCGGTGCTGAACCACCCGCGAACGAACAAGAGCCCGCACTGCGCTGTCTCGGCTGCGAGTAGAGACGGTGCACAGCTGCAAAGCTATACAAAGAACTATTCCGAGTGTCGGAAACAGAACACACGGCAACGGTTACGGCCTGGAGAAGTGTGAATGGACGACTCGGAGGCTAACCGAATATGTGATGGCGGAGAAAATAGATGCGCGGAGACAAGAATAGACTCGTGCTTACCCCACGCTCCATGGCTTCGAATTCGTCGACGCACAATTGCAGTTCGTCCTCCTCCGCCACGTCACGCCGCCCTTAACGACATATACCTGTTGCTGCCGATCTTTCGCTCGTCGTCAACCACAGCCTGAGCTTGCAGCAGACTCGGAAGGACCCTCAGGCTGTACGATCGTCAGAACCCTCACGGTGACAGCGATCAGTAGACGCTCGGCGTTATCACCATCATGGCTGGAACACCACCCCTCATCCCGCCTTTGACCACCGATAATCCAAACCCCACACCAACAGGGACGGGCGGCCCAGCGCCCGGCGGTACGGCCACCGCTTCTGGTTTATACCGTACGTTCCCCCTTCCATTCCTTTACTTCGTGTTTTGTATTTTGTGGAGACGACACAACTCCATGTCAAAACGATAAGCTAACTCGACAAAACAACACAGTATACACATTCCTCGCAACCCTCGTGATCCTCCTCGGCATCTCCCTCGCCGTCATACTGCGCACCACATACCGTCGAAGGCGGATGCGCATAATGATAGCGAACGGGACGTGGATACCGCCCAACATGAATGCCTCCACCGACTTCGTTGGGGAATTCGCTGATGACGACGATGAGGGGGTGCCGCTCGGGCCTGGGGCGTTCGGTACTGCGGGGTGGAGAGCCGGAGGGGGTGGTGCGAGAGGGAGGGGCAGGGGGAGGAGGAGGGAGAGGGAGAGGTTGTGGACTGTTAAGCCGAGTTTGTTTGATGTTATGCTTGTCGTTGAGAAGGAGAAGGGGGAGAAAGACCATATGATGAAGGCGTCAAAGTGGGGTGATTTCATGGTGCGTTCCCCGTCTCTCTTCCTCCGCTCCCTGCTATAATTGATATTTATTTGTTTGCTTGTATCGAATGTATAGCCGATCTCAGCAACCCTCGTCCCCCCTTCCTCTCTCTCTCCAAATTCAAATTCAAACACAAATTCAACCTCCCAACCACCAAACACAAACACAACCCCACCCCAACCAGCACCAATACCGATCCCACAACCTGTAGACCGCCACGGTCCATCGCGCACGACGCCGCATGGGACGCGAGGAGGAAGTTCAATATTCACGCGGACTTTCTTTGGTCGTGCGCGGGCGCCTGTTGCGGCTCAAGATCCACTGCCGATGGATGTGATGACGGATAACACGAATGTATCACCACCGCACCCACAGTCACAACCACAGATGTCTATGGCAGACCGCTCGATACGCGTAGTCTTCCTCGTCGCCATGCCCTCTCCCACCTCTCCCACCTCCTCCTCCACCTCCTCCGCCAAACACGATCACAAACACGACGATAATGATAATGATACGGATGATACCGATTCCGACGACACGGGAGAACAGGGTTCCCAGAAAGGAAAAGGAGAAGAAGGAGTAGGTGGCGAGGGAGATGGGGAGATACCACCGGTGGAATTGGGCGTCGTGCATTTATGTTTACCCCCGCCTGCGAAGACGATGAAGATCATGGAGAAGGCTGAGACGTCGACTGGTGAAGAGAATGTGTAATGTGTATTGTGTATTGTGTAATTTGTTGGAATTATAATTGAAGGATGATTTTTTGGGATGCGTGGATGTATGCGTCGTTTATCACATGTGACGCCGAAGCCACCGTTAATATTATGGATCGGCATTGATACTCGAGTATCATCATACTCCATTGTCGTGTTTATCAGCAGGATAAACATCATAACAAGATCGCTCATGCTCAGGCAAACAAACCATGTCGAACTTCCTAGCCTTTGCGAGCGGTCCATTTCAACGTTTTCGATCGTCATTTATTTATTCCTGGGCGGATCTTTTTGTTTATCATTCCGGTGGACCTCACAGACTCACAGTTGATAAAATGCGTAAGTGCAGTAGAACTGATTCCACGGCTAATTGATCCCAGAAGATATCATTATGTAGCGTGAAACTGGATATCGCTTGCATCCGAGTTGCATCTTCCCGTCTTGAACCCTGACTCGAGTACAGAGACATCATGACATAAAAATCTATTCCTTTCGCCGTTAGAACGATTCACGACGGGACCAGATTGTCTACTTTTGGTTACCGGATTTGGGGTGGTAGAAGCAGCAGCAGCTTGTGTATCAGCAATATGCCATGGTATATGGCGGTTGAGTGCATATAACCGATAAACGATCGGTGATATCGTGCGAAAAGGGGAGCAGCTTGTTGGGGCCAGAACTTTGATCAATTGACACACGATGCCTGGGAGGTACGCAGTGTGTTTCTAGAGTAGTAATGTTCAGCGTCTGCACCAGCGGCAGTTATTTGAGGATGGACGGGCAGAAGACATCGAAAAAAGGCAAGGACTAAAATGAGCTTTGGCGGAACTTGTTGTGATGAGCGATTATGGTATGCTGGGAAGTTGAGATTATTCATAATTGCTCCGCGAAGGGTTTTGTGTTCTGATTTGCTAGACATGTCGCCTCTTTCGGCTGAGAAAGGCATAGGAAAGTCGTAGGACTCGGAAATTACAGGTAGATTGATGCAACCCTCGATCGATAACTGATTGGCTAATCTCCCGAGAGACAGGACCCTGACAATAACGCGTTAACGAGTAACCAGGGCACGTTCTGCGTGTCCCCGCTGGTGGACCATGGAATTGCAGCGTCGCAGGGCTGGCCTCTCAGATTGAGGATGAGATATCTCTATTGCTGGAGATTGTGGGTGCTCGCGAAGCGGACTTGGAGAAGCCCAAATCTACTCGAAGCTTGCCAGACACCGACAAGTCACTATGGCCGGTGTAATCCGGACGAAATCACAAATTTCAAAACCTATTCATTATGGGAGGCGATCGGTGCGTACCTGAGAACTGGACATGCACGTCTAAGACTTTCTGGACATGAGTACACTCAGATGAAAAAGGCTGTGGGCGGTCCGAGTCGATCCATTACGCCATCCACCCAAGATCTTTCAGGTGCCGAGCTGCGGGTAGCCAATTATGTGCACAGGAGCTTGACAGGAGCCCATTGTTCACTTGGACCCTGCACGAGCACCACACGTCGATCAACACACCACTAGTAAATTTCTCTGGCCCTCCGGTTTTACCGCGTTACGCCTTCAGTGTTCAGCAAATCAGATGATGGAATTCTTCGCCGACAATCTCAATTACCTAGCATACCATAAAATGGTGCAAGGCTCACCACTGGTTCCGGTCTAAAGTCAATACCAGCATTCAACGTCGCTCTAGTAATGTCGCCTGTGTTTCGCCCCATCCTCCCCAAAATTCAGACCGCTTCTTCTAATGATAACACTGGCAATGGCTTACCCAGCACCGTTCAACCTATCGTCCCTAAAAATCCGACACCGTGTGCAAACTGCTCTAGCGCTCAACAGGCTGTACGTCATTTTTTACATCGCACTTCAACATCTTCGAACCACCGTACAGTGCTTTACCCATCCTCCGTATTCCCCATCTCTATGCAAGAAATGTGCTCGAGAGCATCGTGACAAATGCCCTGCGCATATGAATAGGATCGAAGCCCGCCAATGGAAGAAGCAGGACACAGAGTTGAGGCTGGCCGCTGATGCACAGGCCGTTCCTACCGCGCAAGTTCCGGTCCTCATGGAAGATCCTTTACCCAAAGGAAACGTCAATGTTGTCTTTGTAAATGCGGATAAATTATTCTGGTAATGTTCTACAATAACTTTATTACGCAGGCGCCGCCGGAAATAACGCCAGCAGCAACTGTTCAACTTGAAGAGGATGTGGAAACACACACAGATGGTATTTTTGAACCGAACGTCTCCTCATTTGTGGAGGATTTTGCATTTCCACCGTCAGTTTCAACATCCTTGTGATGTTTGCCTTAAAAACTCATGAACGGTGAATTGATTTCAGGTTTACGGCCAATGATCCGACTCTGACACAACATCACGATGAAGTAGAGTTCAATTTTAATGCATTGGACCAAGAATTTGACTCTACCATTATGTTCACGATGGTCGACAATTTGTGCGTAATGCTCCATCTTAAATTGAACCACCGCTACGAAAATTCAATAAATTCCACAATAACAGTCAGGATCTTTTCAACCCTACGGAAGATGATCTACATCACTTGGACACTGTCTTTGACGCAGTCTGGGACGCGTTGGAATAGATGTCGCCTGTGTCGCTATAATCCGTAGGGGGGTATTCGCAAGTAAGTAATTATGCTGTATATTCCCCAGCGGGCATTTATCTCACCACCACTGTCATTTTCAATTGGATGGATAACGATGATTAGTGACGATTTGAATGCATGACCATTGAGTGGTATCCTGCAGTCAGGATGTGACAACTTCTTCGGAAGATTTTGAATTATGATCGATATGATCTGCGTTTGAACATTTCCATGCCTAAACACTTTCGCGTCCCCCGTCCTTGTCGCTTTGTCATTGGTATAAATGCCATGTATTCGATTTGTAGTCGACCGTTATTGTCGCTGTCGTATCCAATGAAAGTAAAGAAATTTATTCCGAAACAACTTTCGTTCATGTCCACCCAAAGACAGAGTGCTTGATTCGACACTTCCTTGCGCAAACCGAATATATGGACAGCATAGGCAACTGAGGTTGTCCAAATTCACCTTAGCTGACCTGCGATGATCGGAAATTCGCCCAATAGCAGATGTTGGAGAGAAGAGGGCGAATTGTGCTGCATGTTCCTTGGCCCACTTTGAATGAACGGTTGTGAACATAGCGGGAGGATGGTTGTTGGGTTACCATCGTGGAAGTCAAACCATTCGAACTCGGACCCACAACTGCAAGCTTGTACATCGTTCGGTCTGGGTTCGAATTTGGGGGAGGCATCTATTTTTGGTCAATCAATGCGCGGCATAGTGCAAAATAATCATTTCAAATTCTGAACATCATTTCTGATCATCCAAATGTGGAGATGAATGCGCATACAACACCAATTATAGTAATTTTTTGGCGTTATGTCGAAATGTATTGTATAAATAATGCGATTATTAACGACATTTGTTATTGCCCAATCTATGGTTTTGGTACCGTCGGGATCGGCAAGGATGGCGAAAGCAAGGTAGGTGGAGTTGGCGCATGTGAATGCAAGATGAATGAGACCACACCGATCTCAACTGGAGAAAGGTCATGCGCGTCAGATATTGTCTGGCTCTTTGCATAGCCATCATCCTCAGCATTGAAAGAGGCGTCATCCACGGCGGAAGCGGATTTGCGATTTGAACATAGCGAAGGTGACGGCATAGAGACGAAGAATGCTGCTTGGATAGTACGTGATGTAGGGGGAGATGGCGAAGATGGCGAAGAGCTTCCAGTGGGAGATGCATGGTTGGCTGAATGCGGAGGTGACGGTGAGCTCGTGGTTGGTACGCGGAAACCCCGGACTGCATTTGGGATCCAACTGCGTGGTCGTTGTTGCTGATGTGAGACGGGGAGGGCAGTATGACAGCCAGAGGTGGGCAAAAACATCACGGAAAAAGGCTGAAGAAATATGGTATCTATTCAGTGAACTTAAAGTATACAGGAATAAACGAGGTGTACCTTGGTTTTATCCAAACACTCAACCGTCTTATGACTCAAGCTCCTTTCTCCATCCGCAAGGAAAACATGGTACACATCCGGCCTCACCCCCAAACACTTCTGCAATGTTCCAAGCGCAATCACATCCCCATCGCGATAATCGCCGGGTGTAAGTTCACCTGCTGCGATAGCGGCTTCAACGCGCCGTCGCCATCGTCTACGGAACACAACTCCATGGAGAGTGATTGCGGAGCTTATAGCAATGAGGACGACGAGGAATGCGGATATGTATACTGTTGAAGATGGTGGTGCCGTTGTGTTAGTAAAATAAATTTGGTTAAAATTCCATAATTGAGATTATTGTTATTGAATTAGATGGAGCACGCTCCTGCAAAATCATATTTTAATGAATGAGAGACGCACTGTAAAGCGTAGAAATTCTCTGTTGACCTGATACTGAACTGGCAGGCGGCTGTGATATAGGCGATGGTAACCTTCCAGGTAAAGAGGGAGCAGCCGTGCCAGATGATAAAAGTGTACTATAAGTTGCTGATGGTGCTGGTATGAAAGCCATTATCGATCGAACAAGCCGACACGCTTGCTCAGGCTATCGCGATGAAGGCGGGACATCGTGATGCGAGGCATCGAGGACAGCTAGTGTTAAGACATGGAGCGATCGTGACGTGGTCGGCGCGGCGGAATGTCGCTGTATGTTCTCGTGAAATGCCGGAATAATCGGCCCGAGGCGCCAAGTTGGCTAAGCGCCCGACGGGCGCTAGCTGTAAACACATAACTTCACTTCAGCAGGGTAACTACTAAATTGTCTGTTGATTTAGAGAATGCGTACGTATAGAACCATTCTATTAATATTTCTCAGAACATAACTTTCATTGGTGCCGCGAAGGCGGCGCTCAGGACGTGCAGTTATAATAAATATCAAAAGAAATGCTATTTCTTATCGACCTCAACGAACAGGAATTGATCCAACATTCATGACCTTGAATCTCCACCATATGATATCTCGCTTCCGTCTACATTGGATACCCGAGACCTTTTCCATCCAGTTTAGAAAATAGTAATGGAGCAATTTATATTTCAATGGATCCACCAGGAGCTAATGCCGAGAATGTTGAATGGAATTCTGCACCGCATTCCTATGTATGAATGGGACGTCAGAACGGAATACATATGAGACAATAAAGTGCGTACACAGGATATTTGCTTAAGAGCATTTCCGCCGACGGTCGTTGGTCAACTGGTCCAACACAGCTGTGGACCAACTCTCGATACCACATCGGAGCCCCATCCTTGCTTTCATTCCAAATTATTTTGGGGATAACGTCCGATCGCGCAAGGTACGGTTTTTCCTCTGAGAGCGCCCACAGGACAAGCCCTAAAGCATATATGTCACGTGCGGCGGTCAACTCGAGCCTTTTTTTTTTCTTTTTGAACTATAGTTTTTATAACGCCCTAATCGGTAGGTACAAACCCACATTTAACCTTTCGTGGCGGCACATACACTACGGTCCAATCTTTTACGTAAGGATTGGGTAGAAGTAACGCGTTCCGGCCTTTGTATGTCTTGCTCTGGGGCAAGATATTCCGCAGAAAAGCCATATTTAGGAGCAATATCGATAAGACATATACAACCATCATGTCCCAGAAGAATGTTGTCCAATTTAAGATCTCCAGAGAAGATTGAAGCATTGTGAAGGGAGGCAACTCCGCTAATTATTTGCAATGCCCAAGCTTCTTTCACGGACCAATCGAGGACCTTCATCGAAGCTGCATCACTAACTCCACGTAAAGAATCGCTCGTGGCATCCGGAGCGGTATGGTTTGTTGCGTCATGGAGGTTAAGGTCCAAATCTGGCTTTGGTTTGGTAGTGACTGTCTTTCCCTCTTCCAGACGGTTCAACACGTCAACAGGCGAACCAACGGCAAAATACGGCGTTAGATAGCCACGAAAAGCGATGGGGTTGTCGTCGACGATAACAAAAGATGGTTTTATAATGAATTGAGAATCAAGTCGGCATAAATGCATGACTTCTTGCAACAAAGAGCTGTCTTCTGAATCGTCACCACTTGGCAGGTATTCAAAGGGGTCGATGCTTGAACGCGTATAGTTTACCTCCGGCATTGACCACGCTAACGTTGGGGAGGATACTTCTCACGTGAGTTACAGAGAAAATAGGAAGACGGGGAATTAGAAGCGATGCAGGAATCTGTGGGAAGGGTATGTCACTGACGAGTTCTCTTATCGAGAACTTTACCGAGCCTTTAACAGTCTTGAGCTTGGCACGAACGATACGACTGGCCGGCGCCGTTTGGAGTACGGGAACGATATGAGGATAGACGTCGCGTGGCAGTAGGTAGGATTCGTAACCCAGAGTCTCGTTCTCAATGCAAGTCGTTTCCGTAGCGTTTTTGGTATAGCTGACAATAACTATGCAGCCCGTGTCGTATTTCGCTGCGTCCATCGCGTAGCCAAAGGTGGTATAGCCAGACCTTCTGTCACCCCAAATCGTATGGCTGAGCATGCGTAGATTTTCATAGGAAATATCCGCGTCCCCGGCTTGGTTTAGGGCGGATGGATTCCCAAGCGCTTGAACCATGTTGATCAAAAGGGTGCGCACATGTATGTATTTTCATCTCACCTATGGCTTGTTGTAACATGGTGAGCGCTGTACTGTCTGCGTATTGCACCTGAGGGTTTTGAAAAATGGCGAGTGGGTCGTTATCGGAGTTTGGAAAAGTATTTGGTCCAAGACACGGCCCGGGGGCCGGTGTGGGTGTAAATTATACGCACAACTCATTTTCAATGTTTGGCGCACCGAAGCCATTCATGCATCTCATCGTTTTGATCTGCGACATCAATAGTAGCACTCAATTCTTAGTCTATTTTTCTCGTCGCGAGAAAATCTGTCTAATGCGCCGTTTTCGGGCCAGAATTTCACGTCTGCCCCGCCTGCATCAAGCGTGATAGGACTCCCGTCGACAAAGACCAAGTGTGATGCCATAACAAGGATTCATTAAATTTGCCTTAAATACCCGAGCATTCCCTACAAATAATGCGATCAATATCACCAACACGTGGCCACATTTTAAAATTGTTTTCTTATGTGGTCACGATCTTTCGCATTGCACCAGTCATCTCCGGGGTACCGTTGATATCGGCGACGAACGCGCTGGCGATTGAGACCTATGGGGAGTTAAAATATATGAGACCACCCCAATTTCTACTGGAGAAATGTCCTGCGCTTCTTCAGATTTAAAACTCCCATCCAGCTCACTACCATCCTCGACACTGGCGGAGGCGTCGTCCGCGACAGAGGCGAACTTCCGATTCCGTGAAGGTGACGGCATAGAGATGAGGAATGACGCTTGGATCGTACGTGGTGTGGGTGGATATGGCGGCGATGGCAGAGAGTTGTCAGTAGGATGAGCATGACTGGCTATATGCGGAAGTGACGGTGAGGTCGCGTCTGGTGCGCGGAAATCCCGGAGTGCATTTACTAGCCAACCCCGTAAGCGGGGTGGATTTTGTGCGGGGGAGCAGGTGGCACGAGAGGACGCGGTGGGCAAGAGCATCGCAGAAAAGGGCTAAACAAATGTGATAATTATTTAGCGTACTCCAAATAAGCATGAATAACAATGCGCACCTTCGGTTTACCCCACCTTTCCACCTTCTCGTCACTCCACCACTTTTCTCCCTCCTCGAGGAAAACATGGTGCATATCCGGCTTCGGCCCGACGCGATTCTGCTTCTTTTTCCTTGCTCTCGCAAGCGCAATCTCATCCCCTTCACGATAATCGCCCGGTGGAATTTCGCCTGCTGCGATGGCGGCTTCGACGTAGCGCTGCCATTGTCTATGGAGGATAGTTCCGCGGAGAATGACTGCGACGCATATACCGATGAGGATTAAGAGGGTCCCGAATACGTAGACTGTTGAAGGAGCAGTGGTGTTTGGTTAGCAATTTATTGATGAAATGCCATAATTGAGAGTACATTTGTTCGAATAGGACGTGTTATGCGCGAAGGGAGGAGACGACGCACTGTAAAGTGTAGAAGTCGGCGGTTGACCTGAGCCTGAAACTGCGGACGGCTGTGACGTAGAAGATGCCGAATCTCCAGACAGAGAAGGAGAAGTCGTGCCAGATGATACAGATGTACTATATGATGATGATGGAGGTGGTATTACAGCCATCATTTATCGCGCCCGCCCTTCAAGTTTTTGAAGAGGACAATAGTGACCTGACTTGCAACCGTCGACCGCTTGCTCGGGCGTTCACGACGAAGGAAGGCGTCGTAATTGTAGAGGTCGAGGACAGCGCTGTACTTGACAGCATTTCACCCTTGAAATTGCTTGCATGCGTGACGTGGTGAGTGCGGAAGAACGTCGCTGTATGCACTCATGATTTGATGTGCTGGAGTTTTAATGATCGGCCCTTTTAAGTTAAGCGCTCGGCTCCGCGCTAACCGTAATTGCCTCGGATAGCCATTTTCCTTCCCCACTCGACATGCTGGTTTGTTACAGTGTGTTTATTTGTACAACAACTTTCTAATTGTTAGAAAATAACCGTCATTGCTGTCGTGACGCAGATGCTGAAGGCGTGACAGCAGGTAAATTTAGATTGAATGCGACAACACCGATCTCAAGCGGGGGAAGTTCCTGAGCTTGAGCCTTAGCCTTCTCAACGTCATCGCCTTCACCTTCCTGACAATCTCCGTCGGCTATATCAACCCCATCTTCCACCGCGGAGTTGGAATTAATACGCATGGACGACAAATGTGAGGGCATAGAAATGAAGAATGACGCTTGGATAGTGCGTGATCCAGGTGGGGATGGTTTTGTCGGTGGTGCTATTTTGGGCAAGGAGGGGTTTGGTGATGGTACAGGTGATGGGGTTGGAGTGGACGAGTCAGCTGAGCTGAACATTTGGAGAACGTATGTGAGCCATCTGAGTGGGCGAGAACGTCGTTGCGGTGGTGGTGTTGGTGAGGAACCGACGGTCACGGCATTGTTAGAAAGTAGCGTTACAGAAACGGGCTGCATATGCAGTGTCAATCAATGGTCCACGAGATAGAAGCCGACAACGCACTTTAATATCTCTCCACTCCTTCTCCCCAATAGTATTGTCTGCCTTTTCTCTCCCAACATCCCCATCCACAAAGAAAACGTGGTGGAAATCCGGTCGCACCCCTACATCTTTCTCAGCCTTCCCTCTTCCGAATGCACCTCGAGCAAGCACCACGTCACCACGATAATCAACCTCGGGTATCGGTTCACCTGCAGCAATTGCGGCTGCAACGCGACGGCGCCATCTCCGTCGCAGGATGCATGCACGAAGGATGATAGCAATTGCTATGAGGATGAGTGCAACGAAGGTTGTGAAGACGTAGACTACGGTATGGATAATCAAATGTCAGTCATCAACCATAGTGCAAATGATGGATATGACGCACTGTAAAGCGAAGATATGGGCGGTTGACCACTTAGAGCGCTCGAAGTCGTCGCTGGCGGCTGAGAAGATGTAGGAGATGGTGATCCTCCCGTAGGAGTAGTTAAGGAGGGAGCCAATGAGCTAGGAGCATTACCGGTCGGCGGTAATCCAGCCATAATCAAAATGATCTAATCGTCCGGCCTTCACCAACGCAGTACCAGTCTACTGCGACGAGACTGTCGCGGTGACGTCACGTTGCTGAAGATTTATACACTCCCCGACGTATAGGCGGAGACGGCGGCGCTGTTAGGCGGTGGGTGACGTGGTGGAGGGACCGGAAGAACGTCGCTGACTAGCATGTTGGATCCCACCGGGGTTTGATGAGAGTGTTGTCGGCGCCACATGCTGGGCGGAGCTTCGGCCCGGCGGGATAGTGATCAAAACAAGTTGCTTTCGTCCGGGATCCGAAACGAAAGTAGTTGGCCTGAGGGCCTGAGCCTCCGCAAGCTGGAGACAGAAGCTGAGGACCCCATTGTCAATGTCTCTTCGATTTCACATTGAAATTTGAATTTATTCATAACGCACGAAGTTCAAGTGGATGCTTCGGCCAAAAAGAAGATCGGAGTCATCAAGCTGACATGTCGAACTTGGATAACTTCTTGAAGGTGCCGAAACCACTACCAAAGGCCCTAGCAACTTCGCAAGAAATACGAGACCGAGGATCAATATTCGTTGGGGCGGCATACCGAGCCAGTACACCTATTGAGGCTCGGAATTGTATCAAGCATCACGACCATGTCGTCCATGTGTCGAAACGCGCTACGCATGAGATCGCTGCATGGCGTTGCATGGTGCTCAAGCATGGCAAAGATGGCCTTGGAGGACCGGAGGACTTCGAACTTCAAGTTGGATGCGATGACGACGGCGAAAATTGGGGAGGTGGCAAGGTGTTGAAGACGATGCAGTCCGAAGGAGTCATCGACGCCGTTGTGATCGTTAGCCGATGGTGCACAACATCCCTCCATGCTCTACTTGCTTCAACTAACCGTAGCGTTTGAAGGTACGGCGGAACAATGCTGGGCCCAGCTCGTTTCACTCATATCGAGACGTGCGCCAGAGAAGCGTGCCGAACTTTCAAGCTCGTTGAGGATGTCGAGGCCTGTGTTGAAGAGCTGAAGGAGATGGACGACACTCTCACCAGTCTTCGCGGTCAACTCGCATCTCTCTCAGAACCCTCTGAAAATACCCCATCAAGTACATCAAAAACCCATGATTACTCCTCTTTACTCGACCCTCCCGATCTTGCCAAAGCCCAGCGGTTGGTCAACGCACGACGAAATGCAATCAAGAGCATTAACGCTCTCATGTTGGCAAAGCAAAAGAAACCAGAAACAGAAGGCTCCCAAATTTGACAGTGGAAATGACGCAACTGGTATTAAGCTATTATACAATGATGGCACTCAACCAAGACGTACGGTATAACTGGACTGAATAATTGGATGAGACTAGGAGCATATAAAGGAAAGAGACATTTATGGTTCACGATCCGAGACCACCAATATGCGTCAGGGCGACGCGCCGTTTTTTCTTCGGAGGCTCAGAGGTGTCATCCTTGGTTTTACTTGGATCGCTAGTGCCAGCAACACTAGCGGAGTTGTCATCGCTGCTCGCAGCGGGAGTCGATAGCGGCTCGCTCCGTTTCAGGGGGGTCGGCGTTGGTGGGAGGAGAGGTGTGCTCGACTGCGGTAGCGAAGATGATGACGACGAAGGTGTCGAAGGATGGTATGCATGAGACGCCGAATGAGAATGCGAGTGCGAGTGCGCGTTGGCAATGGATTGCAGTTGAATACCTTGCTGCTGTGTGTGGTGGGCGGGGAGAGGTTCATCGAACACAGCAATTGTACAATACCCATCTCGCGATGTCATCAATAGGCATTGGCCATCAGGAGACCTGTAAGACGATGTTTGTTAAAAAATCACGATGAGCAGCATATGCAACATCGACTGACCATGTCATATCCGTGAACTCGTCATAATGAAGTTTTGTCATAATGCATATCGGACCTGCTTGTTGCGTGTCGTGAATTGATATCGTATCCATCGTTGCAATGGCGAACAGCATCCGATACGGTAGTGCAAACACCGAAGCCGTCCGTTCCAAATGTGTAGGCGGGACTGAAGACGCTGGCGTGGGAGGCCTGAAAGAGTCAACGGCAGATAGGGCAGGCGATGGCAATGTCTGCGATGCGTGCGGCGTCACAGGTGTAGGGGCAGGCGTCGGTTCAGCGGACTTTTTAGAGGGTGAGGTTGCGTCCTCAACGTCCTCAGGAGTCTTTGAAGGAAGTGGACCAACGAGATCGATAGGCACGGAGTCATCCTGCCCGCGCTCGACCGCAATGTTTTTAGCCTCCACATGCTCGCCGACGACGCCGGGTCGCAAATCATAGAGGATGGGCGAGAATTTCACTGCAACACTTGCTTTCTTGTGACCTGGTAGCTGCGCAATCGGAGGCCTCGCAAAGTTCGCCCTCGTGTATATGAACACGGATGAAAGGGACGACGGATCGGAATCTGCAGGGTTGCCGCGCCGACCGCGGAACGACTCTCCACCAGACGGCTTGTTGGAGATGCCTGGGATGACCGATGGATCCTCGAATTGCCCAGCTGGGGTGAGCAACATCGCGCCATCTGGACTGAAGGTGAGACGACGGAAGAAGTTTGTGAAACTCTCGTCTCCGTAAAGGCGTGCCGATGTCAAAGAAAGAGGCGTCGGAGGTGCACGAATTGCAGGAAGAGGTGGCATTGGCGACGGTGAACGGCCGTAGTGACTGTGGCTGTACTGGGAAGGGGGTGAATTTGGAGCCTGCGAACTAAACGAGGATCTCCGTGATGCAGGGAGGTCCGCGGGAGGCGGCAAGAAAACTGATGTAGAAGGTGTGCTTGCAATCGATGGAGCAGGCGTCAAAGGGGTCGCGGGTGTTGGTTGCTGGTGAGAGGAGGACGAGTTGTGATGCACCTCGTCTTTGAAATCCACTGAAGATACCACCGATTCAGCGTCGCTGACCGTCGATTCGCGCCTGGTAACGCGTGGCCGCGGCCCTGAGCTAGGCGTACGGCTGTGGTGGACAGCGATTCGCGTATTTTTGCCAATAGCATGCGCTTCAAAGTTGCCCTGTTTTGTGGATATACTGTGGACATGCACGGAGCGATCACTGCTTTGCGTAGCAATGTACTCGTTGAGCGGGTCCCATGCCACACCTTGGACGTAGTGGCTATGTTCAGCAATTTCGCGTACACATTTTCCTAGTGGGTGGAAATTAACATTAGAGTGGTTGATGTGTTTACAAAGGGGTGCCTACCGTCAATTGCAGTAAATATCCTTGCCGTATTGTCCGTGCTCCCGGCGATGATGTATTCTCCAGTAGGACTCCAAGCAATATCGTAAACTTGCATAGTCGTGCATCTGAAAACAAGATGGAGATACACCCATCTTACTGGGTATCGACTCACCTGAAGGGCGTACGAGCCTTCCAGAACTCCTTTTCATATATAAGCTCATCTGGGGCTGAGTCGCTGCCGTACGCATTATTATGTGGCGCGCTCGTTTGAGACCAGACAATTATCATTCCATCTAACATAAGTCAAGAGAGGTGAATTGGGGCAATTAACGCGCCACCCCTGCCACTCACCATCGCCGGCAGACGCGATCAGTTCACCTAAAGACCGTGTTAACGACGACTTGAGTCAAACTTGTGAATTAGCAAGTACCATTCGGACTGAAGCGCACAACATTGACCGGTGCTGAATGCCTGCTCAAGGTCGCGAGATATTCAACCCTCGGTGGATGTGGCACAACAGGCACTGATGAAGATGATGACGCGTTTCCTGCGAGATGCGGTGGCAAAATGTTCGGATGGACAAGCCATATCTGCACCAGTCAAAATTCAACATACTTGTCAAAGCAAAGGAGAGTTGAAATTCGTGCTCACCCGCACGTTATTGTCTTCGCCGCCCGTCGCGAGTCGGTATGTCTGGCTCGACCATCCTTTGTCATCGGTTGGACGCGCTTTCTTTGACGGCAATGGCTGAAAGTCACACGTCGAGATCGGCTTGCTGTCGTGCCATCGAATTTCGAGCGTTCGTACGCGCATTTCGTTGGAGAAGGCCCTGGACGAGGATGGTATAAAGGAGTGGCTTTAGCGCGAAACAACCACACGTAAACAAATGCCACTTTACGTAATCATAGCCGACGTCGTCGAACGTCCATTTCGTTCAGCGCACTCTGGAGCCGCTCATGCATCCCAACTATGACGATGTGGTTCCTAGTTCTGAAACAGATGAATCCCAGCCAAATTTCCGTGAATTTCCAAACAACTTAGGCGCATACAGTCACCTTCCAACCCTATTTATAGCGTGATATTCAGCTAACATGCCTTTATCAGACCATGGCAGCGAGATAAGTTCCCCATTCCGAGGCTCCGACAGAGAGAGATCGGATTGTAAATCAAGCAGTGGGATTACCTGTCTCGTTCAATATCCGCGGCCAAATAACCTGACTGCCATGCGTAGTAAACATGCCCTCGGAGTCGTGTCGCTTCACGATGAAGTCGAAAAGATCGCTTAGAAACCGCGATTCGAGACGCCAATTTTTGATGACAGATGAGCACATTAGCAACCTTTTGCCCTTTAATGCGTACTGTCGATTCTGCAACATTTGGGTTAATCTTGGCGATCAAATGCCATACAGTGTAGGTGAATGGAATATGCATAAAATGTAAGTGATCGCTGCATAATATTTAGTTATGAATGATTGAAATGATGGTTTTATCACAGTACGCATGTTGAAACCAAACACAAAGATTCCCATAAAGATTTTGACTATGTGTCAACTCACCCTCTCAAAATCAAGGACAATGTCATTCAATTCCAGAATCAGAACATCTCGAATGAGAACATTTTACAGTGGCGGCGGGATGTTCCTTTTTCAGATACAGACATTGCCCATGGTGAAGCGCATGAAATTACCGGTAGGACCACTTCTGGTTCTTTACAACCCAGGAAAGCCCAAACTATGTGAGAAAATATTTATTTGCATGCACTGTTCGAGAGATGACCTTAAACAGACGCCAGAAAAAGGCAGTAAGGCGAACATTATGATATAATCAGGAAGAGCACTAAATTATAACTCCGTTTATAGCAAAACAATGTTGAATCAGGTAGATCTAAATTGCCTAGCTGGCCAATTAATATTCATAATGTACAATTCGTAGGTGCAGGGCATATCAAAAAAATCAAGCATGCTGTAACTTCGAGTCTCCGAGTTCGAAGACACATGCGGATGCAAGCACTCCAAGCTGACCCATGCATTGGCGAGGTTTATCCTAACAAAGTGTTTTGCTTGCCATGCCAAAAATGGATCTCTTTGAGACAATCATTTTGCATGTGGTATTGGTCGTTGCATACTAGGAAGGAATTCCATTTGATGTATTTTTATTATTTAAGCTTACAACGTTTTTCAAACAGGAGACCTTGTCATCTATCTGCTATTCAGAAAAATCCCAAGTTTGCCTCCACTGCTGCAGCGCGTCTTACAGAATTTGCATCCAACCGAGGTCAGGAAGGCGACCTATCCACTTATGTTAAGACTGGTTGATGATTAGTAGGGAAGCCAACGCGCAAGAAACAATTCAAGGACAAATCAGGTCCTCAGATTGATAGCCGCTATGTTTTGCCAAAAGATACAGTTCTTTTTCCTTGGTGAGAGAATACAAGAAACATGTAGTTATTTGAATGTGCCTTATTTGACTTATCGCAGTTCATTTGTTCCGAGAACCGTGCAGCCTGTGAAGGATATACGCGGAGGTAAGCTGTCACTTTGATTGAAGACTTTCCACGTAATTGATAGCGGCAGAAAACGCACATCATGGAGCGCCATCGATGACAGAATTTCATATGCGGTTGTCTGCTCACAAGATATCTCCACAAAATGCAGAAATGCGATATGTCACTACAATAAGTGGGAGGCAGGTACTTGTTCGCAATTCACTGGTCATCAGCACGTCAGCCCAGATACCTTGTGGCATCGTTCATCTGGACCTGATAGCCCAGAGAAGCGCCACATTTCGAAAAATAAAACAAAGAAATGAAACGGTGAATGACGGACATATCTCAGATGCAGCAACGGAGAGAGACCAGAACAAGCTATGAGTCGATTCAGGTTTGTATTGTCAGTCCTACTCTCATTGTTGATTGTTGATTGATGCGCGGAACCGTTCGCAATGTGGAACTTGCACTGGATTAGCAGGCTATAATGAATCGCACTTCACGAACACGAGGACATAAATGTGGGAAGCTCACAGCGGGTTAGCAGCAGCACCATGGTTGAGTATATCAACCGCATTTCGAACGCCGTGAAAAGATTTCAAGTGTTTAGACCGTAACGAAGGGTCCCAGTTGCCCAGTTGTATAGTAACCCAGGTGTCGGAATTGACAATTTTGATTTTGCTCGGAAATAGAATGACTGAGTGACAACTTTACGACGCAAATTAATATTATCAGCTCGACGAACAATGGACGACTCCAAGTCAAGTTATCACGAGAGACGCAACACATCAATCAATTCAATCATGGATGAACACACAGAGGTAAGAGTGTTAACCTCTGGGGTTGGCCAGCTATGATCTTGTCATGTTGGTTGGCTCCGCCCGCACAGCCAGCAAGTAAATCGGTCAACCAGATCTGCAGATGTTCCAAAGAGCGGGGAAAACCACAGCCAACACGAAAATACAACGCGAGAAGGGAAGAATAGTGAGTGTACTTCATCGACCTGGGTTTGGTAGATGCCCGTGGACGGGGTGGGGTTCTGAATCGATCATTCTATGCGAGAGTTGTTGGAGCAATCCGACCGCCAGTCGCATATTTGAGCATAGTGGTTAAACATCCACGAATGCTTCGCAGCCTTGACGTTTTAACGACCGTGACGAAGGGAAAGAAGGTTGGCCTTGGACGACTCATCGACAGTGGCGTGAGCACGATTGTGCCCACTGTGGCGTGGAGTGGCATCTGCTCAATAACACTCAGGTCCTTGGGTCCTTGACATACTTCCAGTTACTGTACGTGTGACTGGTTTTGAGTGCCAGGAATGTCTGATACACATGTGTAACTGACACCAAATAATTGTCTTACAGTTTGGATTCCCGTCCAAAGGCAAACCGCTGCTTCAGCGCCATCTCGGTGCCACCATGTCCAGAGCGAGCAGAACAATTTCCGGTTGGTGACCTGGGTCTTACTGAATAATAAATTCCACTCAACTCATATGATGATCCACAGAGTCGAGAAAGAAAGGGAGGTCAAGAAATGTCTTGAAGAAAATCGACCATGCACTCATACTTCCAAATGAAACTGTTCTGTTTCCATGGTAAATAAAATGCCTTTCAGAGACTTGTGGCCCGAAATTTCATGTATGCCTTCGTAGTGCTTTTACTGGCAACTCAAACACAACTCAGACTCATGGCGTTCCAAGTACTCCTAGCATTAATTCATCCTTGAAGAAGCCAGTCATAATTCCAGCGCCGGATGGGCAAGGTCTAAGCATCTGGGAAGTCACAATGGCCCAAGGAGCAAATAAAGATATCGATAGCACAAGGTCCAGCAATAATGCGGTACAGCCATTTACCGTGCAGAGATGTGATTCCGGAACTCAAACTCACAGTTGCACCGCAAGGTAGGTTTACCTTGATTGATATAATAATCGATTAATCGATTCCCTTGGCCAGCACTGTAAGACAGACGCGCTCCCAAACCGTAGTCACACAAAGCGATAGAGATCATACGACACCAAACACGGCAGCGACGATAGTAGAAGTGCCTTATCTTCGAAGCTGCACGCCTAAGAGCAGCGATGAACCGCATGCACAACGTAATGTCGACAGGGAAGCCGGAAAGCGCCGCGAACTTTCCTACTCAGAGTCACCGATGCAAATGCCTTCATCGTGCCCGGATCCCCAATCGAAGTTTGTGCTCTTCCCATCACCAGGCTCGCACGCTTAACACAACCCCTGCAGCATGAGATCACGAAGAAATAGAACGGAAGATTTGGGATGTGATGAATTAGATGTGCTTCCTAGGAAGAGGCATAGGATTCGAGTGGATGAAACCAAACGCACCGGGACAAGGCGTAAGCACAAGCAACGGAGCATCGACGGCGGCGACGGCACTTTCAATAGAACCGAAGTTAGACGCCGGCGTGCGCAATCTGTGCACACCGTGACAGCAAGAAAGGCGGCAAGGAAAACGCCGTCAGCGAAAGACAACGAGGAGTGCACCTCTTCAAGGCTGTTCAATTCTTGTCTGCAGGGCTTCCGAGGAGTCAGGGCAATGTCGGAACAAGTGGTTTCAACATGGCGCGACTGGAAAGATGCGGTTAATGTGGCGTTGGACAGTGGAAGCTCTTGAATAATGACGAGGAAAATTGGACCCGTGACCAACGACGCAGTTCACACCGATGCTCGAAAATGATGAAATCTTGCTCCTGAACGTCTTGTAATCACATCTTGATATCTTCTTGCATTCATATTCACCGATCATCAGCAGGCGCTCGGTATCGAAAAAAAATTGTCGCGAAAAGAATAGAAAATATTGATATTCATGCCATCTAAACCATCCACATTTACAACGCGCTGGCACCTGTTTCTGTCAGAATGAGGGCCGCAACAAAATAAAAATAAAACATTACCTGTGATGATATCGACAAGTTCGTTTGTGATAGCTGCTTGACGACCGCGGTTGTACTTCATTTGTAGAGAGCCAATCATGTCCTTCGCATTCTTCGAGGCATTGTCCATAGCATTCCGGCTGCAAGCATTTAGAAATGGGCTGCGCGTGCGTTGATATGAGGAAACATACATACCGAGAACTTTGCTCGCACGCGTGGCTCTCAACGAGAGCGGCGAAGATGGCATTAGAGAGCGCGAATTCAGCAAGGTCTTTTGTGACATCGTCTTCCATTTCATACGCCTTGAAGCCAGCTACGAATGCAATATAAGTACTGCTCAGTTAGCTGTTACAGACTAGTCATGCACGTACGAGACTCCTTTAAACCCTGCTCGTTCACGACATGCTTGGTATCGGACTCATAGGACACGACAGAGACAAACTTGTTGTACACGATGTTCACGACGTCGTACTTCACGCCAGACTTGATGATTAAGTCCGCAACTGCCGAGGCGTCAGCGAAGGTCGGAATGTCCCTTCCAATTTGGTTGAAGGTAAGGACGAGGTTCTTGGGGATAGCGCGGGAAAGTTGCGCCTTGGACTTGTCACCAATGACCATAACAGCGGACTCGCCGTCAACATTTTCCTTGATTGCGCGCCGTGTTGCTTTTGATACGGACGAGTGTATACCACCGCACAGGCCCTTATCGGAAGAAATAACAACGAAAAGTTGGCGCTTCGGTGTGCTTTCCGGTTGTGCGTTATTGAAGAGCTCTTGAAAAGAAGTCAGATATAATACATCGAGTAATAACAAAGTCACGCAACCGGCATTGGCAGCACCATACTCCTTTCCAGCGTTCATCGCCCGTTGAGCCTTCGCGAGTTTTGTTGAAGCAATCATTTTCATGGACTGCAAACAATATGAATGGATGCTACGGATGCTACGTATCGCATCGCATGGAATGAAGACAAACCTTAGTGATTTTCTCGATGTTCTTAACAGATTTCAGGCGGAGCTCGAGCTCACGCAATGTCGCCATGTTTCGGGCGTTCGCTGGCGTTGCCAGCACCGGCGCCGTCTTACTGAGGGCCAGCGTACGCCGAGCGAGCATGTTGAGCAAATCGGTTTGAGGAGAGTTGGGCGGGCTTTGAAATCTGCCCAAAGTTGTAAGGTTTCAAACTCCGGAAGATTTCACTTTTCATTCCTTGAGTCACTTGCTGACGTTTACATTCTCATCTTTATACTGAGCCATGGCATCAGAAGAGCCGTTATTTGACCCCTCTTTGAAGAAGAAGAAGAAGAAAAAGCAGGTCGCTTTCTCAGAGGACCCGCTTGGCGCAGATGCGGACCCAACCACACCAGCACCAGCTGAAATTACCAATGGCGATGTGGACATGGGACCAGCGACTGTTCATGAGCAGATGAAGCAGAAGAACGGAGATTCAATGGGAAATGACATTGAGCTGGAGGAGCCGAAGATGAAGGAGGAGGACGACTTCAAGGCAATGTTCGGGGACTTGAAGAAGAAGAAAAAGAAGAAAGAAATTCCTATGGATCTCGTACGTCTCTAACGGACTTGATCGAGTTATTCGATCGCTTACTGACCTCTAAATAGCCCGAGGATGGCTCTGGCGCCTCTACTCCGGTCACGAGCAAGGCGGACGCCCCAGCGGCCAGCGAAGATCTCGATTTCTCAGAATTGAAGAAGAAGAAAAAGTCGAGCAAGAAGAAGGTCGATCTTGAGGCATTTGAGAAGGAACTGGGTGAATCAAATGCTAAGGAGGGTGTGGAAGATGATGGTGATCACCTTGAAGACATCGACGAAGCTGAGCTCGGTGATGACCCTTTTGCTCGGGGTGGCGACGCACCAACTGGCACGGACACTGGCAGCGAGCCATGGCTTGGGAGTGACAGAGACTACACATACCCTGAGGTTCGCTCTCAATATCTACCACCCCGGGCTACTTTTGATACACCTGTTCCTTAGCTGCTTCACCGATTCTACAACCAACTGCACGCCGTCAATCCTTCATTATTAAATTCAAGCGGGAAGCGCTACACAATCGCACCACCGTCCATTCACCGTGAAGGCAACAAGAAGACCATTTTCGCCAACGTCACTGACATCTGCAAACGGATGCGTCGGCCACCAGAACACGTCATCCAATACCTGTTCTCTGAAATGGGGACGACCGGTTCAGTTGATGGTGCTGGACGCTTGGTCATCAAGGGTCGCTTTCAACAAAAGCAAGTGGAGAATGTTCTGCGACGATACATCGGTAGGTCTCCATTTTTCAATTCACAAATTAGCCGCTAACGCATGTCGCGCAGTTGAGTACGTAACCTGCAAGACATGCAAATCCCCGGACACGTTGCTTACGAAAGAGAATCGTATTTTCTTTACGTCGTGCGAGTCGTGCGGATCACGACGGTCCGTCAGTACGATCAAGAGCGGTTTCCAGGCTCAAGTTGGCAGGAGGAGCAAAAACAAGACCGGCTGATAGGAGATATATACTGTATGGACACAGCGCTAACATTGTATCACTCACTGCAATGTATAATGTTTGCTGGACTAATTCTCATTCTTCGTCTTGTGGGACAATCGGCGTAAACATATTCGCAAAATAGCAGCTCCCCACATTGATAGGTTATTTATTACAACATGTCCTTGGATAGACGTAAACCAATGGGTCTCCTCCAGAAGGAGCGACATGGACCAGTACACCAATGAATATGTTAATTACCGCATAAAACCTGTTGGAACTCGAGGACAACACATCGTGGGCTCCAACTGCGGAGTAATGATACAGCAGAGGTCACGCCCATGATTGATCGATTGATCTCTGAAAAATTATGCTAGAAGGCATATTCGTCCCATTGATACGTTAAAGTAGTGGATCAGAACATACCGTATAAATAGGCAATCTTGCAGTCCGAGGTTAGAAATCTATCCCCCCTTCGCCGGAAGCTTATTTGCGTTTTGTTTGCTGGCCTGCCTCCGCTTCTCTTTGGCCAGTCTCTCTAAATACTTGGTTTCCCAACCACTGCGAAGTTCTCCGGACACCGGCGCGCCGTCAATCCATTTTATGCGCCTCCCGACTTTCTCCATGTCTCGACCGTTATAGTAGTTGTGGCCGCCCCGTGGGTGGAGCAACAATGCTGGTGAGTAGCCTTCTTCGTCGTGGCTCACGTCAAATACTGTATATTCCCTCTCCCTTGGTGGTATGTGGTACAAACATCCGTGGTGTAGAAAGAAAATTTCCGAGGTGAAGTGACTGTACCCAAAGCGTTGTGGGGGTAAAGCTGGCACGCCTGATTGAACCAATCTGCCACAGTTAGTAATATTAAATTTATTATGGATGGTCACTTCACCATCGTTGTGTGCCCTTACTGAGTTGCTTACGAAGCTGTCGACGCCTCGTTGGCTGAGAAACGTATTGACTGTCCTTTCAAATAGCTGGACAAGTGCACGGTTGCCGACTCTAGGAGCACCGAAAACAGCATGCTTAACCTTTACATCATTTGGTACATGGTGTTCTTCGTGTAACGGCAGCAGTTCTAGAATGAAGAGATAGGACAGCGCGGCACCCATGCTGTGACCAGCGATCAAAATCTCGCGTGTTTCGTACTCCTTGAGCGCTTTCCAAAGTGCAGTAAAGGCAGACTCTCGTACACCTCTGTACATACGTAAAAATCCTGCATGGACCTTGCAAGAATTCTTATCAACGCCAAATGGGTACCGAACTTGATGAGCATCGATGTCGTTCAGAGTTTGCATGAACGTCGCCGTGCCGGAGAATGCCACCACAATTTGTTGCTTATTTGGCCTGTACACGATAAATCCGGGGACACCAGCGGTGGAGCCACGGAAGGACGACACAAGTGTGGTTCCTTTAATCGCGGTGTATTCTTCCAGCGGAAAGTCTGGTTTAGATAGTAGTTCAAGGTTCCTCCATACAAGTTTGGGAGGTACGAAGCTGTGCACTAGTTCCGCAAACTGGCCAGCTTCAGAGAGTTCGCGAACGAGGTCGGGAGAAGCGATGTTGGCCGACGATAAGACACATTTCGACTTGGTTGTTAGGCCAAATTTTTTTACCCATCGGAAATTTGGCAGCTCCTCGAATTTGTAGAGACGTCGTTGAGTGTCGGTGAGAGACTCCTTCTTTCGAAAGATCATCTATGTTGACGGTATACAATTCTGGTTGCGCGCCTCGTGGTAGTGCGGAGGCAAAACACTACATGCCAAATTGAGAAATAAGCACGCGTCGATCATTTCCCGTGCCGACTGCGAATTCCATGCGCTCAGCGGGCTTGTTCGACGACGAAGAGTAAAAAATATAGTACATATGGTAGACTTTGTAACCTTAAATGTGTGCAAGATAATACAGTATGACGGGGTAGATATTCCATACAGTACTAGACGACGGATACCTGGTGACTTGGATCATCGGTATTAGTGGAACAAATGCACGGACCGAACAAAATTAATAGTAAAAAATGTCAATCGCTACATCAGACCGGTATGGACTCGACGGCAACGCATCACATCTTCTAACTGTGGGGTATTGACGCAGTTTGTTTGAGGTCATGCCATATCGATCTGCAGAAATATGTTGGGAGACTTATTCGCCTGTTGGTTCGCGTACATGGATGAATAGGACATACCGAATAAATTAGCATTCCTGCGGCAGAAATGTTCCAATGATATAAATTTATCCCTCCTTTGCTGACAAACTATTGGCGGAGTGTTTGCCCGCCTGCCTCCGTTTGTCCTTTGCTAGTCTCTCCAAATACTGGTTTTCCCAACCACTTCGCAGTTCACCGGACACCGGTATGCCCCCGATCCATTTTATACGCTTCCCGACTCTCTCCATAGTTCTACCGTTATAGTAGGTGTGACCGCCCCGTGGGTGGAGCAACAATGCTGGTGAGTATCCTTCTTCGTCGTGTTTCACATCGAAGACAGTGTGTTCCTTCTCGCTTGGTGGTATTTGGTACAAACATCCGTGGTGTAGAAAGAAATATAGCGAGGTGAAGTGGCGGTATCCGAGTACATGGGGTGGTAAAGCTGGCACACCTGATTGAATCGAAATGACATTGTTAGTGTAATATCAAATTGATCACGGATGGTCGCTTCACCATCGTTGTATGCCTTCACTGAGTTGCTGACGAAGCTGTCTGCGCTTCGCTCCCCGTGGAACGTATTGACAGTCTCTTCAAATAGCTGAACCAGTGCGCGGTTGCCAACTCTGGGAGCACCGAAAACAGCATGCTTAACCTTTACACCCTCTGGTACATGATGTTCCCTGTGCAACGGTAGCAATTCTAGAATAAAGAGATAGGACAGCGCTGCGCCAAGGCTGTGACCTGTGATCAGAATCTCGCGTACGTCGTACTCCTTCAAGGCTTTCCGAAGTGCAGTAAATGCAGGTCCCCGTACACCTTTATACATGCGGAGAAACCCTGCATGGACTTTGCAACTCCTGTTGTGAACGCTAAATGGGTACTGAACCAAATGAGCGTCGACATCGTTCACAGATTGCATAAACGTCGCCGTGCCGGAGAATGCCACAACGACCTGTTGCTTATCCGGCCTGTACGCAATATGTCCGGGGACGCCAGCGGTGGTGCCACGGAAAGTCGCCACAAGGGTGGTTCCTGCAAGCGCAGTGTATCCCTCCAGAGGAAAATCTACTTTAGATAGTAGTTCGAGATGTTCCCACACAAGCTCGGGAGACATTAAGCCATACGCTATTTCCGCAAATTGGCCCGCTTCAGAGAGCTCGTGGACGAGGTCGGGAGACGCGAAGTTCGCCGAAGTTAAAACATATTTCGACTTAGTCGTTAGGCCAAATTTTTGTACCCATCGGAAATTTGGCAACTCCTCGAGTTTGTAGAGAAGTCGTTGAGAGTCTGTGAGGGATTCTTTTTTTCGAAAGATCATGTAGTCGACAGAGTGAAAGCTAGTTGTAACGCTTCGTGGTGGTGCGGAGGCAAAGTGTAGTAAGCCAAATTGAGAAATAAGCCTGTCGTCGATCATATTTTCGCCGAAAATGCACCGCACGCAAATGCAAACAGCATCCTGATTGGCAGGTCCATTGAGCTAAAGACAACGGTTAGAAAGAAGTGCTGCGTTGTTACAATAATATATAAGCTACGAGGAAATCTATCTACGTGTAGAATTTCATGTAGAATTTCAAGGCAGTCTAACAGATGCGACCTTCCTCAGCCTTCTTTCCGAGTTCTTCCGCCAACTTGTCCAGATATACCTTCTCCCAACCTTCCTTCAACTGGCCCGTTTCAGGATCTGAATCGATCCAATGCATCATCCTGCCCAATCTCTCCATGTCCCTGACATTGTAATAATTATGACCACCGCGTGGGTGTAGTACAGAAGCTGGCAGATACCCTTCCTCGTCATGGTCGACATGGAAATCTGAACACTCGATCTCGGTCGACGGTACTTTGTATAGGCACCCGTGGTGTAGGAAGAAAAGATTGGCGACGGGAAAGTGTCTGAAGCCGAAGATTTTTGGAGGTAACGATGGGACACCTAAATCAATAGTATTTATTTTCTGGATCCGTCAGAAGCCGCCAACGAGAAAGACCCACCATCGTTGTGTCCCCTCACAGAATAATCTTGGAAACAGTCCTCTCCGCGTTCCTTGCGAATCTTATGAACGGTTTCTTTGTAAAATCCGACCATCAAGTTGTTTCCGGTTCTAGGGGCACCAAAAGTAAAAAGCTTTACTGAGATGTCTTTAAGTAGATCCTCAGCATTTCCATGCATGCCACGATTTGCAAGGAGTTCAGTTACGAACAAGAATGACAGAGCTCCTCCGAGGCTGTGCCCAGTCACCATAATTTCTCGCGTCTCGTACTCCTTAAGGCCTTTTCGAAGGCCGGCAAACGCAGATTCACGGGCACCGTTGTACATTCGCAGGAATCCTGCGTGCACCTTGCATGATGCACCATTTGTGGCATATGGGTAGTTCACCAGGCGGGCATCGAGGTCGTGAAGAGCCTGGGTGTTGTTTCCAGTACCGGAGAATGCCACCACGAGCTGCTTTTTATCTGGCCGGTACACAACTGACCCAGGGAGACCCGCAGCAGTGTCTCGGAACGCAGACACGAGAGTTGCGCCTTTGATCGCATTGTACTCCTCCAGCGGAAACTTTGGCCGACAGAGAAGTTCGAGGTTATTCCACAGGAGTTTGGGAGATATGGAGGTGTCTACGAATTCAGCGAATTGTCCGGCCTCAGAGATCTCATGGACGACCTCCGCGGGCGCGAAGTTGGCGGAGGATAATTTATAGGGAGATTTCGTAGCACAGCCCAACAGATGCACCCATCGGAAGTTGTGCTCCCCTTCCAAATTATACAGTTTCCACTGAGCCTCAGAGAGTGGAGTTTTTTGAAATAGCATACCAAGCAAGATGCAGTTCGCTGCGACCGCAGTGTGGCGTACAAATAAGGAAAATTTGAAGCGGAGATTAAACTCTTGCACAACCGAATATTCCTCTTCACGTTGGAGGTCGACGACGAACACTCTCTGGGCAGCGCTGGGGTCTGTGAAGACGACCATTACCGCAAGAACCGGAGGATTTGACCTCTAGGATATGCTTTCTATTAAATGCTTGCCTGTCTCAGCTCAGAGACTGGCCAAGGTTGCTTCCTCGTCCGGTCTCGCGTCAAGCGCTGGTACATGTTATCTTCTATGATCCAGTCAACGTCATTTCTCAACGCAATATACAGGGAGACGAAATTTCTCCTCAACACATATCCGGCAGGCCGACATAACCTTGACTGTTGATGGCAAGGAGGTGACCGTCCCACAGGGTGCGTCCATATGCTGTGGTGTTCAAAATGGTCGCGCCTCACTGCTGCATTAGGCTCTGCGTTGATTCAAGCTTGCGAAGCTGCGGGTGCAACAATACCTCGGTAGGGATCATCATAATTTTTCCAAAGATTTGTAACTGAATGTTTTCTCTTCAATAGGTTTTGCTATCATGACAGGTCGGTTCACGATGTTGATGAGTGTTATCTTGATTAAATAAGTATTATTTTAGGCTTGCAATTGCAGGAAATTGCAGGTGAGATTTTGATTTCATCCAACCGATCCATTGCGTTAAAGCCACTCCAACAGAATGTGTCTGGTAGAAGTGGAAAAGTCACCAAAACCAGTCGCGTCATGGTTCGTTCTACGCTCACGTATCTCTGATTAAATTTATGTCGTCGGTAGTGCTATGCCTGCAATGCCTGGGTCGAAGGTCTTCACCAACACCCCATTGGTTCACGAAGCTCGGTATGTTCACTCTCTTTCATCACTGTTTAATCCTCATGAATTGTGCAGCGAAGGCGTCATGGAGTTTTTATTGGCAAATCATCCGTTAGATTGCCCCATATGTGATCAAGGTGGTGAATGCGATCTGCAAGATCAATCAATGCGATATGGCTCAGATCGAACGCGGTTCCACGAAATCACCGGAAAGCGCGCTGTTGAGGACAAGGATCTCGGCCCGCTTGTCAAAACGGTTATGACGCGGTGCATTCAATGTACACGATGCGTACGGTTCGCCAATGAAGTCGCGGGTGTAGAAGAGCTTGGCACCACTGGCCGAGGAAACGACTTGCAGATTGGTATGTACGTCGAGAAGACGATGGACTCGGAGCTTTCGGGAAACGTCATTGACTTGTGTCCCGTCGGTGCTCTGACGAGCAAACCGTACGCCTTCCATGCTCGGCCGTGGGAGTTGAAGAACACAGAGTCCGTCGATGTTATGGACGCTGTTGGTTCGAACATTCGGGTCGACTCCCGTGGTATCCAGGTGATGCGAATCCAGCCGAGGACGAACGACGACGTCAATGAGGAATGGATCAATGACAAGACCCGTTTCGCATATGATGGTCTGAAGTTCCAGCGACTGACCACACCACTAATGAAGCAAGGCGACCGCTTCGTCCCTGCTTCGTGGGAGGACTCTCTCAAGGCAATAGCCGACGGACTATCGTCGTCTGGTGCGAAAGGGAATGAGATTAAAGCTGTCGCTGGACATTTGGCAGACACGGAATCTCTGGTTGCGCTGAAGGACCTAGTGAATCGGTTAGGGTCCGATAACCTTGCACTAGACCAGGTCAACGGAGACAAACTCCCCGTCCATGGCGTCGACGTGCGGTCCAACTATCTCTTCAACTCAAAGATTCCCGGCGTTGAGGAGGCTGATGCGATCCTCCTCATCGGAACAAATCCCCGACACGAAGCAGCCGTACTCAACTCGCGCATCCGGAAGAGTTGGCTGCACACTGGTTTGGAAGTTGGACTGGTTGGAGAACGAGCGGATACTACTTATGGCTATGATTATATCGGACCTGACATGAAGTCTTTGGCGAACTTTGTTGCTGGGAAAGGCGCATTTGTGGACAAATTCAAAGCTGCGAAGAAGCCCATGATCATTGTAGGCAGTGGAGTGAACGAGCATCCTGATGGTGCGGCGGTTTTCAATTCACTATCAAAATACGTCGAGGCGAATAAGGCGAAACTCCTTACGCCCGATTGGAATGGCCTGAACATTCTTCAAAGAGTACGTTCCCAACTTTTCCACGTTCCGTTGTCCGCAGCTTAAACATGTTTGCTCTAGGTCGCATCTCGTCCTGCTGCCTACGACATAGGCTTCGTTCCATCGAAGAAAGCCTCCGCGACGAAGCCTAAATTCATCTACCTGTTGAATGCAGATGAATTAGACCCGAAGTCCATCCCGAAAGATGCCTTCGTCGTCTACCAAGGTCATCACGGCGACCTAGGCGCTCAGCTTGCCGATGTATGCCTACCTGCCGCTGCATACACCGAGAAGGGTACAACATGGGTCAACACGGAAGGGCGCACACAATTGGGTCGGGCAGCTGTCCCACCACCTGGCGCGTCTCGCGAGGACTGGAAAATCATTCGGTCAGTGACTTATTTTTAATGTGTCAATGGATAATTGACTGTTCACGCCTGACATGCAGTGCACTGTCTGAGATCGTTGGCACCCCGCTTCCGTATGACGATGTCCTTAGCTTACGGGATCGTATGTGGGAGATCTCACCCTCCCTTGTGCGATACGACGTCACGGAGCGGACGTCAGCGGAGATCGCGTCTCTCGGCCTGAAGACCGCCGCTGTGCTGAGTGGGAGCACAAAGATCTCCGGTGCTCCGTTCGTCAAGGCAATCGCGAACTTCTATCAAACTGACCCCATCTCACGAGCGTAAGCCTTTTGTTTTCATATTATTGTTTTGCTGCGTACTCATTGTTTTGTCGCGTATCAGGTCCGTCACCATGGCGCAGTGTACGCGAGCGTTCACCAGGGGGGAGAACTACGGTCTCTCAGAATCACAGAAAGCCTCTGAGGCTGCATTTGCATAACAACGTTTGAGTGTACAACGCTAGACTCGCAACGGCTGTAATTATTCTTTAGGTCATCTAAAATCAACACTTCATTGCATTCGTTCCTGTCGCCGTCATAAGTCACAATAGAGTATTATTCACGGTGTCAACCTAATTGTTCACACAAAGTTTGATGCGCGCTTTGTTCACTCGGAGGAAAGTTTACATTTCGTAACCATCGTTAAATTTCGTCTAAGTAAACAAGAATGATGTGTTTTACATGTTTGCGTTGTGATGATAAGATAGGTTTACATATGCGGGAGATGAATGCCCAAGCAAGATGCAACGAAGTTCGAAGGGGATAGATATAATAATTGTAAAATGATGAGCCGCTGGCGAATTAGAGATTGCTTGGGCGGATTGGGTAGAGAGAAAGGATGTGGAAAAGGAGTGGTGTTTTTAAAATGGAAATAATATAGTTTACTCGCCGGTCCATTCGCCTCCAGATGCAAGCTGATAGAAAATACCATTGCGGCGCATGAGGTCTTCATATGTCCCCTGCTCCGCGATGGCCCCGTCATGCATGACGAGAATGCGGTCGCACATCTGCATGATCTGCAACTTGTGCGTGACCATGAGCGTCGTGCGGCCGACCTTGGCAGAACGAATAGTCTCGACGACCGCCGCCTGGTTCGCGGGATCCAGCGCGGACGTGCACTCGTCGAGGATAAGTATCCTCGACGGCCGTGCGAGGGCACGGGCGATCGAGAGACGTTGGGCTTGCCCGCCCGAAATGAGAGAGGCGTTCTCGCCGACCATCGTGTCGTACCCCTTGGGCAACGACATGATGAAATCGTGAACGTGCGCGGCCCTGGCCGCGCGGTGGATGTCTTCAATTGACATGGACTTCGAGCCGTATGAGATGTTCTCGGCGATGGTGGCGTCGAAGAGGTTGGGATTCTGGCTGACGACGGCGACGTTGTGGCGGAGGTGCTTCACGTCTGTTGCGCCGAGGAGAGAGTTGCCGATGGTGATGGTGCCGGATGATGGTTCGTATAACCGTTGAAGCAGTGCTGCGACGGTCGACTTGCCGGAACCTGAGGCGCCGACGATGGCGACACATTCGCCGTTCGCGATGCGGAGGGATGCGTGCTGGACGACGGGAGCTTCGGGTCGCTCGGGGTACGAGAACGAGACGTCGTGGAACTGAACGTCGCCAGTGATAGGTGGCCTGAGAGTTCCGCGGGACTCGTCGGTCTCCGTCGAGAGGTTCAAGACCTTGTTGAAATCCCGAGTCGCCTGCGTAGACTTGGCAATTCGTTGAGCTATTCAAAAATAATTATCAGTATTCAAATCGTCATTAGTAAAATACGATAAACGTACTGAAAGCCATAAGTTGCGACCCAATGCTAACGGAGAACACGACCAATTGGAGGACTTCGACCATCTGGAGGTACGTGTACGTGCCCTTCGCAACGAGGACGGCGCCGACGTAGAACAGGAGCGCCTCGGCGAGGTAGATGAGCGCGCTCGAGATACCGTACGTGCATCCCTCGACGAACGCGCCTTGGACGCCAGTCTTGTGCGCCTTCGCGACAGACTTGTCGTACTGCTCCTGGAAGACGCTCTCGAAAGACATCGCGCGGATCGCACGGACGTTCGAGATGTGCTACAAAACGAACACCATCAGTCAGTCAACTGAAACAAAACGTAGAAGAAGAAAAAGCGCGCACCTCGTAATAGCCCTTGGCGACTTCCTCCCTCGCACGCTTGTTGTTCAACTCAACGCGCGCAACGAGGTTCGCCTGGACCGCCATCGTCACTGCGAACACCGGCCCGATCGCAAAGCCCGCAAGCGTCAACTGCCACCCCGCGACCAACGCCCAAATCAATCCGACACCCAGCATCGCCGTGACCACCGCAAACTGCGTCACCACAACCGCCAGGAGGTTCCGCGCATCGTCGCCGTCCTTCACGAGCACCTGCGTCATCAGCACGGGCGCGTTCTCGCTCTTGTCGAACCACTTCTTGTCCTGCGCGAGGATGATCGCGTAGCACTTCTTGCGGATGGACGTGACCCACGCCATCGCGGCGCTCTCCATGATGAAGAACTTGAGGCCGAGGAGGACGCCGTCGAGCGCGGCCGCGGCGAGGACGATGAACCCGAACTGGTTGATGATGCGGATGTTGTGTGCGCCCGTGGAGACTTCGAAGAGGAGCCGCGAGAGGAGGAAGGAGAAGACGGGGGTCATGACGCCCGAGGCGACCGCGATGAGGAGGCCGAGGAGGACGGCGGGCTTGTTCGGGATGGTGGGGTACACGGCTCTCATGAGCTGGATGAAGCTCGTTTTCTCCCCGTTCGTCGTAGAGGTAGAAGTAGACTTCTTCTCGTCCTTGGACGCGTCAACCTCAACCTTGACCGCATCCAACTTGACCTCATCCCACTGCACGACCTTCCTCCTCGACCTGTCCTTCCTGCCCATACGCTTCTTCGTCGCCTCGCTCCCGCTCCGCTCAAGCGCCATCTTCTCCCCCTCGAAGTCCTCGTCATCCTCAATCGTCACCGTCGAGTCTCGCGAGTGCGAGTACATCGAGAACGTCGGCGACGTGGGCGTGAACTGCAACGACAGCCGCTTCTTGACGATGTGTGCGGCCCTGGGGATGGTGGTGATAGCATTCGTCGGCGAGGGAGTCTGCACGCTCGCGCGGCGGAGCATGCGTGAAGGAGCGGTGGCGAACGCATCCTGTGATGGTGGCAAGGGAAAAACGAACCCGCTGATCCGCCTCGTCTCCCTCCTGCTCGCAGGCGCAGGCGACGGCGCGGCGTTCGCGCGCGTCAAGTCCGCGACGACGTCGAACATCCAGTTGCCGAGCGTCACAGGCCTGAACAGCGGACCGGCGCTCATGCTCTGATGCTTCGTCCTCTCCTCCAACTCCTCCTCCTCCTTCTCCTCCTCCACCTCCTCCAACAACCCCTCGACCTCCGCCTTCCCCTCCGCACTCAAATCCAAATCGCGTTTCTCGGGAAAGCCGCCGGCCTCGCCCTGCGTGCGCGACATCCTTGCGAACTCTCCGTTCTTCTGAGGTTGGAACTCGAGGTCGGCGCGGTACCCCTGCTCGACGACGCGTCCGCTCTTGAGGACGTAGACGAAGTCCTGCGGCGATATCTGCGAGAGGTCGTGTGTGATGACGATGGTGGTCTTGTTCCGCCGCCAGGTCTTGATGGCTTCGAACACGAGGATGCGCGAGGTCGCGTCGAGTGCCGACGTCGCTTCGTCTAAAAGCAAGTTGAAGTCAGATATAGAATGGATGAAAGAAAGGTGAGGAATGGACGAACCGAGAACGAGGACGGTAGGGTCGCGAAGCTTCGCACGCGCGATCGCAAGACGCTGCTTCTGTCCGCCCGACAAGCTCGCGCCGCCGGTGCCCAGCTTCGTATCATACCCCTCCGGCAAGTCCCTCACGAACTCATGCATCAGCGCCGCCGTGCACGCCTCCACCACCTCTTCCCTGCTCACCTCCTCCGGCCTCCTCGCGCCTTCGCCCGAGCCGGCAACGCCCATAGCGACGTTGTCATGCACGCTCCCCTCGAACATGATGCAGCTCTGGCTCACGAGCGCGACGTTCCTCCGTACCCACTCCTCGTCGAGGTACTCCACGTCCTGGTCGTCCAGCTGCACCGCACCCGAGTTGGGCGTGTACAAGCGCGCGAGGAGCTGTGCGATGGTGGATTTGCCAGAGCCCGAGCCGCCGACTATGAACGTCGTTTCGTTGGCTGGGAGGAAGAGGTACACGGATTCGAGGACACGGTCGGTTGGTCGGGATGGGTAGGCGAAGGAGACGTTGTGCAGGGAGAATTCGCCGTTGCATCGGAGAGGACGGATCTTGCGGAGCTGTTGCGGTTGGAGTTTGGAGCGCGACTTTGCTGCGAATGCGGTGGGTGTGAGGGGGGATGCGAGTGTGAGGTGCGATGCGGAGGGGGAGTGGGATGTGGTGGTGGTGTTTGAGGGAGTGGGGATTGGTGGGTTGATGAGCGTCACGAGAGAGACCATGGCGAACTTCCCGCGCGCGAGGATGACGAATTGCGGGATGCACATCTGCAAATTGCTCGTCGCGATCAAGCACGCCCAAAACACCGCCATCACATCCCCGGGGCTAATCCTCCCCTCCCTCACCAACTTGCTCCCGAACCAGAAGCCCTGCACGAACATCGCCATGCTCGAGAACTGCGAGAGCGCGCTCGTGACGCCCCACACCGCGTTGACCTTCTTCGTGCTCGTCGCGCCCTTGTCGAGGATGGACGAAAGCGACTCGAGCTCGGCGGGGGACGCGTTGAAGGCTTTGACGGTGGCGATTGCGCTGAGCGCGCGCTCGACGAGGGTGGCGGCTGTGGCTGTTTGCGCGCGCTCGGTTGCGAGGATGGGGCCGGCTGCGCGTTGGGAGAAGGCCTGGATGATGACGAGGAGGGGGACGGCGGAGAGGATAACGAGGGTGAGAGACCAGGAGCGCAGGAAGGCGAGGATGAGGCAGGTTATGCAGGTTGTGAGATATTGGAACACCATGCCCGCTGCGAGAGAGGACGCCATGCGCACGTCGTCCGTTTCACTGCAAGTTTAAGTTAGTGATAATAGTAGAGGGAATGGGAATGGGGAGACGCACCGAGCGAACTTGGTCATAAGGCCACCAGCGCCGACGGGGCCATCGCCCTCGACGGCCACTACAGACTCCTCCGCGCCCATCTTCGTATCGAACCATTCCAAATCGCGGCGGGTGACAGCATCGTAGACCTTCTGGCGCAGACGCATGACATTGCGCTCGCCCGTTGCGATCCAGAGTGCGGACGTGATCGTGCTGAGTGCCATTGCGCCTACAGCCAGGCCGAGCAGCTCGATCGCCGCGAGCCCGACGGCGTGCATGAGCTTGTCTCGTGCTGACTGCGGTGGATTTGGCGTCAATGGGAACTCGCCGAACGCGCCGAATGCTTGGCCGATGACTGTTGTCATGAATGGTGCGATGCCGCCTGCGATGACGGAGGTGAGGATTGCCGGGCCGAGGAGGAGACATCGGTCTCTTCGAGAGACCTGGGAGAAGAGCAAGCGGAGCGACGGCTCTACGGATTGCTGTTGTTGTTGTGTGGGTTGTGTTGTGGGTTGTGAAGCAGGGAGGTCGTTTGATGACTTGTGTACTGCTGTGGGGTGAGTCTGGATAGACGAGCGAGTGGAATCGAGGGAAGACTTGTGTTTGAGTGAGGGTGATTGGGTAAGGTGGTAGTCCTCTCCATTGGCGGCGTCGACGTGGACTGCGAGGTCAGTTGGACGACGCATGGTGGTGGTGGGATAGAGAGAGAGGTGAGAATGAGGAGGCCCATCGTCGACGCTCCCTTCGCTTTTGTGCAATGACAATGTAACAGCTCTATTGTTCACCACAGACCACTTGCCTAATCGGGAATCCATTGTTTGGCCTAATTTAGCCACTCGCCACCCACGTGCTAATTGTCTATCCGCCCATCCACTTCACAATGTAAATCCATTCCGAGATCTATCTACGATCATTCTCTGACTCAACCTCCGAGCTACGTGCCTGCCCGCGCGACTCTTCCAGCTTAGCCGAGCCACTCTCTCAGCCACATCCACCAAGGAGAAACGCACCGGCACATCCCGGGCCACCTTCCTCTTCCGTCTTATTGTCATGTCCTCTCCCCAGCAGATCAACGTAGCCGACCTCGATCTCCCACAGCTCGCAGACGTCCGCAAGCAGCTCGAAGAGGTTCCTTATCTCTCAATTCCACACGTCATCCGCTCCATCTCTTCTCATTTCCTAATCCCGATAGGAACTCCAACACCTCACAACATCGTTCCAGCAGCTCAAGCAGGCGCAGGCAAAGTTCAAAACATGTCTAGAGAATGTCGCAGAGGTAAAGCCTGACAATAAGGGTCCGTCCTGATCTCTCCATTACGCAGCCTCATCTAATAGAGATTGATAATAATATCCAGATAGAACGATACTCGTCCCGCTGACCAACTCGCTCTACGTCCCCGGCAAACTCGCAGACGCAGAAAACGTCATAGTCGACGTCGGAACCGGGTACTACGTCAAGAAGGTCAGCCCCTTCCCCCCTTTACACTTTACACTTTTGAACAACCACTTTAATACGGACGACAGACCCGCACAGAAGCGCAAAAACACTACACCTCCAAAATCGCGTTCGTCAAGGGAAATCTCGACGCGCTGCAGGAGACGATCGCGAAGAAGCAGGAGAATATGGGGTATCTGGTGAATGTTATGCAGGCGAAGATGCAGGCGCAGGCGCAGGGACAGGGACAGGCGCAACAGGCGTAGGCGTAGGGAGGAAGGAGGTGTGAGATGGTGTACGATGGCGTTGGTGAGGGGGAGAATGATGCAGCGGCGCGATGAATAACGTCCCACTCGAATCGGTTCGATCCCAAGCGTGACGCTCTCGCATAGTAGTAAAAGACAACGAAATCGTAAACCCCGCCCACGCGGACCCACACCCCTCCCAATTACACCACATCCACTCACCCCTCATCTCATCATATCGCGCCGCACCACACCCACCATCACTCACATCTACATTCCCCGCCTCACAATAACAAAAGATAACGAATACGTATCGCTCGACAAAGACAAAGGACAACGCAATGCAAGATCACCTCGCACACCTGGACCTACAAGTCCTCTCTTCTCCATTGTCCACAGGCTGTTAAATTTCACACTTCGTATCATGACAATTACTTGTATATTCGACATATTCTGCGCTGACTTCTCCATTATCCATCGTCCATCCCCCGCATTTTGAATACGATCATTCGTACCTCAGCACTAGACCAACATTCACCTCCAACTTAGCCCAAAGACGCGTAGATCTAAGTTACCATACCACTCCGCGAGTTAACTCAATACCAGAAGCAACCACTCGTACTCCAAAACGGGCGAAATCGGCGATACAGATATCGATCGCAAATCCCTTGTTCCCAACCTCATTACAGTAACTCATTAAACCTCCTTCCTTACCGCGTTGAGTTAAGCCGTAATATACAAGGCAAGCGCGCGCTAACTTCTACTGGCACTGGCACTGGATCACGTAAAGGAAAGGAAGAGAGGGACGGAGAGATCTTATTGTTCTTGTTCCTTTATAATTTACTTTACAGTGTGCGTTATGACATATGTCATATGGCGTATGGATTGGGGGATACGGAAATGACTCCCGACCGACCGAATGACCCGAATCGACCGAATCGTTTGCGGAAACATGAAAGGCGAACGACGCAGCGCTCCAAGATCCAATCCGGTACTTGCATTTTTTGAAATTTGATTCCGTTCCGTTGTGCTTATTGTCTCCTTCTTTTTCCTTCCGTCCATGTGCGAGCGCGTGGCTATGCCCAATGCCATCTGGGTCATCTCAGCCATTTGGGAGACGGAGACGGAACTTGCTCGGGTATAATTGATTGCTGGTTGGCTGGACGAGAGAGGAAGATAATGGGTCGGCTCGCGTGGCAGGCTGAGGGTGTGCATACACAGCATAGCATAAGCGCAAAAAGGCTGAAGCTGGAGTGTGAACGGAGTCGAGGTCGAAGACAACGGAAGGACTGCGCGTTCTGTACGTTGGGGAACAGAGTGGTGATGGTAGTGATGATGGTGTCGTGCTTTGATGGTTGGATAGTAGATGAGCCTTGTACTAGGTGTGTCGAGAGGGATGAGGAGGAACAAAGAAGTCGTAGTCATCGCCTTGCTTGAGATACCGAGGAGTTACGAAGCCAAAGCCACTCGAACAACGCATACAGGCGCAGTTGTACAGTGACCATCTTGAGTTCCAAGCAGCGCTAACGGTCGGCATGACCGAAGCTATACAGTCGTCTAGCTGTGCGTTTCAAATCGTAATCGTAATTGTGCAATACGATTGAGGAAACAATGGCTCGCGTGGCTAACGCTAACGCGGCGGAGGCGGCGCTTACTTCGCGACCTCGTAGTCGCTGCGGAAATGAAATTGTACATCGTATTAGGGAGCCTGAGATCGACCTGGGAAAAGGTAAGGCCGCAATATTGTCGTTTGAGCTGTGTGCGCCCCGAATCCTAATCACAATTGTACAGGATGATTGAGGAAACAATGGCTCGCGTGGCAAAGCATACGCCTAAAGCTAAGGCCATGGCCGCGGGGTTTCGTCTCGTGATCTTGCTAGAGGCATGTACAGCAAGGTTTCAGATCCACAGGCGTTACGGGGGCTGAATTTGCGCGTCGTCGATAGTGAGTGAGTGAGAGCCTGAGATCGCTCTGGGACAATGTAAGCCTGGGATGGAAGGCGAGGTCTCGGAGCCGATGTGGTTTCCCATCTTGCATTATTATTGCTGCACATGTGCACCAACTTGCAAGCATCGAATCATGAGCAACTCCGCCAGTTGTGGTCAAACGCGCCAGATGGTCAAGAAGAAATTACACGGTCATCGAGTCACTTCGCAACGCCAATTGTGCGAATCGATTCGGGAAACAAATGGCTTGTATGGTTCGATGTGTGTCCGTTGTCGTAAAGCCGAGACCCGCACAGCGATTGGTGAGCGGTAGATCGATTGATGCATGCCAGAGGAACTTAGAAGACAAAGCAAGCTTTAGCGTGTGTCAATGCGTGTCTCGACCTTCCACATCAATTATCGCCAAGTGGATTGAAGGGGCGAGCAGAATGGTTTATGACAACGTGATCGACTTCGCCAAGGAACACAGATTCTCGGAGCCGCGTCCTGTCTTGAACAGTCAATCGTGAGTGCGATATTATATATAACACTGCCTGTTTCGATAGTGACTCGCAGACCCGCGAGAATCGAGAAAAATCTTTGCGTTTCAATAAGTCTGGCAATAAATGCGTCAGTGTAGCACGAGCAGTAGCGGCATTGGCTCATAACACGGGGATAGTTGCGTTACAGGGTAGATGTGATCGAAGTTGTAACATAATCCGCACCTGAGCCACTGATCCGAATCGTCAGCAACGAGGAGGACAACGTAGAAGACGGACTCGCACCAGTTCCATTGTATCGGCGTGAACTCATTTATCGATTGGTCATGGCGACAGCAATTGTGTCAGTACGTGATTCCCCTGAGAAGGACTCGAAACCGCGGACGAAGATTCTGAGACGAGATGCGAGAAAGACAAAGGAGAGACTGGGGCCGCCGGATGTGGCTTAAGTAAAACACCTGAACGCGGATTGCTGAAGCACACTAACAACTATTTTATATACATGTTCTTGTTCACCCTCAACTTTTCTGTCTTAACTGACACTGCGTAACGACTTTTCCTTAGGGTCAATCTGTTCACGCCGTTCGCTTCAAGATCACGCGAATGGATAGCTTCCCTACTGCCTTCGTCTCCATACAAACGAAAGATGTCATCGCCTGGCTGGTCTTATTTCCCGCTCTCTATGGGTCTCTGACTTTCGTAAAGGCGTTACAATTTGTGTCTCTCGCACAGACAGTTTTGCCAGAGGTTTTAAGCGCTCAAAATTGTAAATTACTGGCGGATGGCCAATGGCGCTTCAGGATAACTGCTCATCGGAAATGGCTTAGCACAATCTGATTCTCTTGCCCAAGTGCTACTGCATGAGGCAATTTTTTTGAAATAATATACCTTCAGGAATTACGATTCCTGATGAGCACGCTGGCGTGCGGTCTGAAGTAGTGTTGCCGCCGGATCGAGTGGACTCCGGAGTGTGTCTCGACTCGATTCGAAAAGTGACAGCTCGATAGTTCGGACTGAGTTGGAGTTGAACTCCGGATCAACTCGCGAGTTGACAAGAAGGTTCCCATGCACTATGGCAGCAGAGCTCACGTCAGCGGGACCAACAAAAGATTACTTGTCAATGTTTGGACAGATGGCGTGGGATGCGAACACGTCACCTCTCGTTCCTGGAAACGACCCGGTTCAGTAATTTTGAATGGCTGACAGCCTGTGCGTCCGACTCGCGAGTCAATCCGGAGTTCAACTCAGAAGCAACTCGCTCCGGTCACTTTTTCGAGTTTGACAGCTCGGACCGGACCGCACCAAACCGTGGCAACACTAGTCTGAAGCCTTTTTTTAAGCCCTTTTTTTGAGCCGGCAGTGTTTTGATGTCCGGCATCAATAAATTTCCTTTTTAGTACGTGTTTTCATATCCATGCCGATGTTTTCGCAAACTTTTTCGAGTGCAAACATCTCTGGCGCCGCTCGCGCGGATTTCGTTCCGAAAAGGAAGTTAGGTACTGATGCCTGCCCTTAAGGTCGCTCGTTCGAATCTTTCTGTAAGAATTCCTTTTTACCTTAGATCGAAGCTTTGCAAGCCGTTCATTTTCCTACCGAACAAGAATTTATATTTCAAAATGCATGATCATTACAGACCGTCTTTCCAAGCAGCCTTCACAATCTCCATTTGATTTGCTGTCCCTGTACGCTCCACACTCAAAAAGCACTTCCCATCCACCAGGCGCCCTTGGTAGTCTCCCAGCATGCGCGCATGTCCGAGAGCCTTGAGGGTCGTCAATGAGAAGCGCGTGGTCATCTCTCTTGCCGTTGCTGGGCGAGGATGCAGAGGTGAAAAGTGGTGTTCGTGTGCAAGGGCCATGACTTATCGCCTTACCTAAATGCACGCTAACAAATTAAATTAAAACGTACCTGGTGGCAACGAGGGCGGCTGCATGGCACTCACCTTAAGCTTGTTGTTGTACACTGTTCCTGCAGTCCAATTGGCCACTGTAGATTAGCATGTTGTGCTAGCGTTAGGTGGCGTGCTGGCGCCGTTATCGACGAGGAGGCGAGACTAGACGAGAGAGGCGCGACCCCGCACCACTCGTCACGGAGATGGTGCGAGTGGTGGTGGAAATGATATCCGTGGGTGCGGCTGCGTTTGCGCGCAGCTGTCGTCGAATCGTACTTCGTTGAAAACATCCCGATAATGAGAAACGAAAGTAACCTCCTTGTGACAAGAATGACATTGCATTCTAACCCCGTCGTTCTTTTCTCCGACGGCCTATTCATCGCCCCCGAGGATGTTTCACCGACTACAACGCGCCTATGCGGCGATCAAAAGTCGAGAGCGTGTCGTCGTCGACAGGTGCGATCGCGCACCTGTCGATACCGAATGGTCGTCCAGGGATGGTTATGATAGCTCAAGGGTCGGTTGATTAGGGCTGCGGCTAGTTGATTGTGTCATTAGTGAAAAATGAAGCGAACAGGTCAGAAAAAAACATACTTGTTCGATGTTCAGAGCGGTGCACTGCGTTCAACCCCTCGCTCACCTTTCAGATGTGTGCTCCATCATCCCTGTCCATACTGCATGGTACGGTTCTCCGTAGGCGTTCCTGGTGGGTAGGGGATGGCCGCCAAGTTATCTTGACAGAGATACGACGACACATAACGAGCATGGAGTCTCGTCTCGTCTCTTCTCATGTTCTGATTGTGCCAACGGTATGGTACACAACTGGCAATGGGAGGTGGTAGACTGGGGACGAAATACGTGGCTCTTCGATGAGTGGGTAATGTGGGCACCAACCCGAGCCCATAGGAACCGGGTACCAGTTCCATTTTGCCCACTGGCTCCAAGGACGACTGGACTGGTCGTGCGTCGTGGCCGTAGTTGCACTGCTTCATTGTTGTGCATGCGTCTCGCGGTGGTTGCTGTTGAAGAATGTGAAAGATTAGCAAAATAATCACTTTGTGAATGGAGAGAAACATACCTATGCCACAGAGAGACCCACTTGCTGCGTTGCATTCGAAGTCAACGAAAATGTCAGACAAATCATGATTACGTATTTGAGCTCTACGCGTAGAGTCCAAGTATGTAATCATGAACTGTCATCAATTTTTTCCGACTGAAAAAGGTACAGTAAGAAAAAAAGGAATCGCTCGGCCGTGCATCGCATCGGCCCTACACTACCAAGTTATGTAACGGCGAACAACGAAACCTACGTCTTAACATGCGAAGAGCGGTGACGTGTGACACTAACATGCATGAGAGTTAAATCCTGCGTAGATTTGGGGGAGATGTATTATAAGCAGCTGACACCTACATTGGATGCAAACTGGGCGAAAATAAGAAAATTAACCTCTAAATAATCATAAATGTTGCAATTTTATGGGTTCTACACCTGTGACATCGGTGGGGACACTAAGCATGCATGCCCTTGTGAGGCGCGAAAAAATGCTGGCAAAGGTGTGACTGTGACAAATGCTTAGGGTCGTGCGCCTACAGTAGAGCAACCTGAATGGCACTGGCAGCCGAATCAACGTGATACTTTGGGTCTTCAGAATTGAATAAGTATCCAGAGTCTTCGGCCACTATGTATGGCTGTATGAAATTTTCATACTTGATGCTCAAATCTTTTTCGCAGCATTTGCAATACGCCAACTTAACGTTGTTCAAAACCCTGAAGAATCTCCCTTTTTCTGGTACGTTCGCCGCTTTCCATCCCTCGAATGGCACGGCTCCCTCATAATATCTGAGTCATACAGTGGCATCACCCTCCATCGCCCACTACACCGGCGACGTCACCTCCGACTCCAATCCTCCAATCCATCATCATGAATTTGAAATCTACCCCAATTTTGAGCAAGATCATAAGCTGGGGAAGAAAGATGAATGAGTGTCATACACTGTTCAATGCCTCATGATACTGTACAGAATAGAGTTTTGTGAGTGCTCTATATTTGCTTTCAGTCGTATGCTAATCGTAACGTCAACCGCAGATACAGGTCGGTATGCGCATATCAATAAGGTACTAATATATTTGTGAAATTTCGATGTGTTAATATGTATGTCTTTAGTACAAGTGTTAGCCTATATTTATTTATTTATCTAATCAGCTGTTTTGAATTTCCGCCGCGTTACGTTCCGAACTCCCTGTATGGCAATATGCCCATCCTTCACAGAACATGTCTTGTCACTTCCTTCTTCTCCGAGGAAAATAGCGTCGTGCAATATCTCGTCATACATATTAATTTGCAGTTCTTGGCGGGAACTAACAATGTTTGGCTCGCTGTAGAACGGTCGAAGTCCCCGGAATCTCCCAAAATAACGAGTTTCCAAAATCCCAATGGAGTTGTGGGGAGTTTGAGTGAAGGCGTACACATTTAAGGCGTATGCATTGTCGTCGTCTTCACAGCGACGTTGCCAACAGTAGAGATAATATCTCTGACCCACACGAAAGATGACAATGTCATGATCATCTTCGCAATACAAAATAGGGTGAACTTCCCCAACAATGTTATAGGTATGTCGAAGAATTGTTGTGATTGCTTCATGCCCACTGAAGTGAGAGTCATTGCCACAGTAGCTGAAGTAGATATCCGATCCTCCCCAACGTAGGTGAGGTACGACCCAGCGATGAAGATTCTGGAAAGCATGCCAGTTACTGGACCAGCCGGGAACTGTGAACGGCTGGCCGCCCACGAGGCCCCAAGATTGAGTAATTGTCTGGAATAATGGGGACGGAAGCTGACCCTGAGCTACAGCACTGGCGTACTCATAATACATGGGTAACTTCATCTGTACGAACTGTAATTTTTAGTGAGCAACGTCAGCATATTTTGGTTTAAACGCTTCAGTGTCACTGAGCTCACGTTTCGCTCCACTGGGTGGCCCTCGGCTTCCGGCAAACTATCAACAATGCTTGAAGCTGAAAGAATGTGTTCTTTGACAAAGCGTCCGACACATAGGTCGCCGCGAGAGTTACCAGTCACAAAAATGCCTCGAGCATCGTCAAAATCAGTGCAGGACCAAAACTGGAGCTGGGGTAAATGTTCGACTGAGATGTATCGGTGATTCTGGATGACAGAAGATCCCGATTCTTTGGAAACCAAATATTCTCGGGGCAAAAAGGGGGTTTGAATATCGGCAATGGACATTTGAGATACGGGTGAAAAAGCTGAGTGCTTGAAGAGAATTTTGCTGCCAGTTGATCCAACAATAATCTGATCCACGAACTCGCTGATGAGACCTCCCATAGGTTGATCAGATGGCAGTCGGGAAAGCGTAAGTGTGGGCCTGCCGTCATTGCTGCAGGTGAGATCGCACAGACAGACATAGCCTGAGTTATCTCGAATCAAAATGTGGAGTGTTAGGTCGCGAAAGGATTGATCGAGCCCGTAGATGGATTGATCCCACATTCCAAAATCCAAAAAGTGAGCCTCAGCCACCCACGAGGTGACACATTTCCGTCGGATAAAATTTAGTGGATGGACACTAGTCAATGTCGCGCAGCGAGACTGTTGGAAGGACGCAAAATTAGGCCGTTCATAGACTTGTATTTCTTTCTGCAGGACAAGCACGATATATTCTTTCCAGCAGGTCATTGCATGACATGGCCACTAGTAAAATGATTAGCATATTGCGTCAACAGGGTTGAAGTTTCTTACATGCTTATTCACGACATGATAATTGGCGGATTCCACGAGGGACACCGGACCCATGACCGCAACTTTGCCCGTGGTCCATTCTACCAGTAAGGGGAAAGCATCGTCGCCATTCATACTGGCCACACCAACCAATGGCCCTCGCAAGAGTAGAGTGTGAGCGAAGCCCGGAATATCACGCAAAGCATTGATCTTTGGCCGTCCATCAACTTGACCCACAGAGAGAATTTGAATGTATGTATCACTGTGAATATCTTAGTGTATGTCAGGCACTTAGTTCCATGACTCGGACAAACCTTGAACCAATGGTTACGGCTACGCGTATAGTATTTGAAGCATCGTCAACCTGACCATCCATGATTGGTCCAGGTAAAAATATTTGTGCGCATCGGTGAGGCCCTTCAGAGCCTGACGACAAGTCCCAGAGCGTAAGGCGGCTCTCGTTGAGATTTGACGATGCGACGAGACACCACCGACCGCGAATAAGCCTCAACCAAGTAACGGAATATGTGGCTTTGGAGAAAATACGATGCGCAGTGAAAGCACCTGATGCGTAGTTACTATCGAGTGACAATGCGTGTCGAACCCAAGTCTGTACGTCTAAACCACTTGCATCTTGGAAGGACTTCAAGATCCGATGTGGAATCAGGCGCTGTTGGCAGTTACTCAGTCCACGTCTCGCGTAACCTGCCCACAGCTGTTTATTGTGTGAGATTGATGTGTTCATCGCATGGCTGGTCTGCAAAACTGTCATAACGTGGAAGCACACATCCCATCAAATACAAGACTCACGAGCATGAGCCGGAAGAGGTCGCTTGCATTGAGGTAGTTCAAAACGAGAGATTGCACATCCGCAGGGATAGTGCACAGAGATTGCATACCGAAATGTAGACTCGCATCACAACACTATGGATTATATATAACTAAAACGGAACGTGGCACAGCCTTCGCCGAGCACCGCTTGACGTCACAGAAGAGCTATTTCATCCGGCCGAATTTTCTGATTGGGCCGTGGCGCGTCGATCATGTCTCGCCGCCACAATGAGTTTGCCAACCAAGCTCAGTCTGCATCGAAATATCCCCAAAGCTACAGGGAAAGCTTGACTCTTGTAGATGTCGGAATACCCTATTCGTCTGTCTCGGGAGACTTCGAAAATGGAGTATAAATTCCGCATGCCAGTGCATTCGTGCATGGTGCGACCGCCATGTCGACACCCTTCGACGGCTTCAGAGGCGCAGTTGGATCGGATTTTGGAATCGGCATGAAAGATGTGAGCATGGAATCACTATTTTACAGCATTGACATCTTACAAGCCTCATGGTAGGTCATTCAATTAGTAAAAGATCAAGACGTCGACATAGGATTCCCGACATTCGACGCCGTCCGCCCATACGCGATTCACTCACTGATTCTCCCAGCACTGTATGTACCACGATTCTCGGAATTTGATGACGCCCTGCTCAAGTTACTACACTACTTTAGGGAGAATCGAACCGTGCTCATTGGGGATGGCAGGCATGAGCTGCCCCTCTCCTGCTCGGTCAAAGCACCGGTTTCGGACATCTTCTCGGCATTATGTAGGCGATTTATTTTTGTTTGTGTTACATCAACGCTGACACCTACCAAGGCTGGCTGTTTTCAGTGACGCGGCTCAACAAGATAGTACGCACCGATGATGGCTGGTATCGAAGAGGGCTTGCAATGATGACTATAATCTTTAAGCGTATCTTCGAGTCCCTGGGAATAACCAGAGCTTTCCCATACTGTGTCGTCGTCATCATGTCAGCTGACTCCTGCTTCTCTCCAGACGACAGCGGAATCGCGCACGACGGGCACTTGCATGCGATGTTTGCATGCAGCCTGCCGGCAACGGCAATCCAAGGTTTCGACAAGCCCATGCTAATAATAATCCGCGGGAAATCTTTTCTGAAATATGCACCCGAGGAGGCAAGGCTTTATGTTGAAAGGGCGCCGCAGGGTGACCGGCTTTTCAACTGTGGGGAAGCCCTGGCGATCCTCAGGTAAGACCAATCGCATTGTGTCAGTATGTGCAATCGTGTTAACGGCTCGTAAGTCTCACGACGGTCAGGCCGTACCAGACGATACACGTGACAGCCATACGGGTGGAAGGGGTTTGGGCGATGATAGAGGAGGATCCAAACTGCGACCTAGACGCAGTCGTCGAATTCGTGCACATGCGACTTTGTCGGAACTGCAGGTATCAGATGCAAGTAAATCGCATACAGTGTCTTGACCACGTCAAGAAAGTGGTCTATCCCGTGAACGCGGCGTCCGAGTCTGCGAATATGGGAGTCCAGGACCTTGAAGGATGGCGGGTAAACGGAACCATTACTTGATGCCCTCAACTTCGAGTTAATTCCTGTTTTAGACGTTGTGCTCGTGCGAAAATCCCGTTGCAATCATGGGAGACAAAGTTGTCTGTCCACAAGCGGAATGCACCATGGTGGTGCGTCCTTTCTTCCATTTACAGTTCTCGGGGTGTCATACTCATTTTCTTCTAGTGGTGCAGCAAGGAATGCTTGGACGCCGACGAAGGTCATATCCAAGTGTGCGAAGGCATTTTTGGCCGTGGAAAGAAGCTCCGCACCTCACGTATGCTTGATCGGGATCTTTAGTCGGGTTGTTGATGCACATAGGCAGTCAATAGCGCCTAACCGCCAGTGAGTAGTCGATTTAGCCTCGGGATATGTTATGACTAACTCCCTCAGGCTGTAAAGCTCTTCTTCTCCTGCTGTTTAGAGCCGCTACTAGCAGCGGCTCTAAACAGCAGGAGAAGAAGAGCGAACGGTCGGGGTAGCGGTAGCCCCCTGATGAGAGCTTTCGCAGGCTCGAAACCGTTTCGCTCAAACATCCTCCCCAAGCCGCCTTCTTCCCCAGTCACCATTACGACTGCGACGGGTGGAATGGCGGTGATCATCAGCGACCTTCGGCGCTCGGTTGGACGCCGCACGAGTTCTATATCCCTAACTCAACATCCGCATCCAACTTGAAGGTGATATTATCCCTCAGTTTTCTGCGGTCTTATCCATTATTCGTACATTGCGCCAGTTTAATTCTCATCGCCGTATTTTAGAGTCGTTCTTAGGAATAATCGTGGCGGTTAATAATTACATCTCTTTATGGAAATTACTCGTTGCTTGTGTGCTGGACGACAGTTGTCCCTTGATATGCGATTAAAGACGGTCAAATACTGTCTTGGGATCTAAGATAATTGTGCGACGATGGACGCAGTTCAGTGCGATCGCCACTCATAAAACCCGAGCACACATCTTTCGTCACCCATCGCAATACCACATAAATTACCTCCACTTCCCGTACTACCATAAACCCCATTTTATCTACCCCTTAACAATCCCAACGCTAATCTCCATCCCATCATCCTCACCTCTCCACTTACTCCCAACGTGCAACGCAAGCCAACACCGATCATGCGCCCACCTCACCAGCTCGAGCACGTCCGTATCGTCCATGTCGCTGCGTACCTGCAGTTCGAGGGTTACTACTAACGCGTCTTTCGCTGATGGTGAGGATGATGTAGAGTGGGAGTGGGAGTGGGAGGATGGCAAGGTGGTTGGTGTGAGTTGCCAGATGTGTGGTGCGGGGAGGTGTAGGACGTGGGGGTGTCGTTCGATCGGATTTGTTTAAACAAATAAATAAATAGTCAGTTAACGCTTCATTCTCATTTCATTCCGTCGCAACGGCAAAAAAGTGGACGAAGCAAGTGGGGGGGAAAGGACGTACCTCACGCATCGTCCTCAAGAACGCCTCCATCCTCCCGCCCGGTAAGCCGCGCTCAGGTGACGTCTGCAACAACACCGTCCCCAGGACGACAGACGCGGGGTATGCGATGCTAAACGTCAACACGGTCTCGACCGCCGCGAGGAGGAGGTCGAACAGCCTGTGTTGTGATCTACACGCGCATACAAACGTAATTTCAACATTAAATTTTGGGTAGGGTGAAATTGGGAAATGGGAAGTTGGAACGGGTTATGCACGGCGGTAAGAGAAAGGACGGCAACAGGAGCGCGAGTGCGAAGCACAGCGGCGCGGCTGTTAAGCGATAAGACGAAAGGAGCGAATAGGCATTCGCAAGCCCTCGTTATCAAAGTACAATCATTACCTACCATGTCAGGGAAAGGCTTATATAAATACAAGCGCACTTGCAGAACAGCACATGTACGGAAGGGAGGAGAGGAGATTGTTACTTTAAACATGATATGCGGAATCCTCGCGGATATGAGTGCTACGAACATTACCCTAACCGAGTGAGATCCGGAAAGTAGGAATGCTATCAAACTGGAGTGCATCTTGCCCGCTCCGCTACCCGTGTTGTGTTTTCTCTCCGTGCACGCCTGCTTGCGCTCGCGGGGAGAACGAAGACGGAACTTGGTCATTTATAGTTAATTGCTGGATGCTGAGCGTTAACGACGAAGGTTCTAGTAATAACTCGCGTGGCAGTTGCATACATAGCAGAACCGCGAAGCCACAAGTGTGTTGAGCTGGGGACAAGACAAAGGAAGCACGGGACGCCGGTTGCACGTTCTGTGCCTCTGGGAGAGAGTGGCAGTGGCAGTAATGTGGTCTTGGTGGTTGGCTGGTCGACGAGCTTTGTGCGTGTCGAGAGGGAAATAGGGAACCAGCGAGTCGTCACCGTGTTGAAACGTTTAGAGTGGCCCCAAGCAGAGCCAACGAGCGAAAGTGGCGGGACCCAGCGGCACCGTCGTTTTGGCTGCGCGTTTTCAAATCGTAATCGTAAAGTGCGACTGCTGTAACAACGGCTCGGTCGCGAACCGATTGGTATGTACTTTCACATGACCGTCTCATAGCGCTGGAGACTGGACGAAATCGTGAGATCATTCTAGGTCTGAGTTACGAGAATGCGAATACGTCAGGTAACGTCCGATATTCAAATTCGGTTCAAAGTAGTAATTTTGTAACTCGGCGTGCATATCAAGCTATTAGATGGATGCGTAAATTTACAATGCAGCATGAAAATATATGCACGTACGTTGTATCGCGGGTCCAACTGGAACATGTAGCCGAGCTCCTTTGCCGTCCGTCGGATTAGATCAACCCAGATAGTATGCCAGCGTCTGTTCGCAACACCTTTTGAGAGTTCGCGCATGGTTTCCAGGTGCTTAGCAACTACCATGGGTGGCGAGAAATCCTGCTCCAGAGCGTCGCATTCCCGACACTGAATAATTTCTCGAATGGCTCGAGCTTGAAGATCATACATCTGTTCATCATCTACGCCGACAACGGGGTCGTCCAATTGAATGTTTCGTAGTGATGCACGGAACTGTGTGAGCACTTCGCAAAATTGTTGAAATGAGATCTCAACCGTTTCCCCAGAAATTCGTGAGTGAAGCTCTCCCCAACCACCTTCATGCACGTGGACGTGATCCAGGAAATCTAAGTGTAGGATCCAGTGATTATGTTTATAGTTGGCGTGTGAAACCGTCAAGCGTCCAAACAGGACTTTAGAGTACGCTGACGCTACCACATCCAAGTGACGTTCTGAAGGCAAAATCAATCTGTGGCGTTTCGAGGTTGATAGCAAATCTTCCATGAGGAAAAAGATCGCGGCTTGACTGTCGCGAGTAGATAGTGGAAAATGTTGGAGATGTGATGTGATGTCGCACAGGTCAGCGACTAGGCCCAAACGTTGATGAGAGGATGAGAAAGCAATGGGACGCAAAACGTTCAGCATTTGCGTTGCCCATTGGGACCTAAAAGAGCGAATGCCTTCACATAGGTCCTCTGAGCTCCGCGGCAGAACAGTCAAGACCCCGATTAGGTTGGTATGAGAGTGATTAAAATAGCAATTATCTTGTGTCAACCCGTCTCTAAACCATCCGTCAACTTCCCAACCTATGTGCAGTAGAAGGGAGCGCTTGATATAATACTGTTGAAGGCTTGTCTGTATTCCAAATTTTTCGATCCACTTCTCCAGCTCATACAGAAGATGAAGTACAAGATTGGTGATGATGCAGGTATAAATGCCGGCAAGCTCATCTGGTATGGGGACTGCGAATAGTGAAACAATTTGCTTCATCAGATCTGCTTCAATGTGACACGGTCCATCCAATGTACGGGTGGAGAATTGCGTTAACGTGTGGAGGCTTTCTAGGCACGAGAGAGCAACGGAATAGTCCGTAACCCCGTGGGCGTTGGTTATAGAATTGAGTATTCGAATCGTATGTGGTACAACGCCAGAGTCCCACATAACCGAGCGGACTTCGCTGAGACCTGGAGGCGGATAGTACGATTGAATGAATTCGGGAACAGACGAAATTATGGCGAACAGGTCGGAGTCTTTCTTCGAACTGTCTATTGCCCACCGTAACGCATGGCTGTCACGAGTAGTTAACTCATTTCGAAAGACCCGCTGTTGTTCCACCATGAAGGTGGGTTTATGGAACAGTATGCGCCGGACAGAACCTGTCACAGATGCCCACGAAGTCTTCGCGAATGACGCGTAATAGGCAAGTCTGATGTTAAACAACCCAGGGAAATAACCACCTCGGATGCTTGAGGACGTTCTGCGAAAAGAGGCGGCCGTTCCAGTTATGACATTCCGAAATCGTTGGGAATATGACGGGATGGGTCTTGATCGGTCGAAGCCCTCCCATTCTGGTAACTCGCGCAATCGAACCAAGAAACCTGTAAATGTACGGACAACGTATGTCACAGAAACGGCGAAAGGCGCTAATCCCGCAGTGAGTAACTTCCAAGAAGCTCGACGCATCGGCCGGTCGACGTTCAATAAGAAACCGAGGAATATAGACAGAGGCGTTTTGTACGGGCAGCCAGGAAAAACGAGGGGAGCAGTCGTCAGTAGCATGTATATCGCACCCCCGATGGCGCTGAAACACAGGATAAATGTTGCCAAGGTCACACTGATATAGCGGAGGAAGAGAAGGAGGCCGATGAAGAATAGAATGAGCGACACGTGTAGCAGAGCCGGAATCCCCTCCACGATGACGTCCATTTTCCACCATTGCATATTTTCAAAGATGTACTGTCGTGCTCGGGCCCGCTCCGATGTGGACGAAAAAGTGCGGGGAAAGCGCAAATATTGGCGTGCCCACTGCTTGACAAGGACGGCCGCCAACGCACATGTCAAGCTAAAGGCCAGGCTGAGAAACCAAAAGACGTTGACTGCGACATCTTTCGAGGCGGGTTGGAATGATGGTCGTGCCGCTGCGGAATGTGTGCCATTCGCAAGTTGCTGGGAGATGTGAAGTAGTACAGTAACTGCGACTTCTCCAGGATCTTGGACGAGATATGAGTAGCTTTCGATGACGAATGCTGTCACGCTTGCAGAGAATAGGGCAGCCTATGGTAGAACGGTCGTTAACGGAACTTTATGATACACTGAACGAGCGGCGTACAAAAATCAATAGTGAGTCCATATCATCACGCCAATTGTGAACGAGGTCTCTGTCGTATTTATCTGCGAGTTCAAGATATGACAGCCATATTTTTGAGCCCGGTTCTTCTAAGCCAGCCGTTTGGGTCTGCTGAAATTCAGTTTTTGCAATTCCTACTACGCATGGATGGGCGGTGGTGGTCTTCCATCCAGATGCTATCATTCACACTCACCTCCTTCAACTACTTGAATATCTTCGTCATTTCTACGCAACATAAGTACGGGTCGAAAATGATTGGTGAGTGCTCCGGGTGACTAGTAGCAGTGCTGCGTATGTTCATCTTAACTGGAAGCATTCTCTGATCAATGATACGCGCTGGCTGTGAAGGGGCGTGCAATTACGTAACCAACGCTCATTCCTGTTACTTGTAACTTTCTACTGATCAAACACGAAGATAAATGACCAAAATCATGCCGTTCAACCTTAAATCAAGATTTGAAAGTAACAAATTTATTCAAACCGTTTCCACGCGAATTTCTCAACTTCTTTCGTCTTGTTCTTGCGTCGTCTCGGGCTGTGTATGGCATGTGTGTAAGATAATCGAATGTTTACAGCAATTAACGCAACGTACAGGACTGGCACGCGTGGTTCTACCAGTGCGCGGTGTTGCAGACTCAGGAAACGATCTTTGAACAGATTTCCCTCAGGCTGCGTGTGCATCAAGCAAAATTGTCAATGAAGAAATGAAACGCAAAAACATTCGATAACGCACCTTCAACGCCCTCAAGCTCTCACTCAACTCCTCGCCAAGTTGCACCTCCACTTGTCCTTCCGGTACCGCATGCTTCCCTAATTTCATCCCAGCCATCCCCTTCTTACGCATTTTCTCCTCCAAAGCAAGACGTTTTAATTCCCGTTCCTGCTCACGTTGTAAAAGTCGCTTCCTATGCGCAAGACGCATCGCCTTGGCGGACCCGACTGAGACGAGGAAACGCTTTTTGGCGGCACGTTCTGCCAGGGCTCGTTTCTGCAAATTTTCGTCGAGAAGGAAGCAACGTCGTCAATTAGTTTCTCGAAATGAGGGGAATGTTAAGAAGAAACATACCTCCTCGCGCACTCGCTCCGCTTTCCGACGTTGCTGCTTCGTCTTTCTGGGCTGCGGCTTTTTCGCCTCTTCAACCACCACACCATCCTCCAGTGGCTGATCATCTTCCTGGCCATCCCCAGGCACGTCCACAGTCATGCCCAACGGCACCCCAAGTTGATACTCGGCCGCTGCCGCCTGGCGGCCGGCAATGATACTTTCTTTCTCGCCTGCGAATTTCTGTGAGTCTCGTTCCTTGCGCTCTGCCTCGGCAGTGGCGAGGCGTATGAGCTCGGAGTGCGCTTCTGCTGGAGGGTTGTATGATGTGCCTTGGTGAGGAGCTCTGATAGCAGGGATGGAGATATTGGAACGATGGCTAGGTGTTTGAGGCGGCTTAAGGAGTGTACATTAATTGGTGCAATTGTAAGGAAATTGTACACGTACTTTTGTTTTGACTTTCTTCACAGTAGACGGCAAAAATTCTTTCATCTCCACGTCCACGTCCACAGTATCAGCCCAGACATCATACGTTCCACTCTCCATTACAGCATGGCTCGGATCCAGTATTGCGCTCCCACTCCCTTGCTCAGTCGGGTCAACAACAGTGTTGAGCGGTCCACGAACTTTTCGCTTCGCCATTCGGAGCATGCGAACCTTATCTTCTCTGCTCACTGACGACCGAGGCTTTTTGGTGGAGGTTGTGAGGGAGGGACGAGAGTAAACAGCAGCGACGGCCGAGCGTTGAGCTAGCATTTTGGTGTAGCTGAGCTGGGAGGTGCTAAATCGCATTGATTTTCTGACTGCAAGGCATTTCGAATGTCAAAAAACGCTATGCTGTTCTCGAATAAAATTACACAGACCTTTATGATCGCCAGTTACGTCAATGGTGAAGAGATCCTCGTTTTTCTTTTTCTGCAACGTTGACCTGAAGCAAATGAGTTTCATGACTGCGAAAACTACGCTGAGAGCTTACCCAGTCACCCGTTCCTCCGCTCTCAAACCCTCCAAGCCTTCCTCAACTTCCTCAATATCGACATGCTTTCGCCAGGCTTTCTTTCCCTTTCTGCTGGGTTGAGAGTGCTGAGCTGGTGTCCCCAGGCTTGCTTGTTTCCTTACACTGGCCATGACACTGAGAGAGAAGCAAAAATTGCTTAGCTAATCTCAATTTGGATTACGTTACGTAACACAGTGGCACAAACAAACGCTCGCGGTCACGTGGACGGAAGTTGCAACCTCGCGCCTTGACACGAACAACCACCACGGCATGGCGGACGCGACAGAGGTTGGGCGATACGGCACAATACGACTACTCAAGAAAAGCGATGCTGAAGTCGTCGTGGCCTCGTTCCCTGTCGACGAGGACGTCGTGACTTTCGGTCGCGATCCGTCGTGCAGTGTGCGCCTCTATTATGCTTGGGTCAGCGGGCTGCATTGCAAGATCGTCTTCGACAACCGCAAAGCTTTTCTTCAGGTGCTTGGAACCAATGGTTTACTAGTCGATGGATGCCAGGTTTTCCCAGTTTCACCCTCAGCAGGAGCGGTCACCACTGTCCCCCTTGTTAATGGGAGCATCATCGAAATCCACAAGAAGCGCTTTCAGTTTACGTACCCGCCTAAGGACCTTCGCCCTCTTCTCATTGCCACACCACAGCCGCGTCGCCGTTCTTCAGTGCGACTCAGCATGATAACTAGCTCACAGGTTTTCTCTCCCCGTCCTTCTCCTGATCCGCGTAACAATCTGCGTACGCTCCAGAGCGTCTTCAAGCCATTCGCCGAGGATGTGAAACTCGTGGATGGCGATCATCCAATCGTTATGGAAGAAGGCGTGGATCTGGTCATTCTAGAAGACGTGCCTTCCGCCCCTTCTGTGCCTGCACCTCCACCATCCACTAAGACTCCTCGTCGCCGCTCAGCGCCATCTCTTCACAAAGCTGTCCTCATTCGATCCGCTCAGAGGGCTGCTATGCAACAGGAGGTGCAAATAGAGGACGCCAATGTCGAAGACATGAATGCGGAAGAGCCTGAGGAACAGATGGAAGAGGAGGACGATCAGATTGAAGAAGAAGAAGTTGAAGAGGCGGTCAGTGCAGACCTGGACGACGACGAATTTGGGGCGAGTATTTCAATTGTCATTTTTCCTCCGCTTTCTGTTACGCCACGGTATTATACCAAATCACCCCCACTTCGTCGAAAACGCTTCTTGTTTATTCTATTTTATTGCACAAGAATTATTATCAGCAATTGCTAACGACAACAAAATTCAGGATGAACCACCCGAGACTCCCTCACGTCCACCGCCTCAGCGCCCAATGTCCACATCCCGCTTGCTACCCCCTAACGTCTCGGAGTCTGAATCTGTGCGTACTGACAATTCTGCCCCTCTCGAGGAAATGCTGTCCACACTCGTCCTTACCCCGGACCACGGACAGGATCAGGCCAAACAAGCCGATGCCACACCATCTAAATTTGGTTTCACTGCATACGCGAAAGCGCGCCAGGATGGTTCAACACTAAAGCCGCTGGGACCGTTCATGACGCCAAGAGCCGCACCACTACGCCCGCCGTTGGGTTTGGGTGGTAGGTATTCTCTTGGTGGCCGTATTGTCCAACCTTGGAAAATAAAAGATATTGTCGAATCTGCCGAGCCAAGCGCCGATGGGGAGATGCAAGTTGACGCCGCGGAGAGCAGCGATACACGAGGTCGCAGCCCGGCGAAGCTTAGTGAAGAGGAAAAAGCGGTTAGTTCTGCAAATTTCACACTGAACAATCGCTAATATGTGGAAACAGGCAATTCGCGCTCGCCGACAATCCGCACTCGCAACGCCCGATCCAGTCCCAGGTATCCATCGCACCTCGGCCCTTCCCCCACGCTCCCCACCTCAAGAGATCGCGAACGGCAACAACCAAGGCAGTGATGAGGATAAAGAGGACACTCGCGCTCTTCTCGCTCGTATGAAAGAGACAGTGAGCGGAATGAAGATGAAGCGCGAGTCCCTCGCGGGTAGGAAGAGTCTTGGAGCTGGCTCAGGTTTGGCGCATGCGTCGCCCGCGCGCCAGCAACCTGGCCAGGGGTTTTCGTTGCTTGCGAGCCCAGTGAGAGGCGGTGGTTTGCAGCTGCAACCGCCTAAAGAAGAGGACGAGGAAGGAATGGAAGTTGACTCCGCCGTTCCCGAGAAACTGACAATTGTCCCGACTGCCCCAGCTTCCGCTGCCATTCTCGGGACTCCACGTGCTGCTACTACATCCCGTGTGCCAGCGCCTACGCTCGTACCACCCAAGACACCCTTATTCAGCGGCATGCGCGAACTTTTCCGCGTCCCTGCTCAGCCTCCGCAGACACCGGCTTACAATGGTATTCGAGAGCTGTATAGACGCCCACCGAGGGAGCCGATGACCCCTACCATGGAAGGTTTAGATGAACTGCTTGCTACGCCGGAGGATATGCATGGCGCGATGGGACAGTGGGATGATGCTGAAGAGGAAGGAAACCGCGACGACGGAAAGGATGATGAGGCTCGCGATCTCGATGAAGATGTAGAAATTCACGAGGCGAACGAACCGGCGGCGCCTCGTGCAGGACCGCGAACAGCGGCTCGCCGTGTCCCCGCTCGACAGATGCGTGGGACGCCAACGGATGTTTCGACTATGGCGGATGACGAGGCGACACCCGCGGAATCGTATACCCGGCGTGGAGCGAAGAGCTCTGCCAAAGGGGTTTTGGAAGGTGTACCTGAAGGCGCTGTCGTACGGCGAGGACGATCTAAGCGTGTGGAGCATGATGAGGACGAGGATGGTGAAGTTGTGAGTGATCTTGGTTACTTTCCGTCTGAACGCGTCCCCATTCTTATATTTTTTACTTTGAAACAGGAGGCAGAGGAAACTGTTGAGAAACCTGCCAAAGTACCTGCACGTCGCGGACGTCCTCCCAAAGCACGCACTCCCGCACCTGAGACCGACGCCGAAGTCGAGGACGCTAGCGCGAAGGAAAAGAAGACGCCGAAATCCAGAGCGGCAGCCTCTCGTAAGGCGCGCGTCAAGAGCGAGCCCCCCGAAACTGACGGAGCAGACCTCTCCTCCCCAGCTCCACCAGTCCCTGCCCTTCCTAAGCCCCGCGCCGGCAGGACGCGCACCAAGACAAACACAAGTGACGAAAGCGCACCTCCGGTTCCGGCCAGTCGGGGCAGGCCAGCAGCGGCACGTCAAGACGACCAGGAGGATGACGACGAGCTGGATTCCATTGGGAGGGAGTTGCAGACGGTTCAGGAGACTCAGCCCACAAAACCTCCGCCGAAAAAGGCAGTGACAAAACGCGCGGCGCGCGTGAAGGCTGCCGCTGGTGTTGCCGTGGAAAGCACTGTGGAGACTGGCACTGGCACTGGCACCGACGACGTATCTGCTGCTCCTCGTCGTGGGCCAAAAGCGCGCAGTACCACACGATCGAACACCACGGAGCCGGAGGACTCCGCATCCGTTGCCAATCCTACGAAAACTCGAAAGGCGTCTGCGAAATCCAAGACCGTGAGCGTGGCTAAGGACGATGACGGCCTGGACAAGGAGAATGCTGAAGAGGTCGTGGTGCAGTCTGCTGCCAAAACCTCGAGGGCAAGGTCTGCTTCGACCAAGCTTGCCATGGTCGCGGACGAAGGCGTCCCCGCTCCTGCTGCGCGAGTTACGCGCGCCAGGGCGAGAAAGTAAGGGAAATAAATGCCAATAGAGGTAAATCAAAAATTGTTTTCGACGATGGTTATGGTTTTTATTCGCGCTTTGATTTGTATTTTGACTCGGGTTGTGTTTTTCACCGCTTTCAAACGATCTCTCTCTTTTATTTTGTGTTAATTCTTCTCCGGGCTCCATTGTCCATAAATATTTGTATCGTAATACCCTCCCAGGAGCATTGAAATTCACGACGTGTCATGACTTCAGAACACGATTGGATACGCAAAACACTGGAACCTTCAAAATAGAGTGGTGATTTGAAGAAAGTTGAGAATCTGTTCCCATTCGCAATTTAAGATTTCTCTATGGGTTCCCGAGAACCTCGCTTGTGAGTGCGTAGCTGGACGGCGGCGCAGGAGGGATATGCAGGTCTGCTGCTCCGGTGTCCGCGACATTTAACTTAAGGGTGGTTCCGGGTACCTACATAAATGCCGTACGGCAATAGTTCCCAAAGCAGACGCAGATGTATAAAATGTCATTTGTCGAGATGCTGCATCACTCATTTCCCCTCCTCCTCCATCATGTCATCCCCACAACGCTCGTCGGAGATGGAGGACCTCCTCATCCCCGAAAACGACAAGAGAGGCGTCAGACGCTTAGCATGGCCATTCTTGAGAGCTCAAATGAATCGGAAGGGCTTCATTCCGACCACACTTGTTGTTATAACACTTGCAGTCACTGTGTCTGTACTCTTTAACGGAACTGGTGAGGTTATGGCGCTCTCTGGATTTCAGCGAGGAGGAGTCATGCAGTCGCCTATTGTGGTGAACAAGACCGACCCCGAGCCCCAGACCGATCCTCAGCCTGAACCCAAGATCGAGGAACCGCGATGGTCGCCGTGGGTTGTAGGACAGCCGACGCGACACTTTCGAGGTTCGGAAACAATCTTTGACAGTGTAATTATTATTCCTGACTCTGCGAAGATAACCTTCGAAATGACACAAAATATGTCACCACATGGGCGCCTGGTGGATGGAGTGAGTCTTTTAGAATGCACAGTCATGAACAACTCATCATCAAGCCTTTCAGCGAACGACGTCATGTCATATGTATGTCCTTTTCAACACATTAGCCGAAACGTTGTGCAGTCGTTTTATTATGCTTGGGTTGAAAAACACGCCTTTTCCCTCGTCTCATATCGCCAATTGTGCCACACTCTTACTCAATCACCCTCCAGTTCAACACAATTTACATCGCCTCCATTTCTAATCGAGTCGCTGTTCTGCCGCCATTTATACCATCGCATCTACCCTTAAGCACTCCACCAATAAGGTTTGGCGAAATCTTCGACCTCCCGCGACTGAGCAAAGACTCGGGCGTGCGGGTAATGGATTTTTCGGATGTCAAAGACCCACAGAGTGAAAGTTTAGATGACATTGGGTGCTGGTCAATTTGGGCAACAGCCAATCCTAGCGGTGGTACACGCGGATCACGCAGCGCATTCGCCGTTAACCTCGGTTCGTCTTTTCGAGCCGAATTTGACAGACAGTCCTGAAACAGGCGTTCTTTACCAGATCCTTCTTATACACCCATTCCACGAGATGCTAAACTCTACCCTCATTTGGACCACGACTGGCACGTCAAGTTCTGGTCACTTGCTGCACTCATGTACCCTGATTACCGCAAACAAATGACACAAGAAATGGGCTTCCCTGATGCGTACGAATTCAATGGGACCACCCCATCCGAAAGGCATAAGCACACTTTGCCTCCCGACGACCATCTTACGTGTTTCGACTTCACGTATTTTGTGTCAGCGTCTCGAGTAAGTTACTACCATCCGATGACGCATTGTTCAGAAAAGTTTCTAATTTTGATATCACGCCTCAGGCTTTCGAGTACGATTACGATTATAGCCCTGCATGGCGTTTCGTTGGAACGTACGCAAGGTGGAACCCGAGAATTCTGGAACTCGCCGATCAATACCTTCGTCGAGCCTTCGGCCTGTCTCCTGCTGAGCAAATCCCACCGGTGAGCAAACCTTCCTCGAACCCAGTGATCCGCTCGATAGAACTCACCTACTTCTCTCTTACCAGTTCGTATCTGTGCATGCACGCCACGGAGAATTCACCATGTGGTGTAACGGCCTACCTGCGAAAGAGTGCTTCGCCCCCCTCTCCGCGTATGCTCGACGGGTCACGGAGGTACAGGACGAGTTGAGAGAAACGAAAGGGATCAACGCTACGAGAGTTCTTTTTACCAGTGACGAGAAAGATCCGGAGTGGTGGGCGGGTGTGAAAGAGTTGGGATGGATCACGATCGATCATGACCAGGAAGAAACAACAGAACGCTATGGTCTCTGGTACGTCCCCGCATCCCCTCGCCCAGTTCTCGTTGGCTTCATTGTTCATAACATTTTGCGTGGTACAGGTACACTGTCGTGCTCGACGCAATCTTCCAATCCTTAGGTGCTGGGTTCGTGGGTACTGACCGCTCGACATTCTCCTTGCTGTCACGACGGCGGGTCATTGATTGGTATGATGGCGCATGGCGTGATGTTAAATGGGGCCATCCAGGCGCAGATGACCATTAAACCACTTCAAACAGAGTTACAAACCCCAGGCAATTGTTTTGGACACCTTCTAACCTCCCAGGATTATGAAAACCTAGACGCCAAAAGACTCAGCAATCAGGGTTGATGTGGATCCTATTAAGTCATTCCCACACAGTCATGAAACAACTAGGACTCCGTCGTAAACGGAGGTAGCAGTTCTAGTGTCCGTGTACTGTAATAACTCTTCTCCAAAATTCTCAACCTGAGGTTGCCAATTCTATTTACGGCAAAGTCGCGACTGTTGAGGGGAATTATGTCGCTTTTTGTGAAGCACCGAGGAGCGATTGCACGTGTTGCACCCCTTGCCCGACATCTGCAATCAGGATAATTTTCGTCCGCAAGGTGTGGTGAAGTAAGACCCGCAGCAGTGGTTGACTTTCCGTAAGGATTTAGAAAATCCTAAATCCATAATTTCGCTGTAAAACCACCGTGCCGGACATGCCGACGTCAACAAAGGGTCCGGTTGTCACGAAGTCGTCACAAACCTGTCATTCGTAAACCAACAACTTACAGAGGGGGTCAACCAGCCTCTGTAGATTCCCAACCGTCTCTAAATCGCGAATTTGATGGCACCTTTCCATTCTGAGACTCGGCTATGTATCCGCTACTCCATACTTGTAATTCCAACCTGACATAATACGCTACATCAGGCATCGCCCGTTGCCACAGCTGGTTCGTGCCGGTTCGGCTTCGTGTCACGCCCAGGACCCTTCAATGACAGCTGAAAGCATTTAGAATTGGTTCTAATTTCTAAAATCCTTACGGATAGTCAACCAGTGGAACTGTCATGTCGCAACGCCACAACCAGTACAGCAACAATTTTCAATCAAAGAGCTGGCGAGTCCTTGTTTATTTCATGTACTTTTAAGACTTCTGAAAGGCAGCCCGAGGTGGACGAGCTTGGATGAAATTTCCATCAACGAATGGCATTGATTACAGAAACCGAGTGCTCTCTGCGGGAAGCGTTTTATCCATTATTGCAGCTGCTATTGGCCTATCGATCGAGTCCTGTCCACAAATTTTACTTAGCAGGGCAAATATGGCATCCATCGAGAACGTTGGAAGTTCGGATGGGGTCCTCCACACGTAAATTTTTTTCTGGGCCGATTTTGACGCCAGGGAGTTTCAAAATAGGTGACTTTGAATTTGCGAAGCGGTCCGATTCGCAATGAAATCTTCAGATCTTCGGGTTCCCAAAAGCCTCGGAAACGTCTCAAACATTAGCTTTGTTGGATACTATAACAATGCGAGGGGAGCGAGCGCAGTCATTGTAGATATCTTGCAAGGTCTGCTGCTTATCGCGGTGTGAAGAGTTCCGTGCAGGGGAAGGAACAATTGATGGTACCTCATGCCATACCTGGCTGCACGTCGAGGTGGCTGTGCTCTGATAAGTAGTAATATTTCCTAAAATAGACGTAAGGTGAATTGTACAGCAACCATTGACCGAAAATTTGAACAATTCATTTTGTTCATTTCCCCTTGACCTCCTTCCATCATGTCCTCCTCACAACACCACCAGTCGTCGGTGGAAGACCTCCTCCTCCCCAAGCACGACAATTACAGCCGCGCATGGCCATTCTTGAAAGCTCAAGTGAAACGGAAGACCTTCATTCCAACCACACTCGTTATTATAACGCTTGCAGTAACGGTATCTTTGCTCTTTAATGGAACCGGAGAGCGTGTGGAGCTCTCTAAATTTCAGCAAGCAGGTGATACACAGTCACCTACGCCGGAAAACAAAACCGAACTTCAGTCCGTGCCTGAGCCTGAACCAAAAGTCGAGGAACCGCTGTGGTCGCCATGGGTTGTCGGGAAGCCGACACGACACTTTCGAGGTGCGTGAGCAGTCTTTGGTTAGGTTATTAATTTTTACACTGCAATGAAGATAATCTTCGAAATGACACAAAGTATGTAACGGCGTGGGCACCCGGAGGATGGAGTGAGTCTCTCGAAATGCAGAGTCATGAATATCTCACCGATAGGCGTTTCAGCGAACGATGTCATGTCATATGTAAGTCCTTCACCATAGCTGTGAAAAACAACACTATTCCCGGTCTAATATCTGCAACTGTGCTTTCCTCTTACTTATTCGTCTTCCAGTTCAACATAATTTACCTTGCCTCCATTTCCAACCGTGTCGCTATTCTGCCTCCTTTTGAACCATCGCATATGCCCCTAGATGCTCCACCCATGACGTTCAGCGAAATCTTCGACCTTCCCCGACTGATCGAAGAGACGCGCATGCGAGTAATCGAGTTTTGGGACGTCAAAGATCCACAGAGTGATTCCGTAGATGACATTGGGTGCTGGTCAACCTGGGCAACCGCCAATCCAAGCGGGGGTGGTGCACGCCCATCCGGCAACGCGAATATTGCTAAACTCGGTTCGTCTTTTCCGACCGTTGTGTTACGAGCAGCCATAAAACAGGCCATTTTACCAGATCCTTCGTACACACCTGTCCCACGAGATGCTAAACTTCACCCCAATCTGGACGGCGACTGGCACGTCAAGTTCTGGTCACTTGCCGCACTCATGTACCCCGACTACCGCAAACAAATGACACAAGAAATGGGCTTCCCCGACGCATATGATTTCAATGCGACCATCCCGTCTCAAAGGCATCAGCACACTTTGCCTCCCGACGACCACCTTACATGTTTCGACTTTATGTATTTTGTGTCAGCGTCGAGGGTGAGTTATAAACATAGTATGGGCTATTTGAGAAGTTCAGAAAATTTAATATTTCGTGATCACGTCGCAGGGTCTCGAGTACGAGTACGACTATAGCCCTGCGTGGCGTTCGGTTGGAACGTATGCAAGATGGCATCCGAAACTCCTAGAACTCGCAGAACATTACCTTCGCCGCGCCTTCCGCCTCTCTCCCGCTGAAGAGATTCCACCGGTACGGAACGTTTCTTTCACGCACCGATCCGCCTGACAGAGCTCACTCTCTTCTCGCTTGGCAGTTTGTTTCTGTGCACGCCCGGCACGGAGAATTCACCATGTGGTGCAAGGGCCTCCCAGCCAAAGAGTGCTTCGCCCCCCTCTCCGCGTATGCACGGCGGGTTAAAGAGGTGCAAGACGAGCTGAGGGAAAAGAAAGGGATCACCGCGACGAAGGTCCTCTTCACCAGTGATGAGACTGATCCAGAGTGGTGGGCTGGTGTGAAGGAGTTGGGATGGATTTCCATTAATCATGACGATGAAGAGACGGAAGATCGCTATGGTATCTGGTACGCAGCGTCTTCCGCCCCTAGTTCTCGTTGCGGCTCTATATTATGGCAGTGTGTGCTCATTACATTTGCGTGATGCAGGTACTCGGTATTGCTCGACGCAATCTTCCAATCCTTGGGTACAGGTTTCGTGGGTACTGACCGCTCGACATTCTCCCTGATCGCCCGACGAAGAGTCATAGATTGGTCCGGGGGCGTATGGCGCGACGTGAAATGGGGTCGTCCAGGCGCAGACGATCATTAGACACCATCAAGCAAGGTCACAACATTCAGGCAATTGTTGCACACCCTCGTTTAGAACACATATCCTTCGTTTGTCGTTTTGCACTTTCATTTAGATCAAGCACTGTCCTTTCGCTTTCTTGTTTTTCGAGACCTCACAAAGAAGAATAGATCATTAGAACTAGATGTAATGGAAGTAGTGGGTGTAATTACCGTAAACGTTGTAAACGCCGTCGCTCGTTTGTTCCAATTGCACTGTCGACCTGAGCAAGTACCTCGAAGCCTCATGGCCTCAAGCCTTGGCGTCAGGTCGATAATAAGTTAAGTTGTCTGGTAGCTGACCGAAGAGAAATACAATACGTCCGGTTAAGGATTGGTCCACCGCCCAGACATCGAAGGCGATTGCAACGTACGTCATACAAATTTCGTTGTCATAAATGTAACGTGTAATGGAAGGTACATTACATGCAAGTCCGGTGCCTAATTAGAATGGGCATGTATTACAGTACAATGTTGTGTAAACCAATTCGCGAACCCTTTCTCCCACTGGCAGCACTCCATGCCAAGCCAGAAGGTACACTGTTCAAAGTAGTGAAACCTGATTGACATCTCCAGTCCTCGCCGTCTCGTAGTTCTCAACGAACCAGTCGACGCTTTCTTGCAGCGCTACAATTATGAAACAATTACCATCCGACAATTTGCGGTGATAAACAAGATTTAATCCGTACCTTGCTCGAAAGGTGTGAACTCGAAGTTCACGCCAGATTTCTCGAGGACCGCCCTGAGTTTCGCATTCGACGTTGGCTTGCGGAATTGTCCGTCTGATGCACTTCGGTTCCACTAAGTGCCGCAATAAGGGGGGAGTTAATAGGAAGTACAACACGTGGCTGTAGCGCCTAACCGAAGCGGAAGGGAGCGTACCTCGATGGCGACTTCGAAAGGTTTACCTGAGCCAGCGGCTTCATTTCTCGCAGCTCGGTTCTTTTGGAAGGCAGCGACAACTTTGTTGACCACATATTCGATGCTGACTTCTTGTTCTTCGGATACTGAATTTTTCAGGAGTCAGCCCAACGTTGTATTGCCAGAAACCCGGTAAACGTACCAGAAACAATAAGTGGTTCAACGTCGTCGTAGTGTCTTAGCATCCATATGAATACCTTGGCAAGGTCGTGAGAGTAGATGAATTGTCTGAGAGGTCGCCCGCTTCCTGCAGGTTGGAAAACAGTGCCGTTCTCTGTAGAAATAATGTATTAACTGATTTCGTTCATTTCAGTTAGAGAACAAGGCGCACTTTCCGCCAGGTAACATTTGTGCATCAGACCTGGAATGACATGCGAGTCTCGAAGATCGCTATAATTTAATGTCAGGAAAAAATCATCGGAGATATAAGTTCGAATAAACCCACTAGTTATCGTGAGGACCAAAAATATTTGTTGGAATCGCCGAGGTGTAGTTACGGCCGTATTGCTCTTTGTACGCACTGCCAATGTCATTTAGTGCGATCGAAAAGTTTAACTGTACATTTCAAACGTACCGATTTTGCACGTCAACGAGCCTTTTCGCATGCGAGTAACCAAAGTTACTTGAGTGTGGTGGCCCAAGATGGATTTTTGCTTCCGTAAGGGGGTATAAGTCCGGTGGTGCACCCGCACCGTCAGGAAAAACGCAGGTGGAAAGGCATGAGATGACTTTCTGCACGTTAGTCTTGTGCGACGTGTTGAGAACGTTGTCATTGATGAGAATGTTGTCCCGAAGGAAGCTGAGCTAAATGAACACGTAAGAAATTGGTGGCGGAAAGGGGTGAAACTCGCGCACGTTATGAGACATGTTCTTGAACAGCCCGCCGACTGGTAATGATGTCAGTGTGGAGAACGGAGCAAAATATTCGGGGATTGAACGGACCGAGCGCAGCGAGGTGGACGACATGTGTGGGCTTGTACTTTTCGAAGAGCTTTTCCGTTTCTTCTGGTGACCTAGTACGAATATCGAGGGTAAATGTGGGGCACAATTCAGTCATTTCGAGGAGTCATACCTCAAATCAGCTTCTTTTGACGCCATAAAGTGCCAAACCTCGTCCGGTTGAGCGCGGAATGCCAGTTCCGTCTTCTCATCGAAAAGAACATGGCGCATAGCCTGGCCGACGAGGCCAGAGCCGCCAGTTACAAGAATGACTTTTGGTGTGGACATGGATGATCAAAGAAGGAGTGGTAGTGGCATGCGCTGTGTTGAGACATCCTGCTCTTATACTGTAATAAAATTGTGACATGTTTTCGATGGCCGCTGTCATGGATTGAAGGGAGTGTCAATAATAAACCAAGCCAATGGTCCAGGCGGGGCTATCTTTACGACAATCCTTTTACCCCACTGGGATGATATCCGAGCCGACATCGATCATTTCATAACGTCATGCCGTCATTGCCGTGCCTTCCAATTCCCGTTCACTTGAGTTTGGAACTGGTGGGCTGATCGGCCTTGCTCGCCAACGGTACGGGGCTCGATAGAGCTGAGAGCTGAGATCGGTCATAAACCTAACTTCGTCCGTCGGATCAGTGACTTCAGCACAATGACTGGTCGGCCGGCCACACGACACTAGGCAACGCGCTAAACGAAAATGCAAGGTAAGCCACAATAACAGAAGGTATTATTAATAATTGTTACTAAGTCGTTGACTTGTTTCACTCACAATACCTGCCAACAGAAGAGCAGGCAGAAGAGCGGTGTGTGTACTGCAGTGTGGCTGGCAGCCGACAACGCTCTTGAATGGCAAAAGAGACTGCTTCGGTCGGAAGGCAGAGGGTACATACATGGCCATGTAACATGGCCATGTATGTACCCTCTGTTTTGCATTTCAGTCTCAACCTCCTGTGCAAATTGTTATTATATTTGCACCCGATCCCACCCTTTAACAAGATCCTGCACTTTGGACGACTTACATTGCCAATAGTCCAGACACTGTCTGACCTATTCTTTGTGCTTGGACTCAGTTCGATGTTGAACGTATCCGCGTTGATTTCCCTGACAATATTACCACAGTAAATTGACATCTCGCCAAGGAAGATCAGTGTCCCCAATCCGAGTTCTGGACAACTGGAATAACTGGCGGTCTCCTTGTACTTGCCTGGTGTTGTTACATCATACTCGCGGAGCAATGCATATGCGTCCAGTAGGAATCCCGCAAGCTCGGCTGGACGGAGGTCACCAATGGGCATCCAGAATCAGGCCAAACGAATGTGGAAATGAACATCCAGACAACGGGATGATCGAGTTACTGACATATCCTCCTCAGGTCTATGGAGTATTCTGCTTGGTGTATCCTAAGTAATCAATGACCTAACGTGTGCCCAAGAAATCATAACCCGCAGGCCAAGTTCGAACCAGTCGATTCAGGTAAAATCGGAACGTTACAGGTTTGGTGCAGTTGGCACACAAATATGCTTTGCCAGTACTGTACTTGCTCAGAACAGTATCTACCGTAGTCTCCCGGTGGGACGCCATAATGCACGTTATATTCCTACGGATAACAAGTCTAGATCTATACGTATATCTAGCGACCTATCAGGGAAGAAGACATAAACTTTGAAAATCGTGACACGTCTTTCATACGTGTTAGAACACTTCATGGTGGAGGTCTGCGTTACCCCCAACATTTACGCTCATGTTGAGGAAGTGTGATTGAAATAACCTTGAAATCTCCTCGAGAACGAATCAATACAAGTCATCACACTGCATTAGACTGGGATTCGAGGGGTGAAGCCGGGACAGGGTGGTGGACTTGTGACGAGTCATTGAAACGAGTTTGAGCGTACTATTCGAGAGGGAGATCGAACTCCACCATTTCGAATTCAAAAGGGGGCGGAGCAGGGTAGATGATGGCCTCGATCGCCGACCAGTTCTCGTTCGACCACATTTCTGGGTTAGGATCCACATCAATGTGGTCTTCTCTCATGGCAAGTTCTTCGATTAAATTGTCGTATGACGATATAACGCTTCGTTGAATGTTCATACCCCAATCGTGTCGGTCTAACATGATATCGTCGACCACCACGCTTGGACCAACGTATGCATAGTCCTGGAGCAGAGTATTGATATCCACAAGAAATGCCCTTATCCATGGCGGGTCCTGCTCATGTGGCAATGTCCACATGTACGGGCGATTACCAACGCGGAACAGTACCCTGTCGTGGTCGTTGCTCATGAACAGGACCGGAATGACGTCCCCGAATGGCGCACAATATGTTTGCGCCGCAGTCACAGCCACGTCTTCCCAATGGTAGTGGTCTGGATCAGCGCGGCCCCAACGCAGTGATGGTGCCAACCAATCTTTCAGTTTGGTGAAGGAATGCCAATCATTCGACCACCCGTTCATTGTGTGGTGGGCAGAAATGGATGTTCCCCAGTTCTGAACAGTTTCCTCCACAAGTTGCGTCGGAACGACACCCGATGACAATGTCTGGCGGTAACGGTAGTAGACAGGAAGGTCCATCTGCATCGGCGGCATCTGAGATGAGATGAGCAATGTCCCAGTAAAGTAATTACTGTCTCACAATGGTCGATTCCTTGGTCTGGGATGCACAATCCAGGTCAGGTATGTTGTCAAAGATGCATCCAGGATTCAGTAGTGTGACATCGTCCGTGAAACGAGCTACACATAAATCTCCGCGACTCGTTCCCATGAGCAGAATTCCTCGAGCATCATCAAAGTCAAATGAGGGCCAAAAGTGCGTCAATGGTAAGCCTTTTGGGGGGATGAGGACAGTGTCTTGAAACGACAGGGTGCTACAATCCGCCTCGAGACCAACCATGTCAACGCGTGTTGCCTTTCTGAGTATTTTCGTGACATGTAGCCGTGGCGGGGAAGCAGATTCTTCCAGCCTTTTAAATGCGAATGAACACAGCCGTACTAAACACTTGCATGTCGAGCCCACAAAAATGGAATGAGCCGCCCCCTGTCTGTCGTCTGATCCACGGAGGAAGGACGGAGTACCCAGTTCGAATTGGGCTGCACCAAGCGAGTCGTCTTTGCGAGACAGTGCGTAGCCGTTGACCGATCCACCGAATCGAACAAATATGTAAGTTGTGTTACTTCTGATCGGCTGTAGGCGGTCATGAACTCTTTCAATCGGAGGATGTATGACTAATGCTTGTCGGGTAGGTCGTATGGGATCGAGAAGGGAAAGGGGGATTGTGGCGACATGGTGTGCATACGACAACTTTTCGTTTCGTTTGCTGAAGTCGGGCATCATATATATCTGCAGATCATCGTCACGTATGACAATCACATGTTCGTTCCAGTCTCTCATGGCCCAGCATGTTTTCTGCTGTGGTTTTAATATCATTGAAGAGTGGGAGGAGTGACTGAAAGCTTACATATACGCAGTCCTTAACGTTAGGTATCGGCCGCACCGAAGGGTTGTGCCAATACGCCAACTGCGTAATGAAGCAAAGCTTCTCAGTCGCCCAATCCGAAATACACGGATATGTGTCATCTCCGGATAATGCGGCGAAACCTACGACCGACCCTTTCAGAAATCGTGTCTTGGATGCTCCAGGAATATGACCCAGAGAAATGATATGGTGGCCAAATTGGAAACTCAAGGTCATTATTTCAATATATGGATCCCTTTGAATTTGAGGATCATTACGATACGCATAGATGGAAAAACAAATTGGCGTACGCGCTCCCAACAGAAACTGCGATTGTAATTTTCGACCCAGTGTCCTCAACCTGACCGTCAAGAACAGGTCCAGGAAGCGATATATTTGCACATTTTTGAAGGGATTTTGTTGGTGGCATGGAGTCCCAAAGCATTAGGCAACTGTGTCGAGTGTCCGAAGAAGCCACCAGCACCCATCTACCGCGCACGAGCTTTACCCAAGTGATGCATGCACCCAAGCCGACTCGTTGAGTAGCACCTAAGCTTTCAGCATTCTGGAAGCTTGCTTCCAAATTCAGAGCTTGCCGAACCCAGGCCTCGATACACGCCGCATCCGATGATGCAAATTCACTTCGATAAGGCAGGAGAGAAATGTCACGATCAACAACGTCCCGCTGAAGGATATGCGCCCAAAGTTGTTTGTCTCCCGATATGCTGCGATTCAGTTTGGCACAGACCTGTGGTTAATTAGAAATTTAAATCAAGAAACGGACAAGAAAGACCTTTCGAAGAGACGCAATGTCTCTTAGCGCTAATTCACGCCAGATGATTGAGATAACATCCGTTGGCAAGTCGTACAGAATCTGCATTGTCGACAGTTGTTCCACTAATTCGAGTCCCTGGGTATTTCAACGACTGTTGGTGACCGTGTTGACGGAAGATGTGGCGAAGCCGCAGAAGCGGAGTTCGAAAGCCATCTAGCCATATACAGGTTTTTAATTATCATGACGTAAACTCGAGTAGAGCAACATCCACACGGACCCACAAACATGTATACACATTGCTAACATCTGAACTTGAAAGGGACCGCTCAGATGAGTTCAGAACTGGTCTCCAGAAGGAACAAGATCCGAAATGATTCTTTCACCTTCATTTCAGAGGACATCTTCGTGCGTGTCAACTTTCAGTGTTACGTTCACTCACAATCAAGTTCGTTTTTTTTGGATCATGAGTCATTCCATTATCTGCGTTTGATGGTATGAGGTTAAGCGCGGAACCAGTGGCCTTATCGATCTCATTCGCATTTGTGGATCCAAATTGCATGAATTGGAAGCTTTCCCAATCTATTTCAAGTTGGAACCCCTGTCCCTGTCTAAGTGTTCGTGCGAGTGAACAACAGGGGCAATCGATTATCCAGGATCTGTTTAAAATTGAACAGGTCTCTCATTCTTGTTTGGGGAATGAGAACAATGAAAACGCACAGCAAACCTGCAAATCAAGGACACGTAAATGTGAGCGTGCAGTTTTTTCATGTCGCCTTCGGTCATGTGGTACTGTTACTGAGCGCGCAGGAAGCACAGGATATAAGGAAGTGGTCACGAAGGAAACCAGTATTCTGAAGAGCAGCTTCCCCTCTTACCGCCCAACCAGCAATTTGTGGTCAGTAGCCTCCTTCAAATCCCATTCTGTGGTCCGGCACTCATATTTCACCATCAGACCCGAAACACATGTCTGACAAAGTTGGTCCTTTGATCAGGTCCAGCTGGTCATGGGATTATACGAATGTGGGGCTGAAACAACTGCTTTCAAGCTTCACCAATCCAACATCGTCTCCAGATCCGATATTATGTTAACGAACGTGTCACATTGCATCGTAACAATCTCCTCGTCATGCAAGTTTACACAAACATTTTGTATCCCTGCCTGTAGGCCCCTATCACTCTATTTATACGGTCTCAAATACCCACTACCGTGATACTGCCGTGATTTCAAATAGTAAGGACCGTCGTGGAGATGTGTCACGATGGAACGATACGACTCGGCAATTTGAGTTGGTGTATGTATCTGTCCCGTTCAACCGATCTGGGTCACTTTACCTCACGGATGTCTTTTCGGCGCTGGGTTCGTTTCATCTTATGCGCAGCCCTCCGACTGCTCACGTAAATGTTGTTTCACTTGCAGGGTGGCTCGTCTGCACAGCTGACCCTCTTCCACCTTTCGATGGTGAACAGGACGAAATTGGCGAGTGGTTGAATGTATATTATAGGCGTCTAATCCTGTTTGCCAAGATGTGCTATACGATTGGGGAGCAATTGACCAGAAATAGGGCCGTACTGAATCCGAACGGCGACTGGTTGGGTCCGCATATTGCTCACATATTAGTGACAGTTGACCACTCTCCTTTACTGGTTACGGGCAACACCCAGTTTCAATCAACCGAGCCTCCGCCTCCGCCTCCGCACCAGTATGCTTTGTCAACAAGCATTCCGTATTCCGCATCTCGGGATGCTATTACGCAAACCAGGCAGATGAGCTTTCAGCAGAACCATGGCCAGATAGAGGAATTTTGGCGCTTGCAAAGCGACCTGAACAAGGAACGTCCGCCTGGGCGGTTTCCACCAGGAATGTGTGGAGAGAACCAGGCTCTTCAAAGGTAAGTGTTTGATCCGTCAGTCCGCCTTCAGCATTGGGACGCTAAAGCCGTTGCCTCTCTCAGTTTATATTTAGCTAATGGTCCGCTCTATGCATTCGGAGCGGCTTTAGTGATAAATAATCACGATTTCATGGACCAGGACCTATTTCCCTCGGTTGCAGCAACCAAAGCAAACGCGAGGGTTGCATTCGGTCCGTGCCAAACCTGTCAAAATTTGTATCGTTTCGCAAATGTTATTTTCTATGACATTGCTACTGGATGGGTGTATGGTCCTCCCCCTCCCCCAGATCGACCGCTTGGACCAGCCTGGAAATTGTTTGTGAGTTCAACCAACAGAAATATCAATGAAATGTTTACGCCTTTTGTGTTCTCATCCATACAGCATAAATGTCAATTGTATAACTGTATGAATGACTGCCAGAAATGTGATAGGAGCAAAGTTTTTCGCTGCCCCAAAGGCTGTGTCGCTTCTGTAAGGATGCAAGTCCGATTATAAACTTCTCTGTTCCGATGAAAATAGTGCACAGTGGTGCGACAAATCTCACTTTAAAGCAGACAAAAAACATGCATCAAACTGCTACGCGGAGCCCAGCACACCGCCTGAAACAGGGCATCCTCAATCCGGCAGGTATCAGTCTGAAAACCCTCCACTTCTCGCCCAGACCGTGTCCTCGCTTCCACCCGAACTTCAGAACCGATATCCTACACACTACAATGTAACCCACTATCCGACGAGGCACTACGCGAATGGCGCTGGCCCATCGGGAACTCGTTAGCGGCACAAACAAGTGCCAGGGGGTGGTTTACATTTTTGTATTCTTGTACTATTGCCGACGATTAAAAACCTACTGATTCTGTACTCCCATAAATTAGCGCATTGCGTTAGTATCGCGGTATGAACGGCGTGGACTTGATACTACTCGTACACAGGGCAAATTCGACCCGTTGGGGTTTTCATCTGGGCATTGTTTAATGTTACCCAACTGTCACTACTGTAGCCCTTACGAGAAACGATGTTAGTCTGCAAAGCGTAACAATATTAATACTCATCAATCCCTTTTGCCCTTGGGTTGCTCTCATTTACAATTACGATTCATTTTGTGTTTACATGATGATGGCGCTTAGAGGACACTGAGAAACTGTACAGTACACAATAATATTTCATCCCGCTGCAATGGAATCCACACGATCCAAGCACATTTCATCGAGGTATCAGTTCAATTCCTGTGTGTCACGTCAGTGCCACGTAAGGGCTGCAATACTTGTTGGCTAACCAAGTTTAGGCTCTTTGTCGTCCATTCTATATTCTAAAGTGCAACCGGGGTTGCTGCAACTGAGCTCGATGATAAATGGGAATCCCTGCACGCAGCGAAACGGTGCGGTCGTGCTAACTATCCCATAAGCAGCAGATAGCGACCCGAGGTGTCGCTTGCGGCTTGGTCTACCAATCCAAGTCACATGCGACGCATTCAAAGAAGATAAGGCTGACACATCCCAGACATCAACATCGACTGCGCGCGAAGTAGATGCCTCAAGAGTGAGGCGATCGTCATGTAGTTCTGTTTTTCGGGGCCAGGTTCCTCGAAGCGCGCAGTGGGTGAATCCACTGACCGGAAGATAGAATTCCGCCAAAGACATGTCCTATTAGACAAGGATTTGTGAGAAAATTAGCTTGCTTGTTTGAACCTCCACAAGAGGTTCAAGGGAACACAAGGGGTCTATTGCGTTTACTTATGGCTGCGGAGCGCATCCCTTTGCCAGTACTTCTCCATTCCACGGTCGTTAGATCTTGCATAGGTGCATTATTGGATCCGCTGAACCCACCAGAATTCGAAGTTGGCAAAGGAAGAACGAAGAAATCCCAATTTGGAAGTTATGGCTTGCCGAAAGACGCACAACAACTTTCAAGTTCAAACGTTCAAGCTCCAGGGCGCGTCGTGCTTTGCTTCCATTGCCAATCGTATCGTTGTTTTTCACCATAATAATCGTTCTGCATTGACATCGGAACGTAGGTGTACACGTTTTATGGCCAAAAGGACAAGACTTTGTAAACCGCCGAGGTGTTAGGCTCGTGCTTCACTGAACGGAACAGCCCGCGTCGAAGTCGGTCTACCGACAAATCCATCTAAAAAATTCCCTCAGGCCACGTTCTTTTCGCACTACCACTTACTCGGCAACTCTGTGGAATGGGTGAAGTCCGCGGATGCATGGCACTATCACTTCAGACCATTGCCAATGACGGAGGAGTCCAGGACGCATGCTATTTCGGTACCCCGGATCCATCGAATCGCTTAAAACCATTTGGAAGTATTTCTCCGGATGTTTCTCATAGTTCAATAAACTAAGTTTTTGCTTGCCAGGGAGGCATCCCTCAAGGATATGGCACTCATGATAAGTGTGTTCTTTTCCTTCATAATTAGCGGTATCTTTTATCCTAAATCCAGGTGCTTTTGTGAATCATGGAGATTTTGGGGTCATGGTAGATAAAAGTGGCCTTTGGGACTGGTCATTCGACATAGTTGGGCACACCGCCAACCCGCCACGAATTTGCTGCATACCCCATTTACCTCCGAGGGGTTTCATGGTGTGCCTCATAGCGCCAGGAGCTGTGATGATGCATCACCTGAGCAAAATTAGACTGACGAACAAGACATACCGTTTCTGAAAGTACCATAATATCAACAACGCTGTCGCGGTGTTCGACCATGCGTTGCGGGACGAAACAAGCACAAGGAGGGAATTTTTCCACGACTGGCCAATGGCTCAGCTCGATACCCTCGGCACCTCATTTCCAATGGCCACGACTGCCTCGCGGAATCACCAAAGTGAGCATCTAAGGAGTGTCTTATTTTCAGTCGTAAAATATAACGAGTGCAGCATCCAGCGGATATCGCCATTGCACATCAGGTGAGAGCACACAACACTCTAATTTCCGAGCTGTACAAGGGCGTTATGGACACGGAGAACATTGTGTGCACATGTGACGTAATTAGTACAAGTGACGCCCAGCAACTCCCTTTAGCGCCACTCATGTCCGATCATTCCCTTTGTCCACTTATGGAATCCCGTGAAGACACACAAAAATCATAACGTGGTATATATTGTGCGAGGGTGAAGAGTTGCTGGTTACATATCATCCTGGCATACGAAAACTTCAAATTCACGTTCGAATACCAGCGGGGTGACCAAAAGGGAAGTTGAATAACGAAAACACCATATGAGAATGGCACTAGTTCTTTATCGGCGTCTAATTGAATAGGTTCGGCATAAAGGAATGAGCCCATAAAGCGATGTTGCACCATCAGATGGGCTCCTTCGTACGTGTATGCCGCAAAACAAGGCAAAGAAATTCGTGGTGCGTGTGATGGATAGGAGCGACAAACTCACTGCCATAACAGAGAAAAGGTCTGCTCAAATTACATTCCGTCTTCTTTTTGTTCATCCTCTACATTCGAAAATGTAAATTTGAGTCTTTCCGTGAGGCCGCCGGGAAAAAAAGGTGACTTAAATGGTGGCACATGTCGAGCGCGAGGTGGAACAACAGTGCCGCTGAGTTTAAAAATTTGCACACTCCAAGACCGTGCACTTGCCTCTTCACTTCATACCTGTGCCCATGCCCGCAACAAACTATTTATGGGCTTTGCAGCCTAGCGACCGGATTTTCGCCGCTCCCCTCTTTGTTCAAGTCCAAAAGACCGCATCGCCAGTGCAACGTCCGAGTCCGATGTCCTCCACAAGACCGAATATTGGACAACCAGGACCATTGGATCTTTGGAGGTGTCAGCGTCTCTGCCTTGTGTCACTATACACTGGGGACTGCATCCTTGTGCTTCTCCTGACTACAATCCATCGTCCTCAGCTCATCCATTGTTTTCGTCTCCACCAAAGACATTGGAATCGTTGCCTTTGTCCTGCAGTACTGTGAAGGCCTTTGTCTACCACATCTCTTCCAGCGTGGTATAAATTTCCCGTGACTGACAGAACCTCAGCATATTCAAAGCAACCATCCGCCAGAAATTCTAAGAAACAATCCGAAATCATTACGGTTAGTTTGTATTCGCCAATGTATTTGCGTATGAGTGCCGATTATTCATCCTTCCATCTAACACAGAAAATGTGCCAACCGGTAAGGAAGCTTACTTTCTAAAATTTAAATGTATTCACTTACGATTTTGTCAATGCTAGATCAAATACGTGCGCCAATTCCTTCATTGCGGGCATTTTGCATATCTCGCAGATGGACACACAATAGACTGCAGAAGACGCGACTGTGTCCACAGCGCGAGCCACAAGCATCCCTATCGCCGTGAGCTAAAGATCCAGACGTACGGTTTCTTCCTCTAATGTCGCATGCAGGAGGTTGCGGTTGCATTGAGCAAATGCAACACGTTATGCTTTGTCCTACTCGGAAAACAGACAGTTTGTGCCATGATTGCCGCCGTTGAAACACAAGAGACGTCATTAATTGAGGCGATATCTTGGTATGCGGTCGAACTTCAGCAATATCTAACAGACACTGTTTCCATCAATAGTGAGCCAAGGACAATACTATAGATTGTCATCTGTTACGTTATTCGAATATGACATCAATGCCGAACAATTCATTTCTGAATTTATGAATTGCAATTTGTGATCCTCGGAATGAAATAGACTCATCTTATCTTCGACATTTCAATATTTTCCATCCGCAAAAATGCCATTGCAGTTTTGATGTCACCAAAAGTCATATCTCAACAATGATTTGAGAGAAACATATTGGGGCGTACATGAGACAAAAATTAGGTACGCAACCACGCCGTCTTTGCAATCTTCTTCTGCTTCTTCCTCTCCTTGAACATCTCCTGCGAGAATTCAATGCGACGCCGACATCCTGAATACAGACAACACTTACCAAGTCTTTCTTCGTAGGCTTCTTTCGCTTCTTCCCAGTTTCCTCTTCCTCCGCCTTACGCGCCTCAACATCCTTCTCCCATTGACTGACATCAAAGTAGAACTCGCTCATCCGTTTTGCCCGCTCATATTCCGATACGTGGTCCGGGTTACGGGCGTCAGGCTTTGCAAACGCCCCCGTGCGAGCGTTGAACTTGGCGGTATACATATGTGCAGAAGGGGCTGAAGGACCGGCCGCTAGGGACGGGTCCAGATGAGCGAGAGCTGGGTCGATTCCTTGCGCTGCAGCGGCTGACTGAGCGTCATAATACGAATGCGTGGATGGAACGGGCTGTTCGGCAGTAGACCCGGATGGTGTCGGTTCCAAGGGGTTGATCCATGTCGTCTCGTTCGTGCGTGAGTTGTAGAAATAGTATGCGCCATGTTGCGGCGACCAAATCGCCTGCCAGTCGTTTGGAGGTGGCGGTGCCGAGCTTGCAGCTGCTGATTGCTCACGGCTTCCAGAGTGTGCACTTTCTGAAGCAGATTCCGTCGCGCCAGAACCATCAGGCTCTGGTGGTGTGGGTGATGATGAATCGGACGTTGGCTGGTCGACTATTGTCTGTTTGCTTGCCTCAGGCTCTGCAGCCTGCTGTGGCTCAGGTGACTCGCTTTTCTCTGATGGCGACGACATGGAGGTTGGTGCAGAAAGGGTGGACCAAATACTTGACAAACAACAGACACCACAAAGATTATCTCGGATGTGGCGTCTGCTCTTCATCTCGATCACTAACCATGGCCGAACGTCCACACCACATTCCCCTCCCAACGGGCGGTCTGCGTTCTGCAATGAAGCATCCGTCAAATCCCACCACTCCTCTGACTTCAGAATCGGTTTCACCGCGTAGCGAGACGCCAGTAACTCTATCCGAGTCAAACGCACATCGTTCAAGTATGAGCGGTCCCTCTTCGTCTTCCATCCATTCTCCGCAAATTCAGGGAGGGTATCTCCCGAAAGTCTCTTTCGACACGTTTGAGAATCCTGCAGCACCTATGTTCTCGTTTACACTTCAAGTCAAGTCTGAAGGATATAAACGGAATCGCAGCACTCGCGTGTTCCTATGCGCCGCGAGTCCGGATGAGAGCGGGAGTCAAGCGTTGGACTGGGTGATGGAAAGCTTGGTGCAGGATGGAGATGAGTTAATTGTCTTGCGTGGATTCGACACGGACGAGTTAGGTCAGCTGTTCACATCCCTTAATGTTGCTTTCTATCCGTTCTTATCTGTTCAATCTCAGATAAAGATCATGATACCCTTAGAGAGGAGGCGAAAGAACTCATGCGCCAAATCCAACGGCGAAATACGGAAAATGAACCGGATCGGAAGGTATATCTATGAAGCCATGCGATATCAGTTTGCATACTTACTGGATTGTAGCTATCTATTATTGTTGAATTTATTGCTGGGAAAGTAACACAGACTATCGAACGACTTATTGCACTATACCGACCCGATTCCCTTGTCGTGGGCACGCGCGGCGTGCGAGGTATGAAAGCATGGGGTGGTGCTCTCGCAGGAATGGGGAGCGTTTCAAAGTACGTTTTACTCAGCGATAGTTGTTCGTTTGTTACTCATGTGCTATACAATGTTCCAGGTACTGCTTATCTCACTCCCCCGTACCCGTCATCGTCGTACGGCCGGAACGTAAAGTTCGCAAGGCTATTGAGAAACGCCGTGCTGATCCTAAGCGTGGACTTCACTTCGAAGAGTAAGTTAAATGCCCTCTCTTGAATTTTCCAGCTTCAGGGTCCCGTCTCACGTTTCGATCCGCGTAAATTATGACAATGCTGATCATTCAACAGGACAAAAGGCTCTAGCGATTCACTACACAGCAGTCCACGCCTGACGCCCCAGCCGATACGATAACGTTATTCTACTGTATCTCCGTTTTGCATCTCGTTTGTGGAAGTTCGAATTTTCTTGGATATGATTCCAAGGGCTTGGGAATTTCCGGATTCTCAAGTCAATACTGATGTATTTCTACTGATGTACTACATTGCATACTGTAGATTTACGACCATAGGTTCACGGATTTGGAAAATTTTCAGACCTTGGTCTCGCCGATCTTCCTCGATCTCCAATCGAAGCTCATCGGCGAGGACTTTTTTTCTGGGCTGTGACGTGTGACGAACCTATGGTCGTAAACATGCAGTACTCTCATTTTGTGAAAATAGAAAATGGATGAGTCAGCAACAGCGTGTGAAAATCCTTCATAAGTGATGGTTCAATTCAAGAGCACTGCTGTCGCCTCCAAACTCCTACAACCCGAAGCCGATCCCATGTTTAGGTGGCGTTCCAGGTTTGAACAAAAGTTTCTCCTTCGCTTCATCATGTTTATACTGCATCAACAAGGAGGCTCCCTCATGAAGATGACTCGCCAACATCCATCGACTCTCTGTCTGACATCGAGCTTCTGGACATCATCGAACGCATCGACCTGACACGAGACAGAATCGATAAACAATCGGGGAGTTTCATGGCAGATAGTGCCCCAGTGTTTCACCTCAAAGAATACCCTGATATAGTCTTCAAGTCCGTCCTCAACACTCAGAGGAACGAGGCTTATATCATGGAGTACATCCGGCAACGAACACGTATCCTCGTTCCTAAAATCCACCGTGTGATTGATGATCCTAAAGATAAATGTTACTGGATGGTCATGGATTATATCTCTGGGGAGACCCTAGCCTCCTGTTGGTCCAGGTTGAGCTGGTGGCGGCGTCTACAAATTGCATTCACATTGCGATCCTATGTCAAGCAGCTTCACGCGACCATTGTGCCACATGCAGATGTACCTGGACCCTTTGATGGTACGGGCGAGGCATTGCCCTGCAATGGGTTCCAGTTCCAGTTCCACATACCTGGGCCGACATTTTACACATACCAGGATCTAGCCGATTGGCATGATTATCAACATTTTCGCGCTCAAGCTGCTATACATATGAATGGAGTTGCGGAGATCCTCCAATACGCGAAATTTGACACCTCTGAACCCCTCGTGCTTTGCCACTTTGACCTGCACCTGGCCAACATGATTTTCGACGGGCAGAATCGTGTATGGCTCATTGACTGGGGCTATGCAGGAGTGTACCCACGTTGGTTCGAATCCATCGCTCTGGCTGCATGGGCAAGCCATTCCATTGACCCTCTCCCTCGCTCATTTGCACGCTACCAAGGGTTCATTGTCGGGCATTATCCATGGTATTTTCGGCAGTATATCTATCCTCTGATGACCTACATCGATTCCTTCCGGTATTCAACCATCGATGGCGATTATTTTGAGGAGCTAGGTATAGATTCAGCTCTTTGGCACCCATCCGCCTTGGCCAGACCACCCTTGCGCCAGCGGATGGTTCGGAAAATTTTGGACGTTGTTTACAATATACTTTCAGTACCTTGGAATGTATTTACAACTATATAAAATAAGCATTAGACATGTGGCGGACATAGTCAGAACAGTTAGAGTCGAAGTAAACCGTGTATTCGTGTCCTGCTGCACATTACTTGCTCGTGTGTACATGTTGAGTGAACTCTTTTTGCCCTCTTTTCGGTAATGGGTTACATCCATTTCTCCAATTGGGGCCTGTTTGTCCTCGCTGGACATACAGTATCATATCTCAGGGTTTGATTCTTATTGTCTCAACTCACGTCGTGGATGATTCCATTGGATTTACCCAGATGATTTATGTAGTGCGTGAGGATGCTAATAGAACGGATACAGGGGCGGAAGACTGAGAGTATATATTTATTTCTTGCTGTTGCGAAATTCCGGAAAAGGTCCATGCCCTGGGAGGCTGATTACTCCATGACTACGCGGGCGCACTCATCTGTCACTTATCACCTTGCTACACTCTCTGGCGAAGTGGTGCAACATTCAATAAAAAATCCCTCCCCTTGGGTTCCCAACTTCGGAGACGAGGGCTTTGTTGTTTCTTTGAATCGCTTCCGCAATAGCTTCGGTTAATTCTATTGCACTCGAAGGGATCCACGTCTGCGCAACCATGTCACTGAGAACAGTTCTGCACCAGAAGCGACATCCACTTCCGGTGTCGGCATCGAGCCTGTACAGGTGACGACGTTTGGTGACAAACAAATGTTCAAGGATCTGGTTAACGGTGAGGTTGCTCCCGGCAATGTTGACCACTTGATAACCCAAGGTTGTGACTGTTTGTGAGCGGGAATATGGGCGGTAGGTTATAAAGGTCGTAGTGGTACGACCACCTTGATGGCCTGTATTATTGAGTTCGACTGATTCTGGTCGGACGCCAGACAGCCCCAGGAAGAGCCGAAAATGAGCCACTGAAACTGATCCCTGCGCAGAGGTGCCAACGGTGCTGCATGCATGGACCGTAATGGAGTTGACCGTCCGCTGAGCGACTGCGGGGATGCCTTCCGTTCTAATGTGTTCCTCTAATGTGCGTCGTGGTGAGAATAAGTTCTGTGAGATGATGAGCGAGTTACCTCTCATATAGGCAGGCGTCCGATCATTACGTTGAGCAGCGGCGTTGAGGAGTTGACTAGACAGAAAGCGAGCCATTGAGACAAGCCTTAAATTTGAAATAAAGTCGATATTCTTTCGCGATGTGGATAAGCACTAAGCAAAATAAATTCTCAGGTCGTTGCTCTTGCAATGACTGACATAGATCGTACCCAACAAAATAAACTAAGCTATGTGTCAGTAAATAGTACAGATACAAAAGAAATTGTTAACTCACTTCTCAGCTTGGTGCTTTTGCACTGGCAATAACTGGAGAGTGCGGTCCTATCCTGCGCTATTTATGCGTTCACAGACAATAAAACCGCGCAGACAATGGGTTTGTAGCGCTTGAGAGTCTCACACTAAAATCGTTTCCTGCGGGAGGCTTTGTGTATGCACATGCAACTGTGTGTCTACATACCTGCATTCTTGAACACCAACACAGCTCGCCGTACCGATGTTGAGAACTGAGATAGGTCTTATTGTGAATAAAACGATTAGCCCTGTGTGCCTTTTCATACGGCGCTCCGCTGAACAACGTGACAAGTGGGTTCGATGCCCACGCTGATTGGTCCGATTGGTCCTTGTATTGTTGTTTCCACTCCGTGCGTCATTGCGTACGGCTTGAGCGAAGTTTTGAGGTCAAATCCGCAATGCTGACGGAAACGGTCAAAAGGCCGATTTTGATGGCCATACGCCAGGGTCCGCCGGAAACTTTATGGTCCTAAGTATAGTTAACATAAGTGGCACCCGCACAAGCCTTTTAACCTACTCGTCATCCTGCCATCGCATAGGAAACCCTCCATCTTCCACGATGCCTAGCTCAGACATCGACGAGTTCCGACATGTCCTATCAGGATCCCGTCGTATTCTCATCGTTTCAGGTGCAGGGCTCTCCGCTCCCTCAGGCAAGTCGCGACGAAACTCAACCATTCCGTTTTACAATGAAATTTAAAGGGATCGCGACCTTCCGTGGTACGAGTGGTCGTTGGAGGAAATACGATGCTAACTCCCTAGCAACTCTTTCGGCATGGTACGAGAATCAGTCGAGGGTGTGGCAGTTCTTCCATTATAGGCGCGAGGAGTTCGTGTCGTATCCTTATTCATACCTACACGCGCTGTATGGCTTACCTGTTATCCAGGGTACGGGGAAAGTCGCCCAACGAAGCGCATCGCATCCTCGCCCGCCTTTGTACCCCTTCACTTCGCCAGAATGTCGCACCAAATGCAGAAAGAGTAACGCACGTAACACAAAATGTGGACGGTCTCTCTCTCGAAGCCCTCTCCGCTGTCTCAGGCTTAAGCTCATCCGAATCAATCATCGAAATGCACGGAAACCTTTTCAACGTCGCTTGTACGGCGCACGATTGTTCCTATACTTCCAAAAACACAGATAATCCCATTTGTCCCGCATTGGGGGGGACAGAAAAGATCGTCGCAGAGGGAAACACAGAGCCCATCGTCAAACGTGCTTTCCTCCCTCACTGTCCCGAGAAAGGATGCGGCCAACTCCTTCGTCCCGATGTTGTGTGGTTCGGCGAGCGGCCGAAGCATATAGAGATGATTATAGAACTGGCGAAAGTGGCAGATTTATGTCTTGTAGTTGGGACGAGTTCGCTTGTCCAGCCTGCGAGCAGACTTCCTGCATATGTGCGCGCGAATGGCGGGAAGGTTGCGGTGTTTAATATGGAGCAGACTAATCATTCGGATGAGGCTGATTGGGTGTTCTTAGGGGGTTGTGAGGTTGAACTTGGGCGTGTGCTTGGATTGTGACATATGCGTATATGTGGAGAAGGTAGACAGACTATCAATCCATCAGCGCTCAGCCTTCATACGCGTATGAAACTAAAATCACGGGTTGAGTCCAGGGCTCCATTATGCCAATTGCAAGGACTTCGTAGCCAGTCTAGCTTGCCACCACGGGGTCCTTCGATTAGGCAACTCTGTCGAGTGTCTGATGAAGCAATAACAACCCATCTACTGCGAACGAGCTTGACCCAAGCCTCGAAGTACTGCAATGCATGCTTGCAAGCCGACTCGTTCGAGTACCTAAGCTTTTGGTGGTCTTGAAGCTAGCTTCCCAAGTCAACGCTTGCCGAGCCGAGGACTCGACACACGACGCATGCGATGCTGAAAACTCAGTTCGATACGGCACCAATGGAAGGTCATGATCGACAACATCGCGCTGCAGGATGTTTGCCCAAAGTTGTTTGTCTCCAGACATGCCGCGATTCAGTTTGACATACGCGTGTGTGATCAATCTGAAAACAAAATTGGAGTCGAGATACGCCCCAGTGACTTCAACGCAACGTGTGAACAAAAGATTAGCGCTTGCAATGATCAGTCCGACGGCAGTCGGTTGACTGAAACCTATGGACTTGAAAGCGATGCCATATAGCACATGAGAGTGTTAAATCGCAAAGTTGCTGGACTGCTTCAAGTTGTAGCCCACAACTTGAGCTGCAAAACACCCTGCCGTGCCATCAACTGAGCACCTAAGGAATCCAATGATGACTTACTGAGTGCTCGTCGATTCACTGTAAAAAAAAACCATGGACTCCAACCGTTCTAGTCGCATAGTAGAAACTCTCAATGCTGTCTCATCGGAGCCGTGCAAACTTGGTCATCAGTGCGAACTATAAATAGCCGTGGCACCTTGGCATCGACTTGTTTGCACTTCATATCTTTCGCGCTGAGGTAGTAACTGTAGCGCAGCTCGTGACTAGCACTGGCAAGGGCAAGAAACTCGTCGAGCCCGCCAAACGCGCCAACGCCGTGGTTCCTTACCTTCTTGCGGGGAGTAGATGGCTTACGAGAGTGTCCACCGCCTGCTCGACGGCAGTGCTCGCACTTGGCGAGGGCAACCAGAGTTGGGCAGTAGTTCGGCGTCTTGCCATCACTCGATCTCGCGCGCTGGCTCGCGCAACTGAGCGAGTATGGTCTGCCAGCGTCTACCCGCCAGCGGGCTATCAGGAAAGGTGAGCGGACTCTACTGACGGCCAGAAATTCCTGATCCGCCTTCTGGCCTGGAGAGGGAATGTACTGGAAACGGCCTAAAACGGGGCTCTGACAGCTCTGACACTGCCCTGAAAGGCGAATCAGCAGGGAAACTCATCTTTCTCGGTCCCAGTCACCAAGTGGGTGCCGCTGTGTTGTGGAAAGAATGCTATCGTCGCACCGTTCGCACTTCTGTCTCGTCGGCACTGCGCTCGCCGCCGCCGTGTCTATGGGTCTGCTCCTTGTCCGTGCGTTGGTCGATGAAGATCCGCTTGATTGGTCGTGGATCGTCAGGGAGATCAACGACGAACTGCTGACTTATGGCTACGTGACGGGCACCACATTCCTGGCGGGATTGGTTCTGGGCTGGCTGATTGGCAACAAGACCGACCAACTACAGACGATGTCTTTGATCGACCCGCTCACTGGCCTGGCCAATCGCCGCGGGTTCAGGGCTGTGCTGGGCGATGAGCTGCAGCGGGCAACGCGCTACCACACGCCGCTGACCGTCATGTTAGTCGACGTCGACCATCTCAAACAGATCAACGATACCTTCGGACACGAAGCAGGCGACGCCGGCCTTTGTCACGTCGCCGAGAGCCTTCGCACGTGCTGTCGCGCGGTTCGGGGGCGACGAATTCGTGCTGGTGCTGCCCTCCACCGGCGCTCTTGAAGCGCAGGAGTTGGCCAAACGCATCCGCCAGACACTGGCGGCGCAGGCGCAGATCGCGCAGACTAACTGCAACGTTTCGGTCTCCATCGGCATCACGGATCTGCGGCGCGCCGAAACCGTCCACGGCGATGCCCTCGTCGCCGCCGCCGACGCGGCCCTGTACCGGGCTAAGGCTGAGGGCCGCGACCGCGTCGTGCTCAGTCCCGAACCGTCGGCAGCTGCCCAACACATGGCGTAAAGAGAAATTTGCCTAACCGCCGACGAGCAACAGACGTCCCCCACCGACGCACCGAAACCCCGGGTCCCGGGCGGGCCCTGCATGACGTTCACTGTTGAATGTTGCCTTTCGCAGAAGCATTCTGGCTGGCAGAGTATGTCATATTGGTGTATATTTCACGATACCTTCAAATTCAAATTCAATTACGCTTACGCGTTTCGGAACAGAACGATGTATTGCACACCTGCTGGGAAATTGGCCAAGCCATCCATTCATCCAACGCGACTTCCATAAATACTTTAAAATGCAACACCAATATGTTATAACCTGTCCACCAGTCATCATAACGACGCTGATCACGACCATACGGTCATGGGTTCGGGATAGTTCATGTAGGTACACAGGAGCAAGGCATGCAGCTAGGCTGACGCCGAGGCCGATACACCACGCGACCGCCACGGATCCATGAAAGGGTTGTGATTTACTGTTTAACGAGGGCTTGACGTCTCAGACTGTCAAGGGATTGACGTTCTCCTGCTCCAGTTGTATGCTTGGGCAGCTTCGTGGGCTTTGAGAACGGCAAACACAGAATTTCGAACTCCGTGACCAGAAAAATAACTGTCCATAGTCAATTACTAATGACCAAGAAAATGATTTTAAAATTCTAAGATTTGACAGATTCTTACAAGGCTGCGTCGGACACAACATGACGCTGAGGAGATCGCTGTGGATACGCAGAATCACAGCTATATCAGCTCGGTGATTCGGGATGCTAGTTGTCAGATATCTTCGTAGCTGTCCAAAATTCCGTATGATAGACGTATCCGAGCATGGCTTGGGTGTTGTTTGTGTAGGTAGTGTCGATTGTCCGTTCATTCTATATGCCAACAAATGTCAATTCCATGCAACCCAGAAGGCACTGCGACGCTCACCGAGAGCTGGAAACCAATTTTTCGACATAGTGTTTTCACTTCTTCTACATCAAGCTCAATCGACGGATCATTCGTGGTATTGTTTTCCCAGTGCCAGAGGAGAGGACCTTTTGTGACAAGTCAGCAATGGTCTCGAGGAGAGACCGGAGATACGTGCCAAGGTTAATCCATACGCCACCAGGCTTAAGTATTCTATGGATGACTCTAAGATAATTGATTACGTTCTTTGCCTGGGCAACTGGATTCAGTTCGTCCTCACCTTTATCGCCTAATTACTACTTACCGTGTCCACGAAGAAACACGTCAGTACCGCGTCCCACATACCTACCTGCGACTCGTGGTCGCGATCGTTATTTTCCTCAGCGCCGTAGATCTCTTCGAAGTCGCCTGACATATTTGTCAGAAATACCTGATGAGCGTAGATATCCAGGCTTACCAGCCACTAGGGAGAAGTCAGAGCCTTCAGGTAGATCTGAGGGAAGTGCATCCGGTAACATTATTGGTCGGAGCAATGCAGACCGGTCCGGCATATTGGACAATGAGTGGACGTATGGGTAAATTGTGTGCTCGTTTATTTTTTCCGTCCTAGGAATTAAGTTCAGATCACACGGTATGTATGAATTGTCAGAAAGAAAGGTTGAGTACCGGTTAAGAATGAAATACGACGCGAGCAGCATGTAGTGGGAGAATTCGTTTCCCTGACACGCAAATCCTCAAAGGACATTAGAAGGCGGAGTACAAGTGGACTTTCGAGGGCTCACCAAGATGCGCAATTTCATATGCCAATCGGCCAAGTCCAGCACCAGGAACAAGTACACGAATATTTGATCTGAAGCGACGAACATCAGGGTCCAACATTGATTCCTTGGTAGAATATGAACCTCTGTTCCTCGGAAACGCCAGAGAAATGATCCAACAGAGCATCTATCATGGGCTTGTAGCATGAATCTCTTTCTCCTTTTCCCTGAGATTTTTGTATCTGGTCAGGACAAACGAAATTGCTCACGAAGAAATACCCTACCTCTTCACTCCAGTCCCGTACGAATTGCTTCAAAGTGCTTCTCAATTTATCCATGTCGAAATCTGTCGGACGGTATCTCTTATTTGGATTGATGGGTTTCGGAGAATTCGGGTGGTTCGGTTGACAGTGCGAGTGACTGGTAGAATGTGAATGACTATTCTCATGGCCAAAGCCTTGAGAGAGTTACTACAAAGACACAACATAAAGATACCATGATTTATTCACCTGTATTGGAACCATTATGGTCATGTCCATCGTTACCCTCCGCCAGCGCACTCAAGTCAGCATTCAAGAATATCTCAGGATTCGAGACCATCTGCTTCACGAATGCCGCGTTTGCCATGATAGCCTTGTCAATGTCCACCAGTTTGTCCTTCCAACCAATATCGGCTAGGAGAGCTTGATCTGCTTGCGGGAGTGTGTAGAGATCCTTTCTACGACGGTTGTTTGCCGCGAGCTGAAAGAAGTCACGACGCGTCAAGACATAACTTTTGAATGGAAGCTGAAGAGCGCACGGAGTAAGGCGCATATTGTTCGAACGTAGCAACTACATTCGAGAAGTGAATTTGCTCTTCGATGATCTCAGCTTCACTCGGAGGCATGTGTTGACTTGAGAAAGAGTTGCTTGCATTCTTCGGAAACGAGAAATGGAAGCGCGCACGTGACTAAGTAGGCGTGAACAGAACAAGAGATCATTGTTGTTGGGTACATATGGTACAAATGACATAGATGGAATGTTAGAGGTATCACAGTGGACTGGTATACTAGCTAATGAAAAAATTCCAGCCATGATGGAGTGCGGCACAATGGTGAATGAAATAGAAACCTAGGCAGAATTATCGCAGATCAACTATCTCAAGAGTCGCGTCTTTCATTTGGACGTGGCCTTTGTCTGCATCCTTAAGATACCAGAATATCCATCAGCATTGGTAACACATGGGTTAAAGCGAGGACGGGCTTACTGTATATATTGGAAGGTCAGGATGGGGATGGAACGCTTCCTTGGCATTGCACTTCAAGATCGTCTGAAGGCCGGGAGGATCTGTGAGGCGAAATATCCCAAAACTGCAAAGTCAAATTAGTAAATGACCACATGTTGTGGCGGGAAAAGGACGTACTTTGGCGTGGATTGTGGTGCGCAAACGACTGCAAAGGATTCAGGAAGCATCCGCTGGAATCCGGAATGGGTATGTAAATCCACAGAGGACATGAAGCCTGTTAACAGCGGGAGACATTAATATAATAATGCAAGATATGATAGTTGCTGCACGCACATGACTGCGTTGGATGGGTGTGAATCTGCATGTTTGTCAGCCACAGATAGATCGTCATTATCGAACACTTACCCATCCTAGCGTAATCAATGACCGCTGCTCAGTAAACTCTAGGACGAGTTCCTCTTCATCCATGGTACAAGTATCGCTTGTTGAATGTTGCTTGGGTATTAGCAAGGTCGTCACGATATATTTGTCCCCCTTTGCTTTCCCAAGTAACAGCCCACACGTTTCGCGGTTCCGTGCAGTATTGACATTCGCAATGGCAATGAAGCGCGAAAGGGTGTCCCGAGGTAACTTAACATTACGTAGCTCGCTAGCAACCGGATCCTTTTTACCATCACCAGGGATGATACGGGGAGACGGCTGCTTCGCAGATGGCCCTGCTGTTGCGACTTCCTTAGGGGGACGCAAAGGAGGTTCAGCAGATTGCCTCTGTTGGGATGGATGCCAATATTGATGTTGAGAGGAAGAAGGCCCTGGCATCGAAGGGCCTTGTCGACTGGGAGATTCAGCCGCCACAGGCCGCGAGGCCGGGGGCAGTAGGTTGGAGTACAACGAGGAAGTAACTGGCCGATCAAACAGAAGTGATGACGGCGGGGCGTCAATACCAGGTTTGATGAACATCGATTGCAAGGACGGCGCATAGCCTTGAGTCCTCTGATGCTGAGACATGAGCTGAGGATACTGGATCGGCCCGACTTCAGGTGGAGGTGAAGTTGTCGTGAAGAGGGGCATGGACCTGCAAAATGACAATAATTTATTTAGTGATTATAAGAGGACCCAGCAGGACGTACGGAGCCCATGATTGTTTACCGCTAGTTGGCTGTGCACTCATCTTCGCCATCTTTTGAGACAGGCGATTGTCACCGTGGCCCTCAGCGTCGGTTGATTCTCCGTCGTATTGTACCGGGCTTTCAAGTGGCAAAAGTGGCACACCTGTGACGGGCATTGATCCCGAGCTTGAAGAAGACGGTACATAGGTAGGCGGTGTACCGGAGCTGGACGAACTGTAGGCGGAACCTTGCGAATCCGTCAGGGAAATGTGGGTCAAACGTGGAACCTGCGCTCGTGCTGCCCGTGCTTCAATTTCAGCCTGATGCTGTCTTTGAACAATACCCGCTTGCTCAGATCTAGTTCGCTCATCTGCTCTTGCCTTGAACTCGGCTTCTCGTTGCTTCCTATCTCTCTCTGCTTGATCCTGCAAATGGTGGTTGCCATTTTGCGCGTTCCAGAAAATATCTTCTCGCCTTGGTGGTCTTGCGGCAGATTCGGATGCTCGGTTATCTCTTCTGATGTCCTCGCGGTGTTCTGTGTGGTCTTGAAATCGCGAGGTACTGCTGCCCGAAGGTTGGGTGGCGAGCCAAGCATCATAACGTTGCGAAAGAACAGGTTTCAGTTGAGAGAGGTTAGTAAGTAGTTCCTGACCGTGCTAGCAAGAGTGGTACATAAGATTTAAATCAAAATGGCCGCTAACAGGCGATGCGGCTCACCATAGTCAATGCTTCGCGTTGCGTTCCGTTAATTCTTGTCATATATTCCCGATGTGAAGGCATTTTGTCTAATATTAAGGCGGCTGCTTTTGCATAATGAACAAATGCACTCTCCAAGTCGCCAGCATCGGCAGCGTCTTTCCCCGATTTGCGAGAACGCTCCGCAACGCGCAGCCAATGTTTAAAGTCCTTCTCTGGGTCCCATAGGCCCCCCAACGCACGCTCAGCAAGTTCAGCTATAGATGACGGTCGTTGCCCACGATTTGGCGGCGCAAATGTCGTCGTCGGGTGCCGCGACGAGTTGTTATGAGTGTTGGCCATGATGGTGGCGAGTGCAGGCGAGGTTGACCGTTCCAGATGGAGATTGGCTCGGCAGTCGCCGATGGTTTATGTAAGCTAATTTCTCCTTGTTCGTGCCCCATCTTTGCTTGACAGCTCCTGCAATCTGACTGTCATGAAGCCTGCTGGTGGGGGGACGACATGGAGTGCCCAGAAACGGGGGCTCGTCTTCACTGCTTGCGTATTTCTTTTATTTATGCAAGCTGGCCTATACTCCTCGCGACAACGCGCTCAGAAATCCAACTCCCATCAGCTGGGCAAAGTCAAGGGGATGGACATACCTCACCCTATTCCTGTTCTCATGGCTGAGGCGGAGGATAAATACCGCGATCTACTCGCGAAACAAAGCAAGACCCTTGCGGACGCTGTGAATGAATACAGGCGGCGGTATAAACGCGAACCCCCGAAAGGATTTGGTGATTGGTGGAAATTTGCAGTTGAGCACAAAGCCAAGATGGTCGACGAATACGACGGGTTACTTGAGGATTTGGCACCGTTTTGGGAAATGCCAGGAGAGGAACTCAGGCGGCGGGCTTTACAGGTACATCTGATCACCATGACCTCGTCCATTTTTCTGATCGAATAAAATGAGTAGGTTGGAAATCTACCCTCCGTTGACCTTGTCAGAATGAAGGATGGGAAGGCAGTTCTAATGAACATCGAAAAAGGCTTTGTGGATTCTGAAGTCAGCGCGCGTGCCAAAGGCTTCGTCGCCATGACTCTCAAATTTCAGAGCAAAGTGGGTCCAATGGCTGGCGCGCGTTCATCTCCGAACTTAGCACATCTCTAGCTCCCAGACATGGATTTCCCCATTAATGCGAAGGCCGAAGGCCGTGTGCTCGTTCCATGGGAGCATCGTCAATTTCCGAATATGACCGAACAAAACTCATCGGGTAAGGACTTCTGTTGATTGTTGAGTTTATTTTAGAATTTAAATTTAATTTCCAGTCGGTATCGACGTCATGCTTGGCGGAGAATTCACTCCAGATTGGCGAGACACTGGGAACGTATGGGAAGCTTTCCGACGAACTTGTCACCCCGACTCTCAAGCTAGACGACTTTTCTCCTCCATTCGATTCAACGCACAAGGCAAAAACCCTGTCAATTATTTTGACTCGACAGACTTTGGCTCAGAATCGGGCGACGACTTTCACTTCCCAAAGCAACTGGATAACAAATTCGATTTCTGCAATAATCCCTGGGCACATTATAATCATGGCCATTTCTTCTCGGATTGGCGGACGATACCAGTCTTGTATCCTTTATTTTCCCCCGGCAAGGCAGCCGGCTATTCGGACATACGGGTCCCAAGCCATTACTATCACAATCCTGCCCCACGGTATACCTATGGCTGGGATGATATTAATCAAGTCGCCAAGGAATTTGATGATATGGAAATACCGTGGCAAAGTAAGGAAAATACGATATTCTGGAGAGGCGCTACAACTGGAGGCGGTTCATCGCCAGCCGGATTTGCTGCCACATACCATCGTCACAGGTATGTGTGATTGTACCTTTTTAGTTTACAGTCCAGCGTTAACGTTGTATTAGACTTGTTCGTCTCGCGAGTGATCACTCGGACAATCAAAGGGCGGTTGTATTCTCTGATCCTCCAAACTCAGCCTCATATCGGCAAGTGAAAGTACCAATCGCTAAAATCAATAACGAAATCATGGACGTTGCTTTCGTGAAGTCGACTGGTTACTCCAACTATCCTGGTGGCCGTGCGGCGATGAGGAAAGCACATCGGTTTGCCGAATCCGTTCCGCTAGGTCATCATTGGAAATACAAATACTTGGTGGATATTGACGGAATGGGGTACTCGGCGCGATTCTTCTCGTTTTTGGCTTCGGATAGCGCAGTCATTAAGTCAACCGTCTATTTGGAATTCTTTTCTGACTGGATACAGCCTTGGTGAGCAAAGACTGTTGAGCGGAACGCCCCACTACTTCCGTCGTTATTAATTTATTTGCCTACCAGGTTACACTTCATTCCATTGTCGCAGGGATATCATGAGATATACAATGTGTTTTCCTTCTTCTCAGGTCCCACTGAATCGATGTTACAAGCTACCAATTCCAGCGCCATTCATGACGAATCAATCGTCCGAAAGTCAGAGGATGGTGATCGTCGACTTCGGCGTATTGCCCGTGCGGGCAAACAATGGAAAAAGACTGTCGGGAGAACGATTGACATGGAAGGTATACTTTTGCCTCTTTCCGGTTATTTTCATCTATGATTGGCTGACTGAACATCGTCTTGTTGCTACAGTCTATGTGTATAGGTTGTGCTTGGAATGGGCGAGGTTGTGGGCGGACGATCGAGATTCCATGAATTTCACGATGCCGGGTTTGTTGGGATGATGATGGTGATGATGAACTTGTATATTGCTTTCGTTGTTCGGGCTGTCGTTGCATTTGTATTTAACAGTAGATATTAGACCAACACAGGGACACTTTGGGTTAACCACGCATGGAGGACACAACGAGAAGTGACAAATTATGTGACATCTGACTTGACCGCTTCCATGCAAACTGTGGCCAACATCTTTGCGAGCTGTGCCTCTCACCTCACTCCCTGCGTTGCCTAGTGTGACCTTCGAACCAAGACGTTGCAGACGCAGTCGTATGTGGCTCACAGTTCAATCACCATAGCCTGTCAGCTTGATGCTAAGGCTTTTGTCTATTCATCTTCGGAAGACTTCAAGTTCACTAGCTCCACTGGCAAGCCGTTTCTCCTGCAACATCAGTCGGAAATTCGGCTGCACCCTGCTTCATGCGTTGCGTTTGACTTCACAGCCTCTGGTTACGAGAAAGCTGACTCCGCAAATTCTCGAACCAAATCCTAACCTTGACATAAAGCGAAGACATGCAAGTTGCTACATAATCCAACGATCATTTGGCTTGAACCCCTTGTTGTGTACAGTAGGGTTATTCGGCACGCGCGAGGTTCTGAATTACCGCAATACCATTGCTCACTTGTTAACAAATTCAATGGGGATCAACCGGAGCCGCACCAGTCAGTTATCAGCGGTTCTTACGATGTCGTCATTGACTCCGAGAGTCCTATTCACGCATAGCTTCTACGGAACCCACGACCTCACACGGTTTACGGGGCGACAAGTAGCGTTCCGGTTCTGTTGTCAACACAAAGGGGAATCCAAAAGAAATATTATATCCGTAGAAGGCAGACACATAGAACACACCATGAAGAAGCCCTAAAACGCGGCGTTTTGACCATAACAGCGACAGTCTGCGACGATGCATTTCGCGGGTTCACATTTGGGATGCTTATTGGGCACTGATCTCAAGCTGCAGCGTTCAAGTTGACTCTCTCCGAGTCTTTCCTATTAGCAATTCGAGTTATACGGGTGACTTGATAATTTCCGAAGCGATAATATGTTACGAAAAGCATAATACGACAAGTCCCTAACGCTTTGGTATTTCTTGGTCTTTCCCTTAGGTCCTGTCCATTTTTCATGATCGGCCAACAAGGACGGAAATAAGACTCGTACCCCGACACTAGTATCCGGGGTCCAGCACTGGCAGCAGCGAGGCGCAACCTTGAACATGCTGTATATGCATGGCAAACTCGCGTTCATGTCGTCACCAGCCCGTTCTTTGATGCTCATGGCGAATCTCATCTCTATTGTCATGATCTGGAGAGTACCGATTCGCCACGTTGAAAGGATCCGCAGCCTCTTATAATGCTGCTCAGCTCCCAGTGCCCTTGACCACTCCTGAACTACACTCTCAGCACTGGCACTATGCTATCTCTGTCAACTCGCTCTCCACATATCTCCCGTGCTCCTTCTCCGATCTCATCGCCATCCACAACTGCACTGCCATTCACCAAGAGCATCTCTGAGTTTGAAGTGGAACGCACCGAACGTCTAGGAGATAGAAGACTCAATTACAACATACCCGCTCATGGCTCTGCGGATCCGACTGCCTATGACAACGAGCTCTTATATCAGAGCAGCGTAGCCAAACTCATCGAAGCGAGGGCACGGCCGTTCTCCATATCCGGTCAGATCCCGCTTGATGACCCAGAGGCTTTGACATTATTCTTCCGCTCCCAAGTACGTAATATCCTTGAATCTGATCCACTTCAAAGCCGTTGATATACGATGGTTTGATAGAGTGGTATTACTCATTCGCTCGACTTCCCAATCGATGTTGAGATCGATACGCCACCTGCCCTTGATGTTCTAATAGCGGCGTGTAGGCCGCATGCAACGTGCGAGCTGGATGGATTCTCCGATCGCGAGTCGCTTTATTACCCGCCGACGCTTCCGGTCACCGCAACTTTGGAGCTCGCGAATCATCCCATTCTTGATGCCATCCGGAGCACGCTGTTCCCGTCTTTGGCCACAGGACACCATCTCGTCGCAGTGCGAGATAAGCTTGAGGTCATTCCGACGGGTGGTCATATGTGTCCGCAGAGGCGTATTGCTAAGAACGACGGGAAAGTTGCAACTATTGTCGTGACTTTACCTGTCCGATTCCGAGGCGGCGCGTTAGTGATCCGTGACTTCGACGGGAACACAGAAAAGTATTTTGGACGTGGTGGGAAGTCCGGAGACCTCGAGTGGACGGCGTTCCTTGCAGATTGCGATCACGAAGTGGAGACTATTCACAAAGGTTGTCGCGTGACGATGTCTTACAACGTTTACCTGAGGACATATGGTCCCACGGTTTCGCCATCCTCGACCTTGGTATTCCCCAGTGACCGCTTCCTTGACTTGATCTCTCCTATATTGAACATGTCAAGGGGACGTACGATCGCATTCTATCTTACAGGAAATTACACATTCTCGCCAGCAGAAGTATTGGCCGAAACATTGGTTCCGCACGTAAGTCTGTTGAATTCTTTAAGAGTATTAATCTCTAACTAATTTTTTTAACAGCTGAAAGGAGGGGACGCGTTGCTTTACCATTCATTGAAGCTTTACAAGCTTGTTCCTGAACTTCGTTGGGCAGCAGGGGGCTACGTGTGGCCAGTAGACCGAATGGTTGACTTCGAAAGCGAATTCAATGCACTTGGTGGTCTTCGCAGCCCTGGGTCAGCCGCTTCCCGTCGCCGAACCGAGGCCGCTGTACGCTTCCCAACCCCATCACGCGTCGGAGGATTCAAAGTCGATCACTATTCCGGCCTTCCAAACCCTGAGGAGGAGGAATCCGAAGCTCTGCGTAGCCGAGTCGAGCAGAGCGGTGCAATTCCATTATCCGAGACGGACATACACATCGTTGCAGACAAGGATGCCCATGAAGGATCTGTCACCAAGGAGAGGGTTCCATATATGTCCGGAGGTGGAACGCTGGACAAGTTGATCGTAAATGCGCTTCTTGTAGTTTTTGTACCTTGATAAGTCTTTTGCTTCGTCTTCTTTGGGGTATGACGTTGTTGTACATAGGTCCCTGATTGTCATAGTTTGCAATGTAATGTCACTCCAGTGATAGTATGAATGGGTAGGAACTGCAATTGGGACTGAGCGAAAAAATGTGGACGGCGGTTGGCATATATGAAAGGCTGGTTGGTGGTCAACTGTCGGATCGGTGTTCAAAGTTGCATTCCAACAAATTTCACTAGTGTGATAGACACCAATATGACAACTCAGCCTAAGGCATCGGAGGATCACAAGCGACAGCGAGTGCGATATCGCCGCCGGTGGCGCCTGACGATGTTGTACTTGTCTGACGACCCGATCAGATATGACTTTTTGCAACTCTACTCCGGTGTGAAAGCTCGAGCGCTCATATCAGAGCAACAGCCGCAGTGTGTGCCAGAGCGTTAATACTCCCAGCCTGAGCCTGTAGTAGGGGTGAAAGTGTGTGTATGCGGGTATCCCAGCCTCGGATTTAAGCACCTTCCCCTACTCCTCGGCCGACGTGAAGGATGTGAAGTAGTCGCACGTCAACGTACACAACGTCAACATGTTCGCAAATTAGACACAAGCCACTACGGTGCATCTCGGAACCTAGAATCCCCAGGTTACCTGTGAAACACGAAACCGAGCCGGGTCTGGTTGTTGCCTTGGCACCCGAAGGTCTAAAGTTCCCAAGAAGTTGGCTCCTAAAAGTTTGCCAAGTGACCTGATCATGCAGGCGACATGTGTGATGTCGAGAAGCAGAACGCAAGTGCGATGGAATTCGGGTCAGAAAAGAAAGACGACACGGTGCACTCACGGTGCCGAAGACGTTCTTTAGAAAGATCAGATTTTCGCCCCGCGCAACGCCGGAGCGATATCGATAACAAGACATGGGGAAGAGGAATTCGAAGGCGGGGGAAATTTGAAAGCACATGCTTCACAGCTTCGGCCGCCGTACGTGTGTGTATGCGCATTCTGCGCCACAAATGTTTTTCCTTTGTATTTTTCGAATGGGATTTCGGTAACTTATTTTGGGAGACAAGGTATCCCGCGAAATACATTGGTTTGTTGCCGAATGGAGTTTTGAAGTTGTTTGATATGCAAAGATGCGGGAAAAGATGGAAGATACTGACATGGTTTCTTGTTGGGTGGTGGCAAGATGATGATCTGTCAATGCGGAATTCGCTATGATCCACAGGATTGGTGATATTTTCAGAAGACGTCGGAACCTGATCGAGCTGGCATGATTGATGATCTGCGTTCGGAATGAGCGAAATGTACTCCAGATCTGCGACGAGATGTCGTTCGCTTGTGTGAGTTGAGGTGGAGAATCGAAATTCCAAGTGCCAAAATGCCAGTAACAGAACAGTTCGTTAGTCATGGGCGTTCATCAGTACTTGCGATCAAATGCGGCTGTGCCGAAATTTCGTTATCGCACATCTCGCCAAATTCTCGCGTTTGCATACACAGATGCATATTTGTAACAACGGGGGCAATCGAGATAACATGCAAGATGCAACACCAAACATACGGTGACCCAGGACTCGTTCACTCAGCGTCCACTACTGTTGTTTGGAGACCCTGCGAAAAGGAATCAGCGAAGAATGCAGAAATCGAGTTGGATGACTGACCTTGTATGATACGACCTGGACGTGCGAGGCGTAAGTGTACAGTTTCTCCTTCGCGTCCTCTTCATCATTTCGCTTTCCTGGAGGGAGAAACGGATTGCATAAGAGATTTTATTTGGACGGACGAGAATGCAAGCAATCATAGAATCTGCCAACATCATAATAGACAAACAGATAAGGGGGACTCACGCTCCAAACGAACACGGATCCGATGTTGTACGTTCTTGATGCCCTGAGCCCATAGTGCCTGGTTGAGTTTTGGGTCAAGACGAACGTCCTGCGTGCCCATCGCCTTCTGTGCAAACTTCACAACAGACTTGACGGCCCATGGTGCGCGTTTCTTAAATGAACGGCCGTGCACGAGCTTGTGTAGGTGAATGGTATATTCACGAGTGACGACGTCTGCGAGCGCTGAGCGCTGCTTGCCGGTCTGTCGATTCAATCAATACGGTGAAATTCCTCGTCCTCGCGACATTTACACACCTTTTTGGTGGTGGTCTTCGGAGCCTGCACATGCGGTCAGAAATGGGGTGTGAAAAAGAGCCAGTAAACAAGCGCACCATTAGTTTTACCTTGAGTATGTCGGTGTCGTCGTCGAGCTAGCAAGTATTACCTTTGCCATTGTTGTGGCGTTTTCCCACAGTTTGTGGCTTGAAAACTATACAGGACCTTATATATTCCCACGATGACTTCCGTTAGTGCCGAAAGCGGTTGTTTCCTTAGGCTACACGTGGATTTGTTGATCAATTGATCTTTGCCCAAGAGAGAAGGGTTTATTCGAAGGTCTCGCTTAGAAGAAAAAGGACCGCCCCGTTTGTACTTTCCGAGTGATGCCGGTGTATTGTGTACATGTCCCGCGTTGGGAAGTCCCTTTGAGGCACTAGTTTAGGTACCAAACACTCCATTGTATTGCATTCACTCTCCCAAGCATATATAACCTCCATCTTCGTGATTTATCCTTACCCGCTCCTTAGCGTCTCCCCCCTCCACTCCTTACATTCAATTCAAAATGCGCTTTGCTGCCATCTTCGCTCTCGCTGGTGCTGCCTCTGCCTCTGCCCACCTCTTCGGGCGACAGACCATCCCCCGTAAGCCACCAACCCCACATAACGATTTTTCTTTCTTATCTGAAACTCCACAGAATGCGGTCTTGACTGCATCGCCAAAGCCGACTTTGGCTCTTGCCTGTCCAGCGATACTGCTTGCTTGTGCAAGTTCCAGCCCTTCGTAGACAGCACCACCCAATGCATCGCGACCACCTGCCAGGGTCAAGACCTCCAAAACGCTATCACCGCCGCCCAAGAGCTTTGCGCTGCCGTCGTGAGTGCTTCTTTTCTTGTGCCTTTCGTGGCGTAATTACAGAAGCTGATTTGAACGCGTCTCATAGGGTGTCACCTTGACCAGCACCCCCTCCGGCGTCACCATCCCCCCCTCCACCGCCAGCCCGACTGCTGGTGGATCCTCCGCTTCCGGTGCATCCACAACACCGACCTCCCCTGCTGCGGCAGGCACCTCTAAATCCTCCAGCGGAACGTCAGCACCCGCTGCAACATCTCCGTAAGAATAATCTCCCATCAGAAGATATGATCGGCACTGACATTGAATTCCTATTTTCAGCGCCCCATCCAGTGGAGCAAGCAAGCTTGGCGCCGCAAGCACCTTCGGTGCCCTCATCGCCGTTGGCCTCGCTGCCCTTTCCCTCTGAACGTACACTACCGCTCAGGTTCCCAGCTTCTTGACCCGTGGACTGTACAACTTTTCGATTTTGTTCAAAAAGGGAGCTTGTGCAAGGTTCATGGCCCCGTCCCTTATACGGTTCCATCCCTTAATGTTGTTGTTCTTCTTTATGGATAGTTTTTATACCACCATCCAACCTTACTGTCTGTAATTACATTGTCGAACGCCCAGATCTCAAAATGTGATCGCTGATCTCGACTACCCTTCATCCGCCCTGTGTACTCGATCGTGCGCTACTTCTTAGGAGATTGCATCTGCGCGGAAATTTGTTAAGTGGCGCTGGCGGATCATTAACGAGCACGGCCACATCGTAAGATCGGAACAAAAGACCGGGGAAGTCCATCGCAAGGATCACGAAATAACAGTGTGGTACAATTCAAGAGTCCAGCGGCAATCAGATTATACAAGAACGAGCTCATATGCAGAACATAACAGATCTTATTATTGTCCGTCTCACCCGGCGATCCTAACGTCACCGGTCGTCATCATCACACTATCAGACTCAGATACGGAAGCCCTCGTTCCCTCCAGGCGCCGGACGACTCGTCACATCCCGCTCAGTGTGGTTGTTCTCAAAATCAGCGAACGGATCCTTCTTGTCGTCCTCCGGCGTCCCGCCGAACTCGTATCCGCCGCTCTTGCCATTAGAGTACCCTGGTGGCTTTGTCGACTCGTCGAATTCGGCTGGCGGTGGGCCTGGTGGCGGAGCGAATGCCGGTGCGCCGTACGACAGCTCAGGGAGCGAACCTGAGTAACCTCCATATGGCGGAGCATAATGCGTGGGTTGGATACCGAGTTCTCGGCGGACTTGGTTCGATGGGGCACGAGATGCGTTAGCAGGGCTTGCAGGATCGAGGACCTGGCGATAGTACGCAAACGCGATTGAGGCGAAGAAGAACGAAAAGAGCATCGAGCCGAGGAACCACGCGATTTCGGAAAAGGAATCGCGCGACCAAGCGTGGTTGCAAACTGTTCGAACACCGTGAGTGAGCTACTATCCGCTTCAGAGGATATGAAAACGTACATGTAGTGGCCTCATCCTTTGTTAAAGTTGTTTCTGAAAACGGTCCCCATAGACCGAATCTCTGTGTCAACATCTCCGTTAGGATTCATTGTGTACGGTATGATCGGGCATAAACGGACCTCGATGACTTCCTCACCCGTTGACAGCGTTATACATTCGTTAATAAGCGTGGACTAAGTTTTGGTGAATAAACAACTCTCGCTTTGCCCGTGATAGACTGACCTTGAAAGCGAAGTGAATAATAACTCGTAAAAGAGCAGTTGCTGTAATGACAGCAGCTGCACCAAGTGACAAAATGGCATAAATTCGAACCAAAGCAATCTTTTGCTGATTAGCGCCGAGATAAAATATGTAAGCCTCATGATGCGGACGACAGACAAAAACCAGATGGAACTAACCATGTAGGCAGCGACAGTTCCGAAAAGTTCAATACATCCTATGAATAGATACAATGACCCAAGGACGATGTCGAACACCTGGAGGCGTGGCGCATTCGACTTGTCAACACTTATGTCACGGAAAGATGCGCCCTGAGCCGACAAGTCAGTACGACTATTGCTTGGACATGGCCACCAAATATGACTTACGGCCCATAAGAAGGCGTAGAGAGCAGAGATGACACCGACTGCGATGGCGTAAGTTGCCTGACAACCCAGTTGAGATGATGGACGCACTTGTCATGATAACAGGACGAAGACTTGATCGATACATCCTGGCATACCTCGGGGGTGCACCTATCGGCCAAAGTCGGTGTCAGAGGAATGAATGAGTGCCACGGGTGTTTAGAGGCTTTCCAAGACGTACCTTGCGGCGGAGGCGGTCTCGTGAAGTTGATTCCAAATGGCATTGCGTTTCAGAAAGACACAGGAAATCGTTCAGAGGGTAGAGTAAGGCGTAGATTGAGATTAGTAGAGGGTTTGGGAGAGATGGTGACCAGCACAGAGTAAGTTGTGAAGAGCTGTCGTTCGAAGGCTGGAACAAAGGTGGTTGCAAGTGTGTCTTTATTTGGCCACCGCCGTGCTGCGAATGGCTGTGCATCACAGTTTTCCACGCCTCTTTCAGCTTAAGACCGGTCGACTCGGTGTCAAGTCAGCCTCTTCGTCACCGCTGATGCCGGGCATCGCACTTCTATCTTGCACAGCGAACGCTCTTCGTCGAACTTTTGACAGCTTTCTGGACGTGTAGACTGCTTGTTGCTAGTGCCACTCATTCAGAAGGATCGTTCACTGAGACATCTCACACAAACCTGAGACACGAACGCCAGTTGCCTTGTTCTCGTTCACAAGGAAGAAATGTATCACCCTACCTTTTATCCCGCATCAAACTCAGGAAACAAGGCTGTCCCATCCTCCGCAGTCACTATTCAAGCGACGCTGAAAATAGACTTTGAATTTCATTACCTAGTTTTCCACCAGTAACTTGCGGGAAGTCGTGAGGTCGATCACCTCATTTTCATTTCGCGTCTCAAAGGGCGACAAAGATCGATGAAATTATGCACCTATGTCGTGTTGTGGGGGAGCGGACTGGCGTACTGCTACACAAAAAGGACGGACTATTCATCAGTAACAAGAAGAGTCTCAACAAAGTGCGCAGATTCAGAGCTGATACATCTCGTCATGCTACTCAGTGAGGTTTCGCCGTAGGTGTCGGCCGCCGATTACGTGGGTTAGACCCATGAAGGTGCTCGCTTCGACATCTCGTCAGCAAAATTTCCCTTTCGGTCATCCTCTACGGCTATGTATTCAAACCCATCGTCAACTACAATGGCAAAGATACTTTCAATTGGATGTACCTGTGAAAGAATGGCAGCGATACGAGTTGGGAAGACCAAACCACGTGAATGCTCTATGCGATCAATATTGTCGGTGCATGGGCAATTCATTGGTATAAGTAGGCCGCCTACATGGAATAATGTCCGGTCTTCCCCACCGAACACATGTGGACCTACCCCTTCCAAAAGACTGAGATAGACTCTTCAATATCTTCTACGGTTTTCGTAGAGCGCCAGTGGAACCGCGGCGCAATTGTTGTGTGGTGTTCATTCTCATCACGGCGATGAATATTATTACCAGCATAAATGTCCTAGGCTACACAATACATACATACGGCGTCCAGATACATGCTTTTTCGTAAACGACCGTTCGCCTTTCAGTGTTGCACATCGGCGTTGTCACGTAACGGTCACGCAATTAAAAGAACCCTCACAATAATTGCCGCATTTGGAAGTCATCAATCAGTGTCCCGGCCCTCATTGTCTTTTAGCTCTCCTCTGACCGCTAATACTGACCGAAGTTGCACTGCATGCTAGAGCTATGCAATCCAAGGCTCCCTCATTGTTCTCTGTTCATCAGCTTAGACGACTGCCGACGCCACTAGTACTTGCCATCGGAATCGTGGTTGGGCTCGTTGTTGCTCGAATAACTGGCCTAACCAACAATGTATGTCCCTTTCGTTTGTCGCTACGACGTGTTCAGAAACACGTCCGCGATGCCGTCTTCCCCGATGTAGAGTGGTTGCTATTTTTATTTTACATTAGCGATTATGGGGAAGCAGTTCACTTGATGATTTTTGCAGTCGCGTTAGCGGAGAGCACGTCCATTTTTTCGATTCGTCATGAAATAAGTCATCGCAAAATACTGAAGTTTGATTACAGGTCTCGAATATACCGTCGTGGCGAGGTGGACTTCCACCTGTTTCATTCCAATCGTCTTCGCACTCATCTGCCCGACAACCTATCGCACTACCAACTCTGCAGCAGCGGCGCCGTGTTCTGGAGCTACTCACCTCGTTATCCCCTCATTACACCAAAGAATGCATGCGAGGCGCGCAGCACATGTACGCCGAGCAAGCGACAGAAAGATATTCGACGCTCATTGGACACAATCCACCTCCGACATCGTCTTGGCTAGCTCATCTAGGACTCGCACCATCAGGTGCGGATGATGCGCCATGGAGAAGAGATCTTGTGGTGCAGGACCACAAGTACTTCTTCGCGATCAATCTGTACAACTCATTCGACGTTATTCCTGATCTGTTCGCCACACTCTTCCGTGTTGCGTCGGTACTGGGCTACCACAACGTGTTTGTTTCCATATACGAAAACGGTTCGACCGACCAGACGAAAGCACTGCTCCGGATTTTCGAAGCCTTGACGCGTAGTGTTGGGATGCGAGTTACTATCCGCACTTCCACACGACAAAGAGCAACTTTCTCTCACCGCATCGAGTATTTGGCCGAAATCCGCAATGCTGCATTGGTTCCGCTTCACGAGCAGCGGGACTCCCAAAATGAATATTTCGATACGGTGGTCTTTATGAATGACATCCTTCCATGCGTGGATGATGTCCTTGAGTTGATCTGGCAAAGCCGTCGACAGAATGCAGGTATCACATGTGCGGCCGATTACATGTACCATGACGAGATTGTACGTCTTCACTTCTCCCTAGAATTTGTGCATCGCTGAGAAACACTCGAAGGGCACACCTGTGTTTTACGATAATTGGGTTGCAAGAGACATCAACGGAACTGCACTTGAGAACGCTCCATTCGAAACTATATTCCATCATCCTCTCTCGTCCTGGAGATTCCAGCGCCACCTTCCTGTACAAGTCCAATCTTGCTGGAACGGTATTGCCATCCTCGACCCTGCACCTCTCTATGCAGCACCGTATGTTCGCTTCCGCATGGCCCAGCTCTCCGAAGGAGAATGCTCCGCTTCAGAGTGCAGTCTTATTTGCAACGATTACTGGGCTGGCGGCTACGGGCGAATCATCATGGTACCTCGCGTAAAGCTTGCCTATGACAAGAAGGTTTTCGACATCATCCATCCTGCGCGCAGGAATCTTACTTCTATTCGTGGATACACCCGGCTGGGTGGTCTCGCGGATAACCCGCGCACCGATCCGCAAGATAGATCGTGGTTTGGTCCGCATGATCGACTGTTTCTTGAAGAAGAGAGTGAGGTGCTCGACTTTGAACCAGGTCCTGACTCTGGTATGCAAAGCGTTCACAAATCCCCCCACACTTGAAGCTAACTATTGCATTTACTAGTGTGGTGCTGGGGTTGGGATGGCGCAGGCGAACTTGACGGTCCTGATGTTGACCCTGTTTGGGAGAGCACGCCAAATCTCACTCGAACCCGAGAAGCGGTTGAAGTCAAACACGACCGTAGCTTTAATCTGCGTTAAAATTTACAGTGAGGTGCAAAGTTGGGCCTATAGTTTACCCTGGGACTTTGGGAAGCAACATTGTTTAGAGCATTAATTACGTAATGAACATATTCGGCATTTGCCGCCTTGAACTATACAGTTCCTACTTTTGAGTTTCAGCCACACTCCTGAACAAACTAATTCCCGCCACCAGCTTCAACGACCTCAAGACCAAGGTATGTCGAACTTGAACGGTTTTTTGAGTGAACGTCGCTGATTGGGTCTTGTCAGGCTCTCCTTTAATGTGAGTATTGGCTACTTGGAATGTTACTGGAGTTCTACACCAAATTTGCACGATCGTACTTCTTGATCCTGCGAGGATGACCGAAACCAGTGGACTTGCATTGATCAAAGGACAATGGGCACTGGGAATTTGGAAAGAGATTGCCGTGGTGTTGGATTAGCATCTGTTGAAGATGGATCATTGGTGCACATCACACCAAAGTCGAGAATCACCTGGCGAACAACTTTCGTTGCGCTTCTGCGTTTGACTATTGGATATTCTCTCTTCTGCTCCAGCTCGTTCATCCTATCTGAATGTTGATGATATGTCTTGTTTAGCCGAGATGGCCCAACGCGTTACTCTCCGCAAGCGGACTCCCTACAACACCACTTCCAACCGCCGACGAGTTGTGAAGACACCCGGTGGCCGTCTCGTAGTCCACCATCTCAAAAAGCTCCCCACATCACCAAAATGCGGTGACTGCGGTATTGCTCTCCCTGGTGTGAGTAACGTTATTTTGGAAGAGTACAAAGACGCATTCGTTGATGACGGACATGGATGAATAGATTCCCGCTCTCCGTCCGCGGCAATACGCCACCATCTCAAAACGCCAAAAGACCGTGCGTCGTGCATATGGCGGGTCACGCTGTGGGGATTGTGTGAAGTCACGGTACGTCATTTTATCTGAACCAGGTGCAATACATTGGAGTTTAATGGTTGATGTGCAGAATTGTCCGGGCATTCCTTGTTGAGGAGGCGAAGATCGTGAAGAAGGTTATCAAGTCGCAGGTGAAGACGAGCAAGAAGTAAATGCTTGCTTCATATTATCCCGCCATGTCTTCATTATGCTGGAATTGATATGTGACTCTGCATGCCTCCCTATTGCCATATCCAATATGTTCTCGTTTACAAACACATCAACGAGATGAAGTCCGTCTAAGTTCCCAACAGTAAAGACGTAGCGATCGTAAGGCCAAAAGAAATTCGTTCACGCTCCCGAAGTGGGCGCTAAATTGTCGCGCATGTAAATCGTGACCGTGACTGGCACGCGCTTGACTGTTGCTTGACTTAAACGCGAAACTTCGTAAAGCACCTGTTTGACTATGGACGTGGACACTGCAGATCAGTATGTCGAGGAACCCAACAGCCCAACAGAAACGACTGCGAAGGCGGATGGAAAGAAACGCATGGTTGTTCCCCTTGATGACACGCACCCGTTCGACCTTGACGTGTATATCGCGGCGTATACTGGTGAGCATATCATACTGAGATCCAGGTCACAAAAGCTTTATCCACACCTTGCAGGGCGCACCGCTGTCATACGCCTTCTTCATATAATGCAACATTGTCCACCACTTGCCACCCAAGCTTACAACCTCGCTAGTCAACGAATATTCCAGCTGCGCGATCCCAGTTTACACGCAGCCGCTGTCAGTCTCTACAATTCAACTCCGGGCATACAAGAACAAGCGCAAATTGATCAAGCGTGGACAGAAGAAGTTCAGTCGAAGAACTTGAATGATAGGAATAGATTGGAAGGTGACTTGAAGACGTATCAAAGCAACATGATCAAGGAGAGCATTCGGGTTCGTTATTCATTCTGTTACCATAGATTATGGATTAATCTCGACATAAGATGGCCCATCGTGACTTAGGCAACTTCTATCGATCAATCGGCGATGATCCAGCAGCTCTGAAACATCACACCAAATCTCGCGAGTTCTGCTCAACCAGTCAGCACGTCGTCGAAATGTGTCTCAACATCCTCGAGGTAACCTGACCACTAATCGGTATCACACCGTGACTCACATACAAATAGCTACTCATTGATCAAAGAAATTACGCTCATATCACGACATATGTCTACAAGGCGGACTCGGCTATAGATATGACTACGCCTGCGGCAGCGGCCGCTGGAAATAATGGCGCATCGACTTCAGGAACATCTACAACAGCCCCTCAACAACTCCACAAAAAGGCTGCACCGTCGGCGGAACGCGAGAAACTGCAAACAATACTTGACGTCGCGTCCGCCATAGCTTTCCTTGGTCAGGCGAGCTATGAGAAAGCTGCACTGACCTTCTTAAAACTCGGAAACCCGAAAGGTTTAGGGGATTGGAATGGCAAGGTAAGCCCTCCAGCGCAAATCATGCACCGTCCATCACATAAAGGTCACCATAGATCATCACCCCCGGCGACATCGCAATATACGGGACCCTATGTGCATTGGCCACTCTTCCTCGATCCACGATTAAAGCACAGCTGTTAGAGAATGAGACTTTTGGAGTTTATTTAGAGCAAGAACCATACATCCGAGAACTCGTCGAAGCCTACTTGAGCAGCAAGTTCAAAACCGTTCTAGAGCTACTGGAGAGATATTATGTACGACTCCTTAAACGCTTTTCGCATCGTAATCTGACAAATCCTCCCGTAGACGCGCCACTACCTTGACGTCCACTTATTCATACATGTCAACGAACTCATCAATCTGACTCGGAATCGCGCATTGATCCTGTACTTCCAACCTTTTGCCTTCATCAAACTCGAGCGGATGGCTGCTGCATTCGGTCTCTCGCTTGAAGACATGGAAGCACTAGTTGTTCGTCTAATTCAAGCGGGTGAAATAAATGGACGGGTTGATAGCCAAAACAAGGCGAGTTTTTATAGCGCGTTTTCCCTGGCCATGCCTGACGCAAAAAAATACAGATATTGAAAGCTAAAAGCACAGACCATCGCGCGGAGCTCTTTGCTCGTGCGGTGAAGGCTGGAACAGACATGCAGGCCGCCAATCGTAAACTGCTCTTGCGCATGCATTTGTATGTCGATGATTTGAACCTCCATCTCCATATGGCATTGCTAAAATTTGTTGTGACAGACAGCAAGCCGAACTATATGTTAAGGCGCCAAAGGGGCATCAAGGGCAAACTGGACCCGGTGAAATGCTCATGTCTGATTAGGGTTGTACTACTTCCTGGTATCATTGCAGATTGAGCGTCATCCTGCATTCTTCCGAGTCCGTAATATCATTGCCACACCGTTCCTTACACCACAACAAAGAAATGGACTTACAATGTTGCTGAACTTGAGGAGACGTGAACAGTGTCCTGTGGCGCAGTGTGACTAAATTACAGTATGACAAATCTGAAGACGTTGAAAGCAAAAAATGCCAACGCCATTTTTGGGGTCAAAATAATACGCAGCGATCTATCGTACAGTAGCAATGTCTGCAAATAAGTTACATTCATTCGCCAAAGTACTCCTCCACGAGCGCCTTCTTCCGTAAACCGAGCAATACACCCTCCATCTCATCGCGAGTGGGAAGTTTTGGAGGGAGGAGATCTTCCGGTGAAAGGAAAGGAATGAAAGCAGCAGCGGCTCGAGCGCTGTTCGCCATAACATCTGAATCAACGACTGCTACTGTACCATTCGACGAAGGTGCCGCATCATTCTTCGTTCGTTTATTCGCTTCATCTGGCATTTCGGTGTCTTCGTCACCATCTTCGTTTGGAGCTTTCCTCTTTGCGTCTGTTGACGGTGGAGGATGGGCAGCGTCAAGAGTACTATGTGGTTCACGCCTTGGCATTTTAGGGATTGGGTCGTCTTCAGGTTGTCCTAGGCTGTTTCGTAAGCGGTGATAGGCATCTTCCCATTCTAAAAGTCTGGTCAGTAACGACCAGACAGCTGGGCTGGACAAGAACTAACCTTTTTCCTCCGCCTGCCGTTCGTAAGTCAGGAGGGCCTCATCCTGTTCATCTAAATCTCCAAAATACGCAGGGCCTTGTGAAGTAAACTTCTTGTAGAACGATTTAGCCTGATTCTCCTCGTCTTCGTCCTTCGCTCGACTCTGGAATAGCTCTTTCACACCTGGCAGCTCTTTAGCTCGGCCGAAGTACCTAGAGACAAATTTAGAATGTACACATGGTAACTCGAAGCAAAACTCAACGTACTTGTAACCCTTGGTCCCCGGAACCTCTTTGCCGTCATCATCCAACATGGCCACGTTTCTCCTGTAATTTGCACCTCCAAGAGCAATGATTTGATTCTCCCAGTGTCGTTTTTCACGCATTAATCGATTAATATCGTCATTCAGATCGCGGACTTCGTAGTCAGTCAGGCCAGCTAATCAAATTATGTTATCAACGTCAATATCACAGTAAATGTGCACGGAAGGATTGTGTTACCGACCATCCTGGATTTTGGAGACTTTTCGACTGATTTCACGAAGAATTTCTCCCCTCCATCTTTCGCATTCTCTTAAACTCTTGCACGCGCTCGCCATTCGTGGCCGACGGTCTCCCCGTGTCCCGAGGCCAAGCTCAGCAGCTTGCGCCTCGCGAAAGCGATACAACATCGACTGTGCTTTTTCCTCATTTCTGGCCTACATAGCAACCACATTTATCAGATGAGTATCCAGCGGCATACCTAATACGCGTACCATGTCTTACGGCGAGAAGTAGTTGAAGTTTTGAGTAGAAGTTCACTTCCAAATTAGACAGTTACAGTAAAGCTCTTGGTCAACACACAACAACAACTGCAAAAACGAGCTGGTCAGTGGTCACCACCAAAAATTGTTCTTTACATTGTTTACAACTTGGTACTTTATGTACTCATAGTACGCAATGTTACATGATATTCCTCCTGCGCGCGTGGATGGTGTAATGAACCGCCTTCAACCCACGCACGTTCCGCATGAGAAAACTCCTCGAGATCCGCACCAGAACGAACGACATGACATATTGGCTGCTACGACTCCTGGACGACTTCACATACTGTGTCATTACGACCGGTCGACCGTAGGTTCTTCACAGGCCACAAGGAGTCGTGAACTAAGCCTATTTCATAGCGACAGTCAAAATTTCCGGCCAGTGAACCTCTGAATTTCTCGCACCGGTAACAACTCACCATGTTTCCGACATGTCCCTACTCATCAGTCCATCCTCGAGGCTTGGTAAATTATGGCATCGTGCTTCTCAGGACACATCTTTTTCATAGCGTCTTGAGATGCCGCATGTTTGGCACCACGGAGAGTCGCGCTGGAACCACGACCATATTCTAATTCGCGATCTTCCAGATCTAGCGTCAGCACTTATCCGGTCTGGTGGAGATGCGTTCAGCTGTTGTCACTCACAATAGACAATTGCGGACCAAGGTCCGGAGTTGGGGGGATTTTGGAATGCCTGCCAGGTCACATTTCGTGTGTGGCCATCGATGAGTTGAACATGATTGTTCCATTCCATACTCCAATATATTTGCAGATATGGTTGTTCAATCGCTATTGAGAATGTCTTCAAGGGCCGCTCCGTTAACTCTGAAGGCGTTGCGATTGATTTGGGTTTACCTTTGGACTCTCGGTTTCTTCTGAATCCTCTGCGTGTAGTTGAGATTGGAAGCTGGCAGTAAGTTCGTCTAAATCTGTCTGCAGATATGGTCGCTCAATCGCTGCTGAGGATGACTTCAGAAGCCGCTCCGTTAACTCTGAAGGCGTTGCGATTGGTTTGGGGTTACCTTTGGACTCTCGGTTTCTTTTGAATCCTCTGCGTGTAGTTGAGATTGGAAGCTGGCAGTGAATTCGTCTAGATCTGCCTGACGCAGGTCATGCAATACAAGAGTCCTGTAATAAACACTGTCCTTAAGTAAAGCAACTATGTCGTTTGTGAGCTTCCAACATCGTCGTTGCCATTTTACTCGGACTCACGACCGTTAGACTGAAGGTGAACCTCTGGTTTCTCCGTTCGTAACCGTGCTGGGAAAGTGTCCCAATCGTAAAGCAACTGTGATGTCGTCCGAGTTAACAAAAATGACTGCAATTGATTTAATATTGCGACGAACAGGTCGGAGGCTCGTTAAATCATGGTCTCCTGCGCCGGCATAATCAGCCGAAGGACATGCCTAAGCCAGACCTCAAGACCCGCTCTTCACGGTATTAATCGTCAGCTTACCTCTAAAATGTACTCGAGGAGTGCATCCAGTGGCTCTAGACGCTCATAATCGACATATCCGTCCTCAGAATCATTCTGCAAATGAAAGGCAGTTTTAAGGATCTAAACGTTGGAAAACATAGTGCTTAATTACTCACTGAGGAGTTATCATCAAATTCACAAGTGGACCATTCTGGAGTGACGCTAACATCACCGTTCGTTAAACTTGGTACTCCGTCGTCCTTTAAGGCATATCTAGATACATTGCGCCCTTGACCATTGCCCCCACCGGTGGCGGAGTTCCCAGATCCAGTATCACGACGCCCACCGCTGTTTCCAGGAGGAAGTCCCCTACTGGAGCTTACATCTGTACCAGAGGAACCCGCGCCGCCAGCACCTCCAGGCCCAGGCCCACCACCATCACCATCTCGGCGATCACCTTGAAGATCGCTGTCTTCGATGGGGGATTCGGGTGTTGGCTTAGTCTGTGTCCGCTTGCGTCTTTGACTTTTCTTGTCTTCAGTTTCGGATCCTCCGATTACGTTTTCGGCGTCTTCTCCGTTAGCATGCTCAGGCTCTGAGGCGCCATCGATTACTTTCGTGTTGGGAACTTCCGTGCGCTTTACCAGAACCTTCCGAAGACCTTTGTTCATCTGCCACCAGAGCTTGTCAATCCTACGGTGCATCTTGAACCGCCGAATGACGACACACTGATCCAACGATCCTCGTTCTCGACGATCTACTGGGCCATAGTTCATTATTGGCGGGCAGTTGAATGAGGCTGACGGAGGAGAATCTTGTCTGATAGCACGCATAGTCGTTGGACCTGTTGTGATATTAACTGAACAAAGGTCGGATGATGACGAAAAGGCGAATAGAGCCCAGGCATTGACCATGTCAATGCCGGTCACAAAGATAAGATCTCTAAGTTGAACATGTTTGGCCGCTGTGTGCGCCGCCGCTTGAAGCCAAGATTCGCAGTGCGCAAAGCCGTAATCTGAGTAGAACGGTTTGTCTCGCAAATCGAATGATTTCATCCTTGCAGTACCGTCAGGTCCAGGGAGGATCATAGCGGCTCCTGTGTCTGTACTGGATAGATTTGCCAATATCTGAACATTTCCCGTATCCCTCAAATCCCATTAGCGCGTCAAATGCTACACCAAACGTCGCGGGACGAACGCTCACATGTCCGAGCCAATCTTTGTGACACGTGGGTGAACGGAGAGGCTGCTGAGCCAATCCTCTGTACTTGTGTCGATTAAAGGATTCCGTAGCTTCTCTTGAGGGAACAGGTCGTGACCACTCGCCAAAATGGATGGGCACACTTCGGCTGCGTTGAAAAGCGTGACGAACCGGCCTTTCCTAGTTCCCGATAGACATCATATTTCAAATTGCGGGGAAGTGGAATGAGAATTCAAATCACTGAAACATGTATCCCACATCAGCCAGTCTGATTGGGCTTAAAGATCCATCCTCCTCTTCATATGGGCCAGGTTTCCACAACGGCGCGCCTACGACCACGGTGGAGAGTTGGGACTCATAGATGTACCACGGTGGGTGCGACGTCGCAGACTTTACATCCCGGTTGATGTCCGACAGTGACATTCTCGGTTTGTTGATCGTATGTGGTTTTGATGTCAGTGTTGAGGATGGTCACGTCAGGACTCATCACATAAATTAGGCGCCGGTAAGTTGAATAGCGATACAAATGTCCTGCTAGTAAAATCACACACAAGAAGCAATCCTCGGCCCTCGGCTCAATCGTCCTCATCGTCGGAAATCACCATTCTTCCACGACCTTTGCGTGACGGTTTTTGGATACCATCGGAATCCTCTTCCTCGTCGTTATTCCTCAACGTTTCTATGGGTTCACCGACATTTGTCGACAGAGACATCGCAGCCGCAGCCTGCTCAGGGCTTTGCGGACGGGCTTCATCGGCTGAGAGCTCGGCTGATGTAGCTGTTCTGTGTGCTGGCCTAGGTTTTGGTCGAGGCTTTGGTCGAGGAGCGCTCGAATGCTTTGGGCTTGAACTTCCTGCAACGCCGACCGGTTCGACCTCAGAATCTGAGGCATTGCTCCCCTTCTCAACCTCTGAACCAAGCTCGGACTCCCTCCCCTTGCGTTTCTTCCTCTTCCCTTTTCCATCCTTAGTCTTCTTCCGCTTCTTCGTCCCCGTGCTCCGCATCGTCCCAATGTGGCCGTCAGCAGCCAAGAGTTCATTCTTCTCCCGCAACGCCTTCTCTTTAGCCCAGAACTCGTCGTCATCGCCGATTTCAACGTCACTGTCCTCGATGAACTGTGCAGACTTGTAGACCTGTTTCTCTTTAATTTTTTTCGCCTTCTTCTTCTTCGGCTCGTCGTCGTCGTCGCCACCATCAGCAGATGCTTCATCGTCAGATGCAACGACTCGACGACGTCGACGAGCTTTTTTGCTGAGGAGTTGCGAAGCCTTCCCCCCCGCAAGATCCAGGGGTGTAAGCAAGAATTGGTTGGTGACATTTAATGAACGTTGGAGATCGGCCGGAAGGATGGCAGCAGGAATGTACCATTCCAACTCATCAGCATCTGCTCGAGTGGATCAAAATAAAGTAAAACTGATGTATTGGGGCACATACTGTCGTCCAAGACGTGGAACTGTATTAATCGTAGCAAAAGTTTGAATTTGGAGTTCTTCGTTGCTGCATCAGCATGCTCGTCCGAAACATACGGGATAACTATACGCAGAGAGATCAGAATCGCGGTGCATTATTGGAAGAATATTGTGAAAGGCTCACGATAGTCCTCGAACTTGGCGAGTGCGTCGTTTGACGGTCCACGGAGTTTCGTAGCGGCGTCCCGCAGTACCTCATCATCCGCATCCATATCTTCGCCATTCGCTTGAGAGGCAGACCCGTCCGTCTCTTCCACAATCCTCTGGCGGATAGCGATGACTAACGATAAAATCTGGGAACGCGTAAGTCAAGTCAGGTAATTTCTCTTGTCGTTTCCGCTCGAAGACCCACTTCTTTCGCCCAACTAATTAGCTCTTCCTGGCCATCCTCCACGAGACACGCAATAGCGATGCCCAACTGCTCGCTCCACGAATAACCTTTCTTGATCTGAACATCAGGCGGGAACCGCGTATCCTCCACCTCTCGACCTTTTCGTTTCTCCTTCGCCTCCGGCTCCCAACTCGAGAACTGTTTCCACCGTCCTCGGTTCTTAGGATAGAATGCCTGTCCGGGGAGAAAAAATCAGCAGGGAATCACAGGAAAAAAATGGTGGAGGTATTTCGGACCTCAACGATGACCAGAGGATCCTCTTTCACAGCTTTGAAGAATTTCTTTAGGATGTATGTTATGAGATTGATGAGATCCTTGTACGGCTGGTCCTTCGGTAGCATTCGCTGTTCGGCGAGGATCGTCCTGAATAAATTGAGAGTAGAAACCTAGGCAATTGTTCCATTAGATAGTGAACGCTTAGAAGGAGAGTGACACACCTTGAAAAACAGGCCTTCTGCCTTCGCTTTCACGGCCTGCCGATGCAATAAATTGACGACACGTTTCATCTGGTCAGGCGTTGTGAAGTCGTTGTACCGAGCTAAGTATGCCATCAGGGTTTGCGTAATGTCCTCGCCCGCGAATTTCTGTACCAATAAATCAGCATCTTATTCCACTTTGCTAATATTTTCAGTAACTCACCGCTTCAAAGGCATCGAATGTGAACATCGTTTCGTGAATCATTCGCTCAGTTTCCGAAGCTTGTCCATCCTCCTCCTCAGAAACGTCTTCATTTTCAGGATTATCTTTATCTGTAGGATTTTAAGTAAGCACTGTCGCAAGAAATCGAACAAAGATTGAAACAGCCTACTCTTGCGCCTCCTCGCCTTAGCCCGTTTCCTCACATACACCTCCCCATTCCCCCTCGCCTTCGCCCACTTCTCCAACATGCGCAACAGAGCATACGACATATGCACACTCGAATCGAGGTACGTCAGACTCTGCACGCCTTCCTTATACGCGCGGAGGGAGTCGACGGCGATGTCGAGCACTTCGCCGTTATACACGAGTTGTTGCTGAAGGAGCTCCGCGGCGTCGCTCAGGGCCGGGTCTGCGATGTCTGCTGAGGACATGGTGTCGATTAGGAGAAGGAGTTGGGTTAAGCACTCGATGCCGGCCTGGAGCTCCGTCCACATCTTGGGCTGTAAGTTGAGCAACGTAAGTCACCACAGGCCAAAAAGCGCAGATGAGAGCGGAGTACCTTCTCCTCAACGGCACCTCTCATTCTCCTGAGCACCCAAACGATCCACCCACGCTCCGTGACCTCCGCGACAAGATCAAACTCCCATACCGTACTCGCACTTGACGCGGATCCAGATTTCGCGTTCTGCTTCTCCTGGTTACGCACAGTCAGGAAAAACTCCATGAACCACTTCGTCACGAATAGCAAGCGGAGATTGTCCTTCTCCGTGATCTTAGGTCTCTCAGACTTGATGTCTTTCAAAAGAGACGAAAGGAACGCTGTATTACAACGCGAATAATCAGAGATACGATTAACCGTAGTATCACAGTAAACTCACGATTGAAACAAGATTCGATAAACGTCTTCGACAAGTTCTGCATGATGACGAGGACATTCGAATGAAGGTTATCCTCGTGGCCCAGCTCATCGACTTTCTTCCCCTTCTTTGTCACGGTCTTCTTCTTCAAGTCAAAAATGCTGCCCGCCTCCTTGCTGATCGCCTGCTGCCGATGCAGGACGAATTTCTGCGCCTGTGTGTCTGGAGGGGGTGCAGGAGCATCATCATTGGATCCTTTTGCAGGTGCTGGTTTCTTATTGGGGTTGAGTGTCACGGAGAGAGTGGTCCCGAAGCGAGAATGACGAGAAGATGCGGTTCGTGCGTTTTCGCGTTTGATCTTGTCTTCGGCTTCGAGGAGACGGGAAAGGTTTCCGTGTGGGCGCTGAAGACAGTCACTTAAAGATTAAGTAGGACATTGAAAAGTGTTATATATATACGTACCTTCGCTTGGTCCACAGACAATGTTGCTGGCTTGACGCCACGAAACAGCAAATAGAAAATCTCAAGCACAAGCGTGTTCCACCCATTCAAGAACGTATCCGTGCTTGCGTTCGATGCGATCGTCACTAGGAGATCTAAAACATGCGCTTCCGAGAGTGTTTCGATCAATTTCGACTGCAACGTCGAAAACTCCGCCTGGTCCGAGCTCGCGTGCATGTTCGGCGGTAGGTCCCTAATAAACGCCAGATTCCTGAACAAATGTAACACGACATTGATGATCTGCGTGTCCCTTTCCTTGCGCTCCTTCTTCTCCTTCGCCAAGCACGGCACGATCACGCCGAGCAACGCACGTATAACACCAGGCCGCAACAGCGCAGCCTTGTAGTGCAAATGCGCCATGATCAACTGCGTATAATCCGTGCCCTTATCATGCTCCTCATCCAGCTCCTTCAGCTCCTCGGCAACATCAATCGGCCACGTCATAGCCGTCACCAAATCCGCACACGCGATCGCACATTTGTGCTCTACCGCGCCCTTGCCCGCCGTCTCCAGGATAATGGGCACGAGGTCGTTGACGAGGACGCGCGACTCGAAGAAGATGCGCGCAACCGTGCGCTCGTCGTCGGTGTCGTCCTTGCGCCAGAACTTTTTGAGGTCTTTGAGGCAGCCGTACGCTTCGTCGCCGAGGACGTAGATGGAGTCGGCGTCGTAGCCACCGAGGGCGGCGATGACGTTGTGGATTGCGGGTGCGAGGATGGCGCGTCGGTCAAGGCGGCCTTCGTCGTCGCTGCCATCAGAGATCGTGATCGCGTCGTCGTTGTCGTCCATGCCTGAGATATACGCGTCGTGTCACAATCCAGTCACGCAGAATATTGGCAGAGCGTGACATAATTTTTTAGAAGGATATCTGCAAAGCATTGTTTGTGGTGTACATAGATAAGTATGGGTAACTAGGTTATTAACGGGTAAAGCAGTTAGTCCATATGCGTATGAGCCTTCTAGTAATGCGTTCCGAAACCCAACATGCGACAATCACGCCTTCCCAACGATCACCCCCAACAATGCCCAACGTCTATCACTCTCAGATATCAACAATATACAACACAGGTGCATTGACACGAATCCCGTACCGATCCATGACGAACACGAAAGGATGGCCGTGTCCCACCGTGACTGTCGCTCGAACGAGTCTCGTCGTCGTCGTACGCTAGTCGTTTTTGGTCATGTCGTGAAGATGCCGAGGAGCTTGAACGGCGGGACACCCCTCCCTTCCTCGCCTAGGAGTTTACACTCCACATAATGTGATCCGCGGCTCACATAATGGTCGATGACCTCCAACCTGCATCATCAACAAAAAAATCAGCTCCAACACCAAAAAAATTGACACAAGAAAAGAAAGAGGGAGAGAAAGGAATGAACTACTCACACAGGCGTCGGCTCCGTCACATCATCCGCCGCATTCGCCAACACCACCGCCCCGCCATAATTATCATCCACCCAACACTCCACAGCACTCCCATACCCCTCCACGCTCTCCCTCGGCTCCTTCACATAATACACCGCAATATCGCCCGCGCCCACCTGCAACGGCACCCTCAACTTACTCGTCGGGAGCGTCGAGTACCAATAGTGCGATAATCCGATGGTGGAGGAGGAGATGGAGGAGCGCGTCGTGCCGGGCGGTGGGTGGTAGACGTGCCACCCGGACCCGTAGAAGAGGGAGGGAGGGAGCGGGTTGATGAGGTCGTTGGCGGCTACGCAGTACGGCTTCACCTCTTCGAACGTGCGCGATGCGTCTGCGTTTGGTCTTGTGCGGATACGCGCCGCAGGTGGGTGTAAATGCGGATTGCTGGAACCACCACCACCGCTACCGCCACCACCACGGAACTCGATATCATAATCCGCGGGTGCGATACCAGCCTTGATGCCCACACCGCCAAACAGCGCGCGGGCATCCGTATGCTCCTTCTTATTGTTCGCGCCGTCCGCGAGGGAGATGAACGGCGAGACGATGTCGTACGTGTGCCCCGTCACCGAGGACCATGCCGCGCAGACCTGGGTTTGGATGTACGAGATGAGGTGTTCCGCGAGCAGCTCGTGGCCGGATGGGTTCGCGAGGATGGGGTCGGTGTAAAGGTTCGTTATGGAGTCTGGGTTGGAGACCCATTGGGGGTATAGCGTTGGTTTGATGCTGTTTTTTCAGGTGAGTAACGCGTTTCTTGGAGTTCAAGAGTGATGATTTATGTGCGAACCTGATATGTGGTACGTCGTAGAATTGAGCTACGACACTATGCAGAGCTTCAGGACCATGGAACCCGTGCGTCTCTTGCACCTGAGGACTAAAGTGCCCAAGAATGATAACAGCAGGCTGGTCTTGCCTCAGCAGAATTGACCGAATAAGGAGCTCGAAATGTTCCAACCACTCTTCGTCACTAAAAGCAATACAAATCATTAGCAAATCATTTTTTCCCATCAAGGAAGACGGGAGGACGGGGAAATAATACGTACTTCGGATCATCCGTATCAAACTCCACAATAACCAAATCCGTCACATCCGGTAAATGATGCGCATTGCAGTACGAGAAATACGCCGAATTCGTCCGCCGCATCGCGCCGTTCGTCAGCTCGGACGCGGGGTGCGGGAACACGCTATTCCACCACTGGAAAAATCGCGATGGGTAGCATTTTGGTGAGATTGGATCGTCGCCTGCGCCATGGCACGCTGATACTGTTTTATACGCGTCAGATTTAAGTTTGAATTGGTGTTTAATTGGTGGGGAGTGGAAGGTGGGAAGATGATGCGGAAAGGAGAAAATAGATTGGGCCATGTGCGCGAGCGGTGATAGGAAGATCTGGTAATGTCTTGGCGAGATGGCAGTCGATACGACGGCGTCCGAATGAATCGATTGGTGCGGTTCATGGGCCACACTCCGTTAGGAGAGTCGAGGTCAACGGAAATGTGCAGTAGCAAGGAGGGCATCGGATACACAGAAATAGGCAAAAATGGCACAACGACATGGACAGGTCGAGCAACCCAACCCCATTATTTACAACGAATAAGAACGCTTTGTACTCACTTGAGCCTCCTAAAACACTGATCGTGACAGGTAAGCCTGCCATAGCCTTGTGTATGACCCTTTGTACACGCGCACCACTCCCCAGGTGCAGTCTACTCTTCGTCAAAGCATGAATGCCATGTTTGGCACCAAGGTCGTCACCAGGTCCAAAAACGGGACAAAACGCAAAAGGGATGGATTCCGTGTCGGATGTGTTGAGATAATTTTTGGGTCTCAGGTTCGGATTCGTGAGACCATGGCGGGGGAGTGATGAGTCGTGCGGGAGGATGATGCGGGTAAAGGCTATGATGCAAAGAAAAAGCGCTAGGATGAGCCAGATACGATGTGTGAGCCCGAGCGTGCGCTGGTTGAGCCTTGATGGCTTTTCGGGGTCGAAGTCCCTGTCGCTGCCGGTTGAGAGACGGGGTAAGGAAGAGATGGAGATATGTGCATCTCTTTTGCCCGAGCGGCGCTGCATGGGGCGATGGTGGTGGTACGGAGACAAGAGACAAGCAAGGAACACAGGGTCCCTTCAACTACTCTATCACTTGTCAAAAATCCTCAAATAATTTAACATACCTCCGGGGTCTTTCCCGTGAGTGCCCCGGACAGCGATATTTCAGAATATTCCAATGCGAACAACTGTTCTTCCCCCGCTCGCTGTCCCGCTCACCGCCTCAACCACGTCCAGCTGCCGCGGCCCCCTGCCAGATCCACTCTTGCTTCTATCATCCCGGAGTTGCCGAGAGAAGACGCCTCGAGGCTGGAATATTCAAAGTCCGCTTGATGATCGTCAATGTAACCTGTACGCGCATAAGTAACGCCTCTTTCTCTAACAGCCTCCTTCACCTAGCCCAAGGGCTACAGTCCCACTCCGCGGACGCGTCCTCTCTCCCTCTCCCTCGCCCTCTCTTTCCCACTTCCTTCCATCAAACCCGCCTCCCCAGTCTCCCCGCGCTGTACACTCCGATCATACACGGACCAGTCCACACACACCCACACTCGTTTTCCATCACGCTCTTTTTCCAACGCAGCCCCTGCCTTCGCGTACGGTTCACCACGAACACACTCCACGCGTCTATTGTCTATCACACATCGTCTATTACCTCTGCACCGCCCATCCCTCCCTCGCCGACCACGCCGATCTGAAATTCCGGCTAAAGCATTGAGCTGTGTTCGCGCTTTGCTACTTAGCTTTTGACAAGATCTCTATCGAGAAGTTATCAACCAATTGAAGATCATCTCCTGGCCGGTTTGACGCATTGGCATTGACACTCGCAACAGCACTGGCACTGGCATTGGCATGGACAGACACCCATTCGCCAACCCCGTGCACTCCTACTCCCGAGTCACGAGCGGCGAGTATGGCCCTCCCGACCCATACGCGAACCTCCATAGTTTTCCTGTACGTCCAATCTATCTACTGTACCCCCCTTCGCCATCCCTTACCTACCTTTACTTATTTCATCTCATCTGTAGCCAATGTCATCAGAAGACTCGTTCCGCAGATGGCACATCCCTGCAACCCCTCCGCAACCTCTCCCCTCCCACTCCGACCGCTCAGGCTACACCTACAACACCTACAACGACAACGACAACTTGAACGACAGCGACGGCATGCATAATGGTGGACTCGATAACAGAGACGGACGCCTTCCGCGGTGGAGACGCGCGCTCAAAGTGAGTTAGTCCTCCCCATCTTACGCATTGAATAAATAATAAATGAAGGTATATTGGTATAGAAAATGAAACGTCAAGCAAAACGCAGCTTATACCGACTCCGGCGTACGCTCGACCTGCTATAACGCCTCCCTCCCCTCCCCGCCAACCTCCATTGGCAAACTAATCCCAGGCCCAAGCGCATATAACGACTCGCGCCCCACCTACCTACTGTATATGTGTAACAAAAACCTCAAATCCGACCGCCTAACTGCACATATGCACCTCGTATAATCATGCCACATTACATACATACTGTACGTTACAGTACTAGTATCACTCTTACTCACCCAACCCCGGGCCGCCTCGTTTATCTTACCGTACGTAGTCGTTATTACTCTAGTACATGCATTTGTTGTTCAAGAATTTGTTATTGTCGAGTCCTCATGTTAATTGTAGCCCTGCCCGTCAGTACAGTATAATTAACTTCTTGCCGTGGAATTGGTTCATTTGAAGTTTGACCTTGGTGCTTCGGAAATATTTCGAGGGTACAGTAGAAGATCGACGCGTTCGACGCGTTCCGTTACTTCCGTACCAGTCACGCTTCCTATCTAGCCTTGGCATGATCGACAACACACTTCGGAAGCTTCAAAATTCCCAATTGCAAGGCCGCAGTACTGAAGACACTTGAAAAGCTCGCATTACTGTACTATTGTTCACTTTCGAAACTCCTCGTAGCTATGGAATGTCTTGGTTGTCCCTGCGAGTCCGATGGTGTGTCTGTTCTCTTCGCAACGTATCAATACATGGTCTCACTGTTCTTAGAAACATTAATTTTAACTTCGACCGAAACCAACGAGAAATCCTCTCCAAATGGTACATTCCTTGCCAATCTGTCAATTCCTTTTCACTTCTCTAGCTCCCTGCGTAGATTATCCGGCCACGATTCCCGCACGCATCCTCTCACTCTGCGAGCGCAACTTTATCCGCCTACGTATTGCCATCACGAGCCGAATATTTCCGGACTTCGGTCAAGCAGGAATATGTCGCTTCGGTCCCCGATCACTGGTCAAGTATTGTGCTGCAACCCGCGCAGCGGAGGCAGCCAACATGGAATACATCGCCCGCAATACCACTATACCCGTTCCGCGCATACAAGATGTCTTCATCATAGGCCGCCAGACTTATATCGTCATGGACTACATCGATGCACCCGAGTTGACATACGTTTGGTGGACCTTGTCTGCGGAGCAACAACGAGGAGTAATTGAGGAAGTGAGGAATTATATCGCTCAGATGCGTTCGTTGCGACCTCCACACCCGGGCAAGGTGGAATGCGTAGACGGAACTGGGGTGTATGACGCTCGACTAACAGGTGTACCATTCCCTCCATTTTCTTGTGTCGCCGACTTTCATCACGAACTTGGGCACGATTTCGTTCTCCAATCCGAAGCCCACCGCGAAGCCTGGCCGCAATTCCAAGCCATCAAAGAACGAAGTTCAAGTTATCAAACAAAATTCACGCATTCGGACATTGCACCGCGGAACATTCTGGTCAAAGACGGCAAAATCGCAGCCCTGATCGATTGGGAGACTGCTGGCTGGTACCCGGAATACTGGGAGTACACTCGATGGAAGGACAGTCATTACAGATCTGCACCAGCTTGGCATGAGGCACGAGACGAAATAACGGAGAGGTATCCTGAGGAACTGTGGGTTGAGAAATATCTTGGCCGAGTTTTTACTCGCCTTTGATTTTTATACGGTAATCAAAAACGTGCATACAATCAAAGTACAGTGGTTGCACAAATTTTATCAATCCTCACTGTAATTAACACCGTATCGTGGAACTCGTTCATTTGAATTTGGTGACTTTAAAATATTTCGACGGTAGTAGACATCGGCGCGTTCCGACTTGCCTACCAGTCACAATCTACATCGTCACAAACCTTTACCTCATACCGGAACTCGTAACAGCCTTCAAGTCCAATTGCAAGGGCGTACAGGACCAACTGAAAGACCATAAGAAGCTCGTATATACTTTTGTGGAAACCATTTGCCACCGTTGTATGTGCAAGTATCCTGACGGCTAGCTCGGACGAATGTCTCAGTTCACTTTGCTCTAACTTCCATCTGTGTATCGAGTCTCAATAACTCCTTGTATCCGTTTTCGGATCGTGCGCAATCCTATTTCTCCCTATTAATTGGCACTGACTCGTCATGATGACTGCGTTTTCATTTCACGTAGCGAGTGAGTGCAGCATCAATTTACACCACAATTTCAGAACCGAATTTTGTGCTCATTGATTCACGGCCGTTCAAGTTGTCGTAAGTACATTGCTATAATTTTTTTATTAATGCCAATTTGATAGGTTATTCAAAAGAACATCAACGCAGATATTTCCTCTTAGTTATGTTGTGCCTGTCCAGCAATGAGCCTAGCGAGACACCCGGTACGAACGTTCAAGTTTTTTTAACAACGCACCAATATACACCAGTGGACTCACTTCACGTCGATCTCTTAGAAGCAGCAAATTTAAGTATGGATGGTTCTAACAATGAGTCAAAGGATAAACCGTCTCCACCTGGTACATTCATTGCCAATTTGTCTATTTTTTATTTACCTCTCTAGCGCCTTACGTAGATTATCCGGAAAAGATTCATGCGCGCATCCTCTCGTGGTGCGAGCGTAACTACATCTACCTCCGTGTTGGCATCATGAGCCGTATGTTACCGGCGTTCGGTCAAGAAGGAATTTGTCGCTTCGGACGCCGATCGGTTATCAAGTTTTCTAAGATAGGCTCAGCCGAGGCGGCAAACATTGAGTACATTGCTCGCAACACCACTATACCCGTCCCGCGGATACAAGATGTCATCGTTATAAAAGGCGATACCTATACCATCATGGACTACATCGATGGAACTGAGTTAGAAAATGTATGGTGGGACTTGTATGCGGAGCAACACAGAGGAATCTTTGAGGATTTGAAGAATTACATCTCGCAGATGCGCTCATTGCGACCCCCTAACCCAGGTAGGGTGGAATGTGCCGACGGAACTGGGATATATGATCCTCGTCTGCCCTGTTCACCTTACCCCCCGTTCCCATCCGTAAAAGACTTTCATGACGAACTTGGGCACCGTTATGTTCTCAACGTCGAAGCACATCGTGAAGCCTGGCCGCAATTCCAAGCCATCAAAGAACGAAATTATCAAACGAAATTCACGCATTCGGATATTGCGCCGAGGAACATCCTTGTCAAAAATGGTAAAATCGCAGCCATCGTCGATTGGGAGACTGCTGGCTGGTACCCGGAATACTGGGAGTACACTCGATGGGAGGACAGTAATTACAATTCGGACAAAGCTTGGCATGACGCACGGGAAGAAATAATGGATCGGTATCCTGACGAACTATGGGCTGAACATTACCTTGGTGGTGTTTTTATTCGCCTTTGACTATAATGTAATCAATGCATTCAAGAAGACGAGCGTAACGGCTTATTCTCTTGCGTTCGTGGCTGTTCGTGATCGCCGTATTGGCGCGGATTTTGTCATGCCTCGCCACGACCTCATAGGCGTTCTGCGAGGCCTATCTATGCGTGGATCAATTGTCAGACAACATTCCGAATCGCGTATATGCACTAGCAGTATATCCAGTTCACGAACCTGTCGATGAACCCGGACTCATACCTGCATGAGCAATGGCATCGCTAGATGCCAATTCAATCCTGGATGCTCTTGTTCGTACTAGCCACGGTCACGGATTTCCCGATGTTGAAACCTTTGTTCATGCTGATCGAGCAAATAATAATATGGACAGTGAGGCGATATAATTCCAACTGTTGGATAAAATTCGAAATAGACCAAAAGTCCATCGTCGATTGGTTCGCGGAGATGATGGTAGAGACAGGGTGACGAGACATCCAAGCTAATGGATCCAAGTCCTGGTGATTGTCGTGGTGAGCTTTACCAAAAATGTATGAGGTTTAGTCGTTCCTCCCACCAATGACCATACATTGTCGTACACTGTGGCTTGAGGACAAACGGCATGGGATCACGCGCACACCACATGTTGACCCAGCATATTTCGAGGTAGAGTCAGCAGCATTGAGCGCCAATACCAACCCCAATGTTTATGTTAACAGCTTACGGGATGAATATAAGCTTTAACCGCATAACTGCACATGTACGGAAGCATTTCGAAATCCTGGGCTTCTGTTGCCGTCATCCAACAAAGTGACGGACTTTACGCCTCGTTGTCTGTCCCTCAGCGGCTACAGTACCGGGAAGCACCATTGTAGAATTATTATGGTGTATTGTCCTCGCCTCGTTTCTAAGACGAACGGATTATGGGGTGCAAATTCGATGCTCGACATGTCAAAGTGTATTGCTTTGGGAATGGTTCTAGGCCGAGCCGCAAGAATGAACGAGAAGACCTCGACAGTCCTGGCGCAGGGTGGATGGCCATGTCGGAAATTAAATCGCCTTGCGCTTAAGTAACGAGCACGACACCATTAAATCACCGACACACGCCGGCACCCTTGCAAGTGCCAAAGAATTAGACAATGCAAGTAATAACAGGTGTTGACAGACTGAGACAATCTTCAAACTTGAAGCGATGGACCTGTACTCGCAAACAAGCCAACAGGGTCGATCGACAGTCATTGTGGTTGCTACGAAAAATATTAAGTGGCGGCGTGAGTATCTTTGGTTCATGGTGAACTCTACTGGTAGCGCCACGGCGAGGTACGTTTTGTGCGACTACTTAGTTTTCTTCTTCTCCTTTTCCCTTGTCTTGGCTTTCGTCGGATGCAGTACAGATCTATGAGGTGATGAGCCAGCTTGTCTGTCCGCGTCGGCAAGGAGATGAGTGGCGCTGACGAGGAGTGCACCCCATGTCGAAAGGATATATCCTGCTATGGCTCCGAAAGCCGGAGTAAGAGGCCAAGTCTGTTCCATAAAGGTAATTAGTCATTCACTGTAGACCAGACCCGCGAATAAAGTACGCACTTGCCAAGGTCTCTCCCAGTCAAGTGCAATCGGAAGTGCGCCCATCCATGCACCGAGTATCGCTCCACATGCTGGGTAAACTAGAGCTCGTTCAAGCGCAGTTCGCGGACTTCATAGTACAGTGATAATGTTTAAATTAACGTCCTGAAGGTTAACGGTAGATTTTGGAGACAACGGTACTCACGAAATCTCTGCAAACAAACGCGTCCAGGTCAAACGGTGCACGAGGGATGGGGTATCAGGAGCGAAAGATGGAGTACGCAATGCGTATGTAACCGGGAAAACTACCAAGATTGCCAGGAACACTGACAATAGGTAAGACTCCGAGAAATGCCTATGCAATGACATTGAACCCGCCCCGAAATATAATCTATGCGAAAATACGGGTAATACGCACGAACTTATTGGCGCACCAAAGAGGATTACGACGAAATAGAACAACGCGGACGAGACGAGTGTTGCGACCAAAGCATCCTTAAAATTCTTCGAACAGTTTAGTCTCAAGCACAACGCGGAGATATGTGTGTGTGTGTCAACTAACAGATAATTTCTGCGCAATGGTCTCGACATTGCCAATTCGCCTCTCAACATCATCCTGGCTCGCATCCACGGTTTGGAATCCTGCAGAACGCGCTTGTTCCAGTTCACGCCACCAATACCTCATCCACCCTCCCCACCAAGCTTGTAGCACTGCTCCTCCTAGGCAGAACCATGCGAGAGTTAAAACAGGGTCGGCTGTTACGGACGTAAAGATGGGTCCTTGTTGAAGTTTGCTTTCATCCCCTGACGGGACCAGCAGATAAGTGGTTTGGGGTAAAAAGATAGCGGCAAAGACAAGAAGGGTGGTATGCACACCGGCCAGCGACGCATATCGTGCAAAGGGTATCGACGGTTGAGAAGAATTCATTTGACGCCCGTGTGATGACTAAGCGCCGCCTTTCTGCCATTCTGCGCCACACACAGAAATTCCATCATCGCTCGGCCGCAACAGTCGCGGCATACAGATGCAATAAGTGATGGTGTATTTGCCCTTTCAATGCACTTCTTGTATTCTGGAACGACCTTGTTGCTGTCTCACTGTTCATCGACGTTTCCATCCCGCTGGCTGTCTGTCTTATCGATGTTACGGCATTTGATTTAGAACTCTGATTTCTGGTCCTTGATTTTACTCAAGTGGGATGGAAAGACGGGACAGAGAATGCACACCTGGTTATCGCATGTCCTCGTAGCATCGGGGGTCCAAACCTCTGCGCTTCTCCCGCGCGTCACCCTCAAAGAGCACGCCAGTGTCACGGCCCAAGCCCTGGAACTCATAAGCCATGCCTGCAAGTGCATTTAGCTCGAGAGAACGATTCAACCGCCTTTCCCTCCGTGAAGTTCGATTACGTCTGGCAGCATCCACCACGAAATCCAGGGTATAAACATATCTGGCAGCAATTCAATCGCTACAGCTCGATTCTGAAGGACATCATACTCTTAGGCACCATCAGCCCAAACTCATGGCACTGTAATGGCTGCATTCTAAGCTGCATGCGATATAGGGACCCATTTCAAAACTATGTACCAATCGTACTTCTTGGAAACATAGGCCATCGCCTGCGTGCCCGATTCACTTATCATAGTCGATGCGCACATGATGACGGAGAACTTGAGGAAATGGCAAGAACTACTAGACAACTCTCAAGGAATCCCTATAACTCACTTGATTTTCTGAAAATTTTATGGCTCTACCAACATAGACAGTCTGCCAAAAGGTCTCAAACGGAACATTTCAGGAGTACAAATATCTGAAATATATATACAAGCCAGGCGTAAGGTGATGTGTCCAATAAGCTCGCCGTCCTCATGCACGTTTCCAGGCCAGTCGGATATCCAACGAAGCATGAAGTATCGTCCCATCAATTCAACCCGTCACGAGCGGCAAGCTACGATTTGGCAAAGAACAGCTGAGCACTCCAAATGCAGCAGCGAGGAGTGACGATCGACTTTACTACAAAAGCCTGTCAGCTGGCGCCTATCGCGGAATCTCAGCACTACGCTCGTCTGAGAAATTGTGGCTCCATGAATATGAGGATCGTCGGTCAGCATTTTATGTATTGGAAGGTGTGCTCGAGATCATCGCTGTTTAATTGCACACTCATGGTAAAAATCCTTCCCAAAACATGTCACGGAAATGAAATGTGGCGCGAAATACTGCTCAGACGCCATCACATTTTTTTTCTACAGGAAAAATCGCTACGGTGCGCACGCCACGATGCGGGGACGGTTCGTACTATGGGAACAGAACGCGAATTTCCAACTACCTGGTATCAACCCTAACAGAAGCCACACGAAAGTGGGCGATGCGCCGAACGCCGCCTATGGTTGATTGCAGTTTTAATATTATTCCGCTGTTGTACATGAACACCATCACGTTCTATAGCACTGTGTAGATCACTTTATTTGGTATCCTACCCAGCACCACATCGATTTTGCCAATGGAAGTCATTGCTGCCATCCCTTCACACCACGATCTCGCTCTGCGGCCGTCCTGGCGTCTTCGCACCTTCGCACGTCAACAACTTCAGAATACGAACGCACCTGTGTCTTCTGGATTCGACCTCGAAGACTCCTGTTAGACTACACCTTATTGGATAATGCGTGTCTTCCCACAGATCGGAATTCTATATTTTATGGCTTTTGGATGTCTACTTGGTATCGGTAGAACTCCCTGACGAATACAGTCGTTAGATACCCATACGTTGGTCGAAAGGTCCATATATGCGCATAGATACAGTGGGTGCGGTTGAAACCGGATCATTCTTTTGAGAAGTTTCAACGTGTGAACCACGCCCGTTCACAAGTCTGTGGAGACTCGGAAACTCGCTCAGGAATGGTTAAAGTGCGGATGGAATAGTCCACACCAGGTCTTCAAATCTCACTGACCAGACTTGAGATGATTTCAGCTATCGCACGGGGTTTTGATATTCGTCTTTCTTATAGATCCAAGGTGACCAGTTCAAATGCAGACTGATGGGGGACATGAAATGAAAGGCGTCGAATATATCTCGGGCCGGAACGTGCCGAAGCAGATGACGCATCGCAACGCCTTGTTCGCTACACCTTTCTCTCTCATGGCGGCTCGTCTCACTGCTGTCGAGGACTACAAAGACTTGTTGGACAAGTACGATACTTGGTTATTTGACTGTGACGGCGTTCTCTGGAATGGCGATAACGTCGTCGATGGGGCGGTAGAGGCACTCGACCTTTTACGATCGCGAAGTCAGTCAGAATTTTCAGTCAGAATTTCCATTCGTGACTTAGCTTTGCTTTCTTTTGGCTGTAATTTATTCTAACTCGAACGTTCTCCGTGCCACCATGAAGAGAAGAGAATTATATTCGTTACCAATAATGCTTCAAAGTCACGAAGAACCTACAAGAAGACATTCGATAAGTTGCATGTTGAGGCACAAGTGGTGCGCCAGACTGCCCTTCCGCCAGAGGATATCGCACATTCATGTGTCACTTGCCTAGGATGAAATTTTTGGGTCCGCGTATGCCGCAGCTGTCTACTTGTCCTCCGTCATCAAACTGCCTCGTCATAAAAAGGTGTACGTTATCGGGATGGCTGGACTGGAAGAAGAGCTCAGGGATGAGGGTATCAATTTCTTGGGGGGAACTGTAAGTTCCTCGTCATTCGAATAACCGGTCACTAATCAAACGTACCGCTCTGAAATCCAAATCAACCGGCCGTGAACTGCATTCTCGTAATTGGATCACTTAACCATTTCGAACCTCTCAATCAGGACCCCTCCGACAACACCGTTGCGCCTTTCTCGCTCTCGTCCTTCACGCTCGACCCTGACGTTGCAGCGGTGCTCTGCGGCCTTGACACCTCCATCAACTATACGAAGCTCTGTAAGGCGTTCCAATATCTAACCCGCAATCCTGGGTGTCTGTTTTTGGCCACAAATGAAGATTCGACATTCCCAATCGACGGAGGACTTCTGCCAGGAGCTGGCGCACTCAGTGCACCACTTCGATTTTCTGTTGGCCGTGACCCATTAAGTATAGGAAAACCCGCAAGTACGATGCTCGATTGCATCAAGGCAAAGTCTGTAAATTCGCTTCGGTTAAAACCTTCTCCTCCACTGATGAAACGTTCCACCACCTGTCATTTTCAGGCATAACTTCGATCCGAAACGCACCATTATGGTGGGAGATAGACTCAATACAGACATCCTATTTGGCAAAAACAGTTCGCTGTCCACGTTGCTTGTCCTCACTGGTGAGCCGCGATTTCAGAGATTTTATTCAAGCTCATTAAGTCCCATTAACAATCCCCCCATCACCAAAATTCTGTCTTGACCGTTGGCGGGAGGTAGGGATAACCCAGGAATCCGAGATATCTGGACCGGACCCATCTCCAATTATTCCCGACTATGTTACACAATCGATTGGAGATTTTAGAGTTGCTCTATAATGCCATTCCTACCATTTCATTGATTACAAAGGTAGAAACCTAGAGAATAGATAGCAGTGTGTCAACAATAATTCCAACGACAGACTCGTCGGTGCAAGGCGACTCGGCGACGGTCATATGGCATCATTGGCAGAGTGACATCTTGACATTGATTGAGCGGCATTGATGACCGAAGGGTAGACCCGAGATGTGACTACTCCTGAGCAACACCGACTATAATAGCGAGAACAATCTCATCACTGCCGCACAAATTGCTCCGCACTCTCGATCGACTCATGGACCAGACTATTTTGCTTCCATTTCACAGGATTCTGACCACTGAGACGAGCTCATGACGAGGATCGGTCGAGTGCGACCCTGAAGCCAGCGGAACACAAGACGGCTTTGGGAGAGGAACCAGATATCAATGTCGCTATTGACATGAAGCAAAGGCGGTGCTCGATTCTCCACTTCGCCCGTACATGCCGGGAGGCAACGAAGATGCCAAACACATCGAGAAAATTGCACGTACCCCGCATTCCACCGACTGCCGAAGCTCGCAAGCTGTGGTGTAGTATGTGAGGAAATTGAGAGACAGGAATTGTCTCTACCACGTGCGGGAGACGACGAGCATCAAGTTCCGGCGCTTAGCACTAGTGAAGTCGCCCATCGTGTCTTTCAAGAGTCGGTGTGTGGTGGGATCATTGGTTTCATGTCTTGGTTTCAAGGCGAGGTGAGATCAGTTATGGGTAGGAACGCTGATAGATCGCAGTTGTCCAGCTTTCCGGATGAGGCAGCGATTCCCGAGGGCTTTGTAATAGGGGACCAACCAGATGCCCCGTGACTTGAGCAACAATCAGAAAACTGTTAGTGGTTGGGCTTCCCCATTAAGGGCTGTCGAGAAGATGTCAATTTCTTGCTTGCTTAGGCACTGTTGCTGCCTTTGAGACGGAGTAAAACATTCAAACTTGGTTTTATTGACGATGCTGAATGTCAATCGACTGTGGCAACGAATGGTCAGGGATAATGTACAAACGAATGTTGGCGCGCTCTCACCTTTCATAAAATTGTCAAGAGTAATATGAATTACGCAAATTTCTCGATGTGGCGGTCGCCCTACATCCGAACATGACTGCGTGAGTGCATCGAACACGTTGAACCGTGACGTGCAGATTATTGGAACGTCGGGAGACACGCACCATAAACCAGAGTGAGTGTCAACTTTCAGCATGAAAGCAGGGATATTTCCAAAGAGCCTTTATCAGAACTTCGCCCTCGCAAGCAGCCGTAGAAGTCTTCGCAGAAAATTGGTCTTGGAGAAGTGCAGGGTCGGTAGGAGGCTCTTCATCTACTGTACTAAGCACACGTAATTGTTTGTCAAGACGAACGAGTAATGCAAACATAGCCAGGTGACTATCATACGTCTTGTCTCCGAGTCTGCAATGGGTATATTCCTCGCCTCATCTTTTTTTGCTCATTGAATATCCTGGAATCAGACTGTAGATCTTTGGTATCATCCCTTGGGAGGTATGGTCTCGACTGTCCGGAGCTGCGATCGGGTGTCACTTGGGAAATTACTATCAATGTTCGCAACGTACCCGAGCGTCGCTGAAATTTTGACAGAGTGATAGAAGAGAGGTGAAAATTTGTTTAAGATTGAATCATGTCCTTCCAAAAGACTCATAGAGTGAGCAGAGATATATCACCAATTGTGAATATTGCCTCGGACTTCGGAGCTCGCGGAGTATGAAATAGAGTTACTTTGAAATAGCTCGGAATGCTGGGCCAGTCAATGACTGGCAAAATTTTGAGGGAGACTGGAAGGTTGGTTTCGTCAAAGTTGTATCTGTCGGCGTCTGAGCGCCTGTATGGAGGCACCTCCGCGGACCACAAGGCATAATATCGTCAGGATTGAGCTGAAGCTTCACCGGCGGAGTCAAGACTGTCATGAGAGACTTTGCGTGCCTCGTTACAAGTGCACGCGCGCTAAGCCTTTTCAGATTAAACTTGTTAAATGGCCACGCCGCGAAGCTTGATTGCACGCATTTGTCAAGTCGCCTGGGGCTTCCTCGCACGGCGGGGAACTGGACGAACTCCAGGGTCGAACTTCCAAACGGCGCAGGTTGAAATTAGACTAGCGTTGGAATGGATGTATCCAGATGGGGTGTCCAAGAGCAACGGACGGAGAACAAGCAAATTTTCTTATACCCCATCGCGCCGGAGTTGCACACCGGGACGTGATACAGTGAAAAAGTTATGATGATGGAGGTGTGATAGATGGACGTAAGTACCTGCCGAATCGGGTCGAAGTAGATAGAATCTTGTCGTGAGACAACCGACCTGAAAACAGGTTTGAACCCTGATTTTGCGGAATCAAACTTCCGGCATGATCGTCAGGAACCTTTGTCAAGAAGAGGACACACTGAGGACACACAACGGAAGCAAAATTACTAGCACGGAGCGATGCCAAATAATTGTATGAACAAATGCCTATATGCAACAATGTAAAGTGCGTAACGATTAAATTAGGAATACATGTTTGAAAGTGTAACACCGAGCCAATTTTAGCGATGTGGAGTAGATGTTGGTTGGCCCAGGTGAAGGGTATATTTGATACACAAACAAGCGATCCGGTAGCGAAGGAAACGACGGTGCAAGAAAGCGATGCAATAGCCAAGAAAGCAATGATGAGTAATGATAATCGTTCCCGGGATGAAAACACTGGGTGTCGGAGGATAAAGGGAGTCGAGCGTTGCAGGATTTTATAAGCGGCGATAACGTTGATCTGTTGTATGTAAGCTCATTGGTGGTGCATCTGGGCTCTTTCGGCCGAGTATACATGCCAGCTGTTTGTCTCGTGCTCGGACGAGCCGAAAGAATGCATCGACGAGGGGAAGTTCCCGTTGGATGGCGATTCGTGATTCGACTGTAAAGAACGCTTAAATACGAATTAAAAATTTGGCGAAGGATCTTACCATGGGATATTCATCCTCCGCTTTGGGGACTACGTCGTAGTGTGCAGTTTGAGAGAAGGGGGGAAGGACATTGCTGTAATGACTGGATACGGGAGGCGGGAGATGCATATGCGAATGCGAACTTGATTGCGAATGATTGAGTCCCGATTGATTACTGTGCTGATGCTGGTGGGGAACAGAGCGGACAACGTCACTAGGATCCAAGGAGCTCGCACGAAGAGGTTTCCCCCGAAGGGGTTCAACAGGGGGAAGAGGATTGCTACTCGCCGAGTACGACGGTGTGGAAGATGAACTCGAAGCGGTCGGTGTTCCCGGCCCTTGAAACGAAGGTGGATGGATCGGAAAGAGAGAACTTGAAGAACCCAGTCCCGACACCCCGTTACTCCCGTGGGATGAAAGACTGTGGTTGTACGACTGCTGATGGGGGTGTGGAAGGGACAGAGGTGGAGGTCGAGTGAGGCTGTTGCTCACGTGTGTCGGTGTCCCGCCGGGTGTCTGTCAAGGGAAGATACTAGGATCAAATTGACCAATAACACGATAAGAGTTTAATTTTTTGGCAAAAAAAGTCGGAAAATCTGATGCGACTGGAACGAAGAATGCACCGAACCGGCGACAATCAAAGGAGGTGGGAATGAAACGATAGGTCTAAAAGCAAAAATTACATCCAGAGTGAGATACTTGCCAAGTACACGTTGTCAACGTCTCCAGAAAGCTTCCTCCTTTTCTTCCCGTCGCGATCGGTATCATCGATGGATAGTGGAGCGAGATCTCGTCGTCCAGACGAGTGGCGAACGTACTGGTCCAGTTGAACTCTGAGGGAACTATTTTCATTCCGCAATCGCATGTTTTCATGCTCAAGCTCGCGGATGCGAACTTGGGCGGTCGGGAGCGAGGCGACCTGCTCTGGGGAGAGGTTCAAAGCCCCCTGAAGTTTTGTGACGGTTTCTTCGAGCTGGGAGGTTGAGGAGTAAAATTAGCCGTTGTCAATAGGCAGCAATGCAACCGGCGGCGCACCTGCTCGATGTAGGCCTTACGTTTGGCACGATGGCGGGCTTGGGCGCGAGCATTTCGACTGCGCTGGGGTTGTTCTTGTTGATGGTCAGAATCGTCGGCCAGTTTCTTCGAGGGCGGCGTCGTCATTGTGTAACGTAAAGAACGTAAAGGTTGGTTGCGCGGGGTTGGAAAAAACGGGGAGTGAGAAAACAGCCTGTGCTCCGCTTATAACCACATAAACTTTGTGCAGAATTTAGATCCCCTGTCACTCCCGACTGGGGTACGACTCGTACCTGCGCCATCCTCTCGTTTTTACTCCTTCTGTAGTGTATTTATTTGACCCTGTTGCAATTTGAATGGTTCCCAGTTTCTTGTTTCGCCGGTCTTCCATGTCAACGGCGACCTTACCATTCATTTCTTGCTGCAACTCATCTAGACGAATCCGTACATCCCCTTGCAAATAAAATCATAATCCTTCCCCGACAAAGGAAATCACCTCCGTGCGAGAAGAAGACATCTTTACCCTGACCAGAGCCTTTCGTTGCGAAACTCTCGGACTGTGCCATCTGTTAGCCTTTTGGCAATTGCTTTCTCTTGCTCACCGACTTCATCGCTTCCACGGCAGGTCGGCCACCTCTTCGGTTATTTTGGGGAGTCTCTCACACGCTGATGACCCTGCTGCGACCGATATGTTCCACTTCTGCTTGATTTGGGGTATCTACCTTGAAATATGCCGACGGGTGGGAGTTAAATCTTCGATTTGTGCCTGTTGCGCGCTTCGCTGATCGGGGATCAACTTCGAAGGCCAAGGTCAAAACCTTGCTCGCCACACCTCTGTTCAACATTCATCACTCAATCAAGGCTTGAACGTTGCTCATTTCCGCTGCTTGCTGTATGGAATGACTATCTTTCGACTAATCTCTCAACTGCTGGATTTTCAATCCGTCCTATCTTGTTCTGAAATTCTGACAATATCTAACCTTGAATGTTGTACCAATCAAACGCAAGCTTCTCCATTGACCATCCCACCACTGATATCGGTCCGTATAGTATGTTGTAGATTCTCCTTAAAGCTCGGTGCCCTCCCCACGCTTCCACGGACCACAAGAGTCATTATCTCTTAGTGCCGCTACCGCCGTGCGAGATCAGCATGTTCGCCTCGTGCAGTCTGGGGTTCTGGTCAACGCGAAAGTCACGTTTCTTGTTATCTGCATGCTGGACACTGAAATTAGGAAAACCGAACCTTCTTCCTTGCGCGATAATATTACCACACGTTGCCTCACCGTGAAATTAATTGTCCTAGTACTATGACCGTTCCAACAAGGCTCACATTATATGTGATCCTCGCCATGCCGGAATGCAATATTACTTCACCCGAAGATCCTCGTAGAACCCCAAACCCGACTCCGCTCCATGCATTGTTCTGCTTGTTTAAATTTCTCTGTTCAGCACGATTTTCTCAGATATGGGACTTTGCAACGGAGCTCGTTCCTACTGCCATGGTGTACGGCGGGTGCCCGGCGCGACGTTATTCACTTTTTTCCCGCAATCGCCGCGGTGATGCACGCTGGCTTTTGCTGTGGAGCAGTCATTCTCACTGGGCCTTGCACGTCTCCAACTCGACCCGCGAATGCCGTCTCGGCAGCATCCATCTCTGCGGGCGAGGTGATTGGTGGAGGTGACAGTTAAGCTATCAGATCCAATGGCAGACTCACGATCTCGCTTTTGTTCGATGGAAGAATCGTGGTTTTCTAGCCAAAGCTTGGATATCTCTGTAATCAGCCCAACCGCCCTTTACTCTGCTCGTCCGAATTTACCGCTTCCGCCGAACAGTTACCAGTGGCTACACGGCTTTTTCGGGTTTGCCTGATCCAATAGGAAATCAAGCGCCGGCAACCATCATCATTCAATTTTACCACGAATGCTTCGCCGCCGACCATAACCTTTCACCCACTTTAGAAAAATCCAGGTCGAAACTATTTGATCCCCTCAGTTCCAGAATGAGGACTTAAAATATGTCCTGAACCGCCACGTTCACTTGTCAGTCTATGAATATATTGGCACTTTATATAATACAGTTTTAGTCACCGTACACTGCGAACTTTGACCGCCAAACAATCGAAGCTTATTACACGCTTATTCCGATTGCATGATTGGTGGCTCATGAAGAGCATATACACTGTGCGGATGATGTGTTTCCGTCACAATGCTGTTAGGACGGTGACAATTCATGTATGTGCAGCTCGGACGGTATGCCTGGCTTGATGAGCGGAGGACAGGTCTTCTTCGTGAGAGCATGCATAAGTGTTTATGTATGCAATTGGCGTGAGCGGGAGAAGAGCGTTTAGGAAGTTCGATACGGCTGCGCCTGGCACGGATATGACATAAAGATTCTAGATGTTCTGAACGACATAACTTCCCGACCGCTGATTTGTGGAGGTGAATGCTTGTGCACACGACGCTGCGTTCGGCACTTTGGAATGGATCGAAAAATGAAACCATGATGAACCTTCAGGGGAAACCTATGCATATGCGCAACCTGTATGGAGCTGGCGCTAGTTTCAACCATATGATCATCTCATGGTACCTGCCATCTTTCAAATACCATGTGTTCCTTCTGTCGTTCGTCCATTTCCGACAAATATTACTCAGTAGCACTGACTAATAATTGGTGGTATTTTGAAATGTTGTTTTACTGCAATTGTTCATCCATCGGCGAAAAATTTAGACCAGCTCTGATCAATGGTCAGCACAATGGTCGCATGGCAAACATGATTCACAAGGACCTACTCAGATGATACGATTGAGATTGTACCATTCCTTTTCGGATCATGATACCGATATCTTTCTAACGGTACTTTTATTTGTGTCGTCTCGGGTTTGATATCTTCATCTCCGTTGGATACTAATTCGGATTTGGGATGGGTAGCAGAGGAGTCTGGTGTTGCCTTCTGGGCTTGTCAGGCAGACGAGTGCGCGCGTGAAACGCCTGTAGAATGGAATGAACGGGTCTAACGATATTTTGTTTCGCGACCAACAGGATTTGAATTTCTCGCCTCAAGTTTGGATAGAATGATGTTTGAATAATATTTCGCAAGTTGGAGAGATGCAAAGACTGAAAAAATCGGCGACAGCTCCGACTGATACACCAGACATGGAACCACCGACCACGACCAGCTGCATCAACTGGTAACAAGCCATTGAACGAGTGTGGACAGGCTGGATCACGAGAGCTGAGGCCTCCAGTGAGCGTTTCGGCGGTTCGCTGTTCCGCACGAAAAATCTTCGCAGATTGCATGGGGCACTCGCTCCTCTCATCACAAGTTCAATGTTGAACGAGCCAATGAGAAATAATCACAAGTAACGATAAACAAGGCCGATTAGTCAAATTCTTCAATCTCATCATCTGAGAGCCACCCCACGCCTAGGTACACATCTCTCTGGTGTGGCTTTGTCTTGTGGTCCATGAGGTTGGCGCTGAACATTGTGTCCTGCGTTGGTTCGTCCGCTGCGTTGTCATCATCCTCTGCAAGCGGTGTTCCGCCGCCGACGTGTGATGCAAATGCTAGTGCAGAGAAGTCCCTGTGAGAGGGTGGTGGCGCAGGGGTGTCTAAGTGGGGTCCATCAATTCAAATTTCTCAATGAGCATGCTGGCTCCGCGTCAAAAGGGTCAAGGGAGTGCTTACCTCCATGACTCCTTACTCTCAGAATAGCCCCGAGCTCACGAACTACTTCGTCCTTACTCCACCCTCCAGTACTGATACTCTCATACGTCACGCCATCAGAGGCGATGAATAGATTTTGCATCCATTCTCGTACGTCTGCAATGGCGTCGTCCGCTTCGTGTGAACGTTTCAGAGCATCGAAAAATTCAGGCTTGAACATTTTCTGCGACCGACGCGCTACAGGTGACGGTAGAGAATGCAAGGTGCCCATAGCGAGCAGGTGAAATTGGTGCGGATTCGCCTGGTGCCACTATGACATATAAATATCAACATTCTCACTTTGATAAGCGAGGGGAAAGGTTGACTACGTACATGTTGCCCTCCACTGGCGTCAACCCAACTTAGCCAGTCACAAACTCCGCCACACTCCTCCACCTCCTCGCAAAAAGACGTATAGTTTTGGTGTACATATAGAGCAAATAGGCTTGAGTCAACCGGTGAGTCTTTGTATAACGTCTAAAAAGAAATTTTAGTCAATTGTGATGCACAGGGAAGCCACTTTCTCATTCGCAGAGATAGCAAGTGGAATTATTTTTTTGAGGTGCATACATACGTCAATATCAACCCTGCTGCCTCTTCGTGCGTGTGAGGCGTGCCACTCCGGAAGTGAAGGTGGTTCAGGGATCAGCGCGTCCAGTTCCCTTTCACGCTGTATATCTTTGGCGGTTGCTGACGGAATAGGCGGATCGTCCTTTCCTGCAAAATAATAGTGGCGCGGAAGTTAAATTCTCGATGACGTTGTGTTGATCAAGCGACAGAGGATTAGCACAGTAGTTGCGACGCACGCTTATTGTATAAAACTTTGCCCAGGAGATGGAATAGCGCGAGACTCTGTTCACGCCGGGATACCGCCTCTAATCTTCATGAGAATACAGTCAGCCATTGACATACTCGCCATATCGAGGGGAAAATTGCATTGGGAGTAAAAGGCCAGAACGCACATTTTACGGGCGGGAACATTCTTGTTCTTCTTTCCTTTTGCTGCACGTTTTGTGTTGCTGTCTGCAAGCTCGATTGTGCAGGCAAACTGCAGTGCCATTATGGCACTTCGTATATCCCCGTTGGACGAGGAGACAATGATATCCAACGTATCCTTCGACGGATGCTTAGCTGGCGTCGCAGTGGAGACTCCTGCTTTGGAATTTGAGTGTGGCGTAAGAAGAGCTTGAAGGGCACGGTGCATGAGGGTTGGTGCTATTGGATTAAACCTAAATATTAGATCACAAAACCAAGAACCGTCAACCAGGAATAACTAAATAGAATGGACAGAAAAGCGCACGCGATCTGTGTTACGTACGGACCGCCGAGAAGGTCAGGCGGGATGATGCTTCGCACATCAACGATGTCGCGTCCACCCCAGCTCCCACTCTGAGCAACGTATTCATCACGCGCCTCCCCACGCATTCCAGAGTCACTGACAATGATCACAAGAGGCGCACTGGGTGAGGAAGCAAGGAAGTCATTCAGTGCCGTGTGGAATGCAGTTTGAGTGCCTGGGTGGAGAATATTTGGGAGGTCCTCGAGTAGAATGACTGGCCGCTTAGGAAGCGAGGGAGATAAAGCGGTTACAGATGTGGACGCCGAAGCTGAAGCAGCCTGAGATGTTGAAAGCAGTGGACGGCAAGATCCAGCTCTAGCGAGAAATGTCGCGAATTTCTGCGTAAGAGATTCACGCTCTGTATTCCAAGATAAAAGGTCGGATGTCTCATAAAACGTGTTTTCGGATGATTAAGTGCCCACCATAGTCATCCCAGTCGCCCGCAAATCTGTCATCGACGGAATTTCGCCATTCGACCAGCTCTAAGGACATCTCTTCGGCAAGAACTCGTAAAGTTGCAGTCTTTCCGGTCCCTGCGGGACCAGTCAGAGTCAAAATCCTCTGAAAAGTTGCACAAATGACACTAATTCAGCTGGCGATGACATGTGGGGACAGGGCAGCAGAAACGTACGCGGTATTTCCGCAACCTTTCGTCCTCGAGGGCTTCTTGCAACCACCTACGCACACCTTCAACCTTTCGCTTGTGCACGGCGAGTTCAGCCTTTCGTGGTGCCGGTTATGTCTGGTCAGACTGTCTCAATCACATATGAAACGGTCCACAAACCTCTGACTTTGGCTCATATCTGTCCACCCACATCTTTTCATCTATTCTCCGTCAATGTGAGATCCAAGGACTTAGTGAAAACTCACTTTCGTCATTGGGTTGAGTGTCCCGTTTGCTCTTTGGAAGCTGCACATCACATTCTTTGCCCTTCCCCTTTAGATTGAACAGAGGTGGCTTTGTAACCTGTCACCGTTATCATTTCCAGTTCCACAGTGCCATCTTTCGCCAGACTGACTCACAGAAAGGAACGGTTTGACACTTTTTGGAGCGTTGTGCAGAGGTTCCTCAGCTGATTTGCTGACTTTCGAGGACTTCAATTTTGTCGACGAAGAGGAGGCACCGCGCTTTAGGGTTTTATCTAGTGGCATAATGTGGCATATGGGATGATTAGTAAATGTCAGTTATTGACGAACATTGTCGGCTGGTCGTGTCTGAATGGCGCGTGACGACATGTGACATGCAATTAATTGCGTTTAAGGCCTCAGGCCTCACTAAGTTACCTTGAAATACACGCGGCTCGAAGGCTATGGAGCATATCCGACATGAGCGTATCAGTAGATATACGGGCTATACAGAGCTACGTCGAAACGTGCGTAGGTCGTGTAGACACTGTCTACGTATGTGTGTCCAAACGAGCTCGCTGTTGCTATAACTGACCGGAACAGCCTGAGTAGCCGAAAATTTGGTGTAGATCTGTACATGTCCATTACAACGCGCAATGTCTAGGTTCAGTTGAGAAGGGTTGCCGCACTCACGGAGCTTCCACTGGCAGAGAGATGACGCCATCGACCAACTTGACTTGTAAATACCATGTCCGCAGTACTTTCCGCCTGTTTTTGAATTCCCTGGACGTTGCATTGGCATCCGCAGTGAGTTCCACGGAATATGTCATTGAGTTAGTATCATCTCGTCTTGTTAGATTGCGCTCAGCACTTTCGTTATGAATGGACCAAGTTGTGAGGATGTGGTGTCATGAACGCTTTGAGAGGTCATAGAACTCAGTCGGCGGTCAACAAAGCTCTCGTGAGTCTCGTCTCGGTTGTCGTACGTGCTCTTGCGAGACTTACTCGTGCTGGCATTTGACTTCCAAGGTACACCACACACCCTTGGACGACACCACTCGTCAGTCCAGTCAAATAGACTCAAAATCGCCTCTCTCAATATCAGGATGGATCAGATACCATCTCCTTCCATCACATCTCGTGCAGAAGATGCCTCTCAAATCACCGACGCCACAGAACCTCAAAATGTAGCGTGGGTTATTACAGTACAATTTACCACGGAGATAGACAGACGACGTTCCACGCGAGTTCGCTGGGTGGCCAGGCACCTGTCATACCCAGAATTCCTAGGATGGTACGTCATTCATTCATTCGTGGTTGTGGAATGTAGGATTCACCGGTGTGATTCATTTTACGCCGCTTTGGCAGAATTCGCGTAGGATATCATCCAAATTGTCAGGACACAAAACGGCGAGGTATCACGCTTGGAATAAAGTCGCCACCGTCGGCGCGCGCAGGTCTGCACACGTTATCGCACAGGACCACTACAAAAACAAAGTCAGTTAGTCCCTAACACAATTCAATTACTCAAAACAAATTTTATATTCGACTTGACCTCCTGTCAACGCGACTCGACGCGCATCATGGCTGTAAAGAAGTTATCGTCGGTACGTTTGCGTTATACTCTCCCCCCTCACACACCCTCGACGCTGGATTACAAGGTGGTAGAAGAATTGTTGGAACGCACAAGTCCATCGCAGGTTGCGCCAGTTGTAGTGGTCGCATGACCGCAATCTCAGCTTCTCCGCCCATTATGCATATAGCCATCTCAGATTGGCTGTAGGTCCGTCGTTTCCCCCACTTTCCGTGTTTCGACTTCAATCTAACAGAGCAGATGGAATCAGGTAATAACATCACGAATAACCCGTCAGTCAAACGATGGACCTACCACCATGATGGACCGTCTTCGTTGCCACATGAGGTACGCACCAAAAATCCCACTATTTAACAGCATTCCGCAGGTATGCATTGTTATCACGCTTCCCCGTGTCGTCTAACCCATTCATTAAATCCCGTAAGCCAGTCAAGAGTAGTAAATTGCTCACAGCGGATGGTTTGCTCCTGGACGCTCCCGCTCCGGATCTGATTTCTGAATTGCCTTCACCGTCGTTGAATAGACTGTTCTAACAGACTGTTCTAACACGCTCCTCCGTGACTTCGAAGTGTTCTGTACTTCAGGTGATTCGGGTTTTTGTATAACACTCCGTGTCATTCTGGCATGTCACCATCTACAGTATTTGTCGTATATATATACATGCACGGCGCACGCGCACGGATAGCGAATATTTTCGCATAGTTTGGAACGGTCACGGGATCCCATGTCTAACGCGCTTGCACATGTTTGGCGCGGTGGCATGTTGTCGCTCGCCACCCAGACAAAGAAAGAATTTAGCGCCATCGTCCGATGCAACTTCTTTCAACACGTACTATATCTCCTCACTTGCTCGAAAAATGCAACCATCTACTCCCCGTCGACTCTCCGGCTCGTCTCAGCTAACCCGTACTCAACAAAGACTCGCGTCTGCCATGTTCCGAATTCTCAAGGACTCTGACTCGACCCAAGATAATGCACTAGAAAAAAGGAAGGAAGATGAACGGGCCATCAGGCAACCACTTCCCGAAAACTCGACACGAGTAGACGGTAGACTTGCAAATCCTGTAGCTTTACCGTCGTTTCGCAACCTTCTTCCGCTGCCAGTGCTTCGACCCAAGAGGGATAAGCGCACTGGCCCATTTCTGAGAAATATTTTCAATAAGCGAGGTACCAACATATATAACGACTATTTAACACTGGAAGGCATGTTTGTCAGTTGTCAGTACTCTGTGTTCTAAACGCATTTGCAGTACCTAATCATGGAGTGAAAAAGTCTTTCGTAACTCCTCCAAGCTTATGGGAAATGATTGACAGTGATGATATTTATTACCATCTATGGGTGGCTGTAGATACGGCATTGACTCAGAAAAGGTGAGTCGACGGTCTACGTTATTTGACATTTTTTTTCCGCTCAAGTAAAGTTGCCAAAGAAGTGTGGACTTATCAGTAAAATGGGCATACGAGCAGTTTGTATGCTTGGACTCCATCTTCATATCACATCGTTTCATTCATTCAATTTCAGATTGTTGAGCTCGGAACAGCGTTGCTTGATATTATTCCTGGACAACTCTACACATTCATCGACTCGAGGCTCGGGTTGGGAGAAATCGTGGAAACTGCTAGGTCGATGATGTGTCGTTTTGAACTAAAGGGCTGCAATAGGAAAAACATAGTGCTTAACGTGAGTCCGCTTCTTCCCAGTTCAGATGCAATGACTGCCAGATTTAATGATGAAGACGTAGATACCAGCGACGCAGGAGGGCATACAAGCGGCCAGAATTCTTACAACCGAACATGGCATGAAGGTCAACCTCTTATTCGTTTCAAGCTTAATGCATGCAGTCGTATGTGCAGATGCTGGCGCCACCTCCATAACCGTCCATGTTGGCCAAGTGGGTTTGCAATCACATTGGGCTAAAAAATCATTCTTACACTCCATTAGATCCTGACCTGGCACGAAAATAGACTGAACCAAGATTATCATACACTAACCCCACATCCGGGGATCGAAACTATTCAAGCCGTGATTGAATTCATGCGGCACCACAAGTTGCAAACGGAGGTCTTTGCCACAAACCCGAGATCCGTGAGTCGTCGCTGTGAGGTTTATAGTACGCTTACTGAAGTTGCGAGAAGCTTATAGAGCTGCAAGCGCTTGATGGACTACACGGTGCATGTCTTTCAAGGGCAATGATGGAACAGCTGGCAAGTTACAAAGTACCGCATGACACGAACATGATAGAAGACGCAGAGTCGCTTCTTCGCGCGCGTCAAGTGCAATACCCCCTACCTTCGGACACCCACGATAACTTTATGAAGGGGATGTCGCCACAGTCAAAAAGAACTATCGATGCGATATTGGGCGGAGAACTCTGCAAAATGAATGTTGTGCTTGACAACATCGAGGACAAGATTAGAGAGCTCGTGGAGGCGAGGATGGAGATCGATAGAATGCCATTGGAAGAGCTTGAGCAGAAGCGTCGTGTGGAAGGCGAGTGGCGTAAGGGTAGACGGCAGTCAATTAGTGTGAGTTTCCCCACGACCGTCGATCCGGACGTATTTTAGAGATGTCGTGTATGGTCACACAGCGTGACAGTCGTTAGTTGCTTCTAAGTTAACTCTCCACGGTGCTCACCATGATCATGCTTTTCTTGGACCGCCCTGCAGCTTCATTGTACCCTTTTGACTGCGGTAAGATGTAAGGCGTTCAAATCCGTGCCCAGGCTGGACGTTCAGCAGATAGTTTGGGGGTTTGGACTTGGGCTGACTTACACAGCATGAACTGCCAGTGAGAGGCTGACCATCGGACGACCGCGAGTCTGTCCCTCCAATTCCCTCCTTCGCTGTAGCTTTGATTTATCCTCGCTTCTCCGACCTCTCCTTACCTTTGTCGGTGAATTTCCCCGTTTCCGTCGACTGAGGCAATTCCCATCCTCCGGCTTGCCACATTTGCGGATTCAGTAATTCAATGCCAAGTTCCCTGATTCGTCGCTCTCCACTCCCTAGTACTAGATCTTCGGAGTCGACTTTGTCTTCGGCATATGCTTACTCTGTGGCATACAAGTCTGATCCTTTCTGCCTCAATGGCGTCGCAGTTCCTGGGTCTTATGGAGCGGCTATCACCCAACAGTTCGATCCATGCATTCCAATGAATGGCCAGTCCAATCGCTTGATTCTGTTCAAGAAGAAGCACACCACAGGCCCTGGTGATGTCGCTGCGACTTCGACTCTTAATGGCCATGCTACGCCGCCAACATTTATCGGCCGATCGAGCGATGTCATAGATCCATACGAGGCAACTTCAAGGATGGAAGCCGGCGGTGGATTCGGTGCTCGGACAATTCAGACATGCAAGGCCGAATCTTATGTCCAGCGGCCGAATGATTATCTAGTGGGATGGTCATTCTCTCCAGGGTCCGAATATCCGTTCGTCGATCTTAATTTGGATAGCTGGAAGGTCTCAACTGTAGCCGAAGAACTCTGTGAGAAGAATCCCGTTGTCTGGGCGCAGCCGGATTCAAAGGTTTCACCGAAAGAACTTGCACACTATGCCATTCATGATGCTGGCCTCAGGAACGCGACGGGTCTGCGTAACGAGTTGCCGCCGGGGACATCTAAAGTTTTCGCAATGGCGGGAGAAATATTTGGATCAACAAAGTCCCAGGCGAACAGTAAAGATTCCATTGGTAGAGCGTTGGGTGATTCGCTAGCGTCGGATAGACCCTCCGATGCACGTCCAGCTGCGCAATCAGTCGCACCTCAGCAGGCCGGTGTCGCGGGCGACCTCTCGGATGTCCAATGCAGCCCGGACGAGCGAGAACCCTTCAAGGATCTCCCCAAACCAGTCTATCCCGTCCGTTCTCTCAGCCGGCCTAAACTCCATTCCCTCCTTCCTCCAAAGCTGGCGAGAAGTATCACACAGGAGTCTCTAGAAACCTTGAATCCAAAGTCGGGTGACTCAAGGGAATCGAAGGCACGACGACGTCCGGCTGACGCCACCGATGAACATGTTCCTCCTCAAGGATCCTCTACTCAAGTCAGGAGCAACATTGCATCTATACCGACCTCCATCACACCCCAGATGATACTGTCATCTTCCCATGCTCGAGCTGTGTTGTTCGCCGCGAAACGGAGATTCACTGATGAGACCGGTCAATTAATGAGTGCGATCCCACCAAAGATGTTGACGCTTCTCGAGAACGACCAAGCCTCCACTACCATTGATATGAGACGGAACGAATCTCGATGCGAAGCATCACTTGATACATGTGAGCCGACTGACAAGCACCGAACCCCCACCGCGTCTCGTCGGAGAAAAGCCCCCGCCGTCGTCCGCCACCACACGGAAGTGTCTGAACGCTGTCGCTATTGTGGTCCGCCACCTTCATTAGATGTGAAAATCGAAGAAGGTCATGACCCTGTTGACTACCATCTCATGCCTTTTGGAGGCGTGTGCATTGATGCCTTCTGGCCTCCCCATGCACATGCTAGCTCGACGACGGGTCGGATCGTGCACGGAAATGATTCTGCTTCTAGTGTCGACGTCCTTGGTCCGCTTGATCTCAACAATTGTGATTGCAAGAAGATGACAGGTTCAGCGTCGTCTCGGTCCATCGGTATTTCAAACGCTTCAACTTACCAAGGTATCAAACACGAGCGGGACTGCGAGGATTGCGCGTCAGAGGAGGAATTTCCCCAAACGAAACGGCTACGTATATTCTGATGGACTTTATGCCAGCGACTGTCATTTGCGTTATCTTACAAACACTCTCCACTCCTTTCAATCCATCGCTACTTTTTGACACTGTATACCGACACCTACTTAGCCGTTATTTTCATTTGTTGTTTGCTCTGTTCACATAAACATTCACGTTCTTTCTCCGTCCACCTGCATGAATAAAAATCGACAACATGAAGGGAACAGACGTAAATATTGTCTAGCACGAGTATCATTTTCCTGCTTTCCCCTTTCCTTTGCCTTTCCCAAACGATTTACCCTCAAAGCCGGGTCGTGACTTCGAGTCCTTCTTAGGTTTGATACCTTTCCTCTTATCACTCCGCCGCTCGTTGCGCATAGCGATATTATCCGAACGCTTCTTTTGCTTCGCTGCCATGGCATTGTTCAGCTGCTCCTTGCGTTCATCCCTAAATATCATATCCATGAGTGCCAACGCAAAAGTCGACGCTACGAATTAGAACGTACCAATGCTTTTTACTCTTATGCTTCTCCGCATCTTTACGTTTCACCGCCTTTTTAAGCCGGCTGGGATCATCATGGACTTTCCCGCCTTCTAATCTTACCGCAGCTTTGTCCCATTTGTCGCGCTCTTGTATTTCCTTACGCTTTTCCTCTGGGAGAGCGGCGAGGCGCGCTTTACGCGCTTCGAGCTGCTCGAGCGCCTGTTGTGGGTTCGAAGCCGTCTTCAGCTTCTTGGGAATGGATGCGGAAGTGCCGCTGAGTTTGGAGAATGTAACGTTTGCAAATGACGATGAAGCTGATGAAGCCGTAACCTCTAGCGACGGAGCGTCGGGGACGAGAAGCTGTGTCTGTCAACCAATCAGTCAATTTTCGGAAAGGAGGGTAAACCACTGAACAGTTTATACCTTTGTTGACGGCCCTTTCTCTCGCGTCTTCCCTTTCCCCTTGGACTCAGCCTCTCTCCGAATCTTCTCTTTCGTCTCCTTCCTACGCTTTTCACGCATGGCTGCGCGCTGCTGTCTTCGCTCCTCCAACAACTCGTCACGACTGCTCGGCTGGCCGTTCATAAACCCGTTCGCATGGGTGCTCGGTCGTCCTTTCTGACGAAGTGCAGCCATACGGTGGTGCAATTTTTGTCGAAGCTCTACGATACCACCTGATTGTGGAAGCGGTTGGAATGTCGTAGTTTCTTCGTCACTTTGGAGAGCATCATCGTCCTCATCGACGTCCATCCGTGCGCCAATTACCTCTACATCTGAGTCGTCCGAAGGCAGACGTACTTCTTTGCCTTTGCCTTTACCCCTTCCATTATTTTTATTCGCAAGTGTTTTCTGTATCCTCTTCTGCTCAGCTTCTTCTTGGAGCTCTACGACGCTTTTATGGTTATTGGGATCGAGCTTTCAGTTGCAAAACGTCATTTTTCTTCCAGCTCGTTGCGAATACTAAAACACACCTTCTCCTTTTTCGCCTTTTTCGACGCCTCCTTTATGGCCTGCTTGGGCGTATTCTGCTTTTTCCGATTCTTCTCATACTTCGATGCCTGTTCAACACAACGAACTCAGAATACATTTAAACGAGCAAATTCCAAAACACACCACTTCCGCATCATCAGCTGGCATGTAATATTTCGCAGGTATGAGTTTTAGGAGACTTTCGAATGCCTCATTGTGCTTTTCTAGCGAAGCGAGCAATTCAGCAGCGGGTGTGGGCATGGCAAGAGTCTGAGCAAAAAATCGTTACGTAAGCGACCTTCTCACTGTGACGTAACAAGCTCTTTGATTCAGCACTTGCAATCATGTCTGCTTACCTCGTCCCACGAAAGTTAATACTAACGAAGGAGCAATTGACTGCATTCCAGGATTCTCGAACACACAAGGAAGTAGTATCGTATATTGAAACGTTAAATGGAGCAGTCGTAGGGGTGAAGCTCACTGATCCTTGCGAAGAGTCACAGGTACGCCGCGATTCGCATTTGCATTTTGTCACGAAGTAACGACAGACGCCTTGCATTTTTCCTTACGACGAATCCAGAGTGTTAGAGCTATTATATCTGTGCTTGATTCTGTCGAAGGACTCGCGCGGGAAACACCACCAATTGAAAATTCCGGCTCACGCTTTGGGAATCCAGCATTTAAGCAATTTTATGACAAAGTATCGGAGGTACGTGTTCCACCCAAAGTAACTCGCTTACTGTAATGCAAGAGTTAGAATGCGACGTCACTGCACGAGCGATTACCGGGGCTTTCGACTGAGTCAATTCCAGAATTATCGGTGTATTTCAAAGAGTCATGGGGCAATAGAACGCGGATTGATTATGGGAGTGGGATGGAACTCAATTTCTTGTGTTGGTTGTGAGTCACAGCTTTAAATTCGTTATGTGGATTTGCCGAGTGTTTCTTACCATAGACTCTGCCTCGAACGCTTACATGTCGTCCAAGAAAGCGACCACAAGGCACTTGTCATCCGTGTCTTCTGGAGGTTAGCCAAGCGTAACGCAGAGCAACCGATTCTCACGCTTGGACAGATATATCCAAGTTATGCGGACGTTGCAGTCATCGTACTGGCTCGAACCTGCTGGATCACATGGCGTCTGGGGCTTGGATGACTATCATTTCCTGCCATTCCTTTTCGGCTCCGCGCAGCTTCGTGGGCACAAATATCTGCGCCCAAAATCCATACATGACAATGACGTTGTGGATGAGTATGCGAAGGATTATATGTATCTAGCCTGCATCAAATTTATTAATTCGGTAAGTGGGACAATTTACCCACATCGATGCATTAACAATACTTTACGCAGATAAAAACGGCATCACTGCGCTGGCATTCTCCAATGCTCGATGACATATCTGGTGTGAAGACATGGGACAAAGTCAACTCTGGCATGATAAAAATGTATCTCGCCGAAGTGCTCGGCAAGTTACCTGTTATCCAGCATTTTCTCTTTGGCTCCATTCTCGCCTTCGATGGTCCCCTTCCTCCTGAGTCGCAGCATGGAACTGACGACGCCCATTGGGGACATGCACACAGTCAAGGAGAAGGCGGTGCTGGGCAAGGCGAGACAGGTTGGGGTGACTGTTGCGGTATTCCTGTGCCGTCAGCGTTCGCCGCAGCTGAAGCTGAGAGGAAAGCCGGAGTCAAATTGTCCGGACCTGCCATACGACCCGTGCCCTTTGACTAGTTCGGAACATGGAAATAAATGACAGCATTCTCCCTGTTACCTTTTGCTATAGTATCACCGCTTTTCGACTCGCAATTGTGCATGATAGGTGGCGGGTTCATATTGTTCTGACAGTAATCAGTGGCTTCTGGTGGAAGTTTCCCTCATTTTGTCATTATTCACATTCCTTCACATCCTCAAACAGGTGACCCCGCCTCAAATTTCAACTCTCTCCAACATATAAAGGCAACCTCGTAATATATCCTCCAAAGGTCAAATGTAACTAATTCACCGCGTGACCGCGACGTACTTGAGCCGTTCCCACCATGTATTTCCATTGCTATCGTATACAGTGACGCCATGCGTTTTCAGAAACAGCGCGAGACTTGCGTGTCTTGGGCTCTTTTTGATGGCGTGTCTACCGAAAATTAGGTTAAACAATCGGCACATGGCAAACGTGCTCACTCAGTGTTCGGCCACGAAAAACAGCGGATGTGCACCTCTCGGAAGTTTGGGAATAACGAAAAATCGACTGTTCTGAACCCCTCGGTCATCGACAGCATGACATTATCTCTGCGAAACCGACACCTTGAGCCGCGGCAAGTTAAATAGGATGGCAAGGCGCGCAGGTGGGATTTTGATGACGGAAGAAGTGTGAAACACAGTTTCGACAGAGACGGATATGTCAGTCCTTCCTGGGGTGGGTGGAATATGCCTGCGAGATTGTGCTACGGGGAATTAGAAATTCAGGCCTCCACAACCGGTAGTAAAACTTCGATGGCGCACCTCATTCTCAGGTCCAACGGTAAGGTGTTCCAAATGTGGACACCATACCAAAAGCGCACTTGACGAAGTTTGTTTATGTCGAGCGTGTTCACCGTGTTACCATTTAACTTCAAAAATTCCTCAGTCTTTGGACTCCGTCCACACAAAGTAAGACGGGAGAGGGAAGGCATTCTAGTCGTTTCCTGGTAATCGGTCTTTCGAGTTGAAAGGTGATGAACACTGTGCTGTACCTGTTTCCACAAAACGCGTCCAAAGTGTCGAATTTTCCACACCACTCCGAGTCGGTATCAAGTCTAGTAAGATTAGGCAGGTGGATGATGAGCGGTGATATAAAAGGCGGGGGTAGGTGTGACATGGCTGTCATTTGGTTGAACCCGCATTCGAAGTGCGTTAGCCCACGAAGAACACCAAGGTCAGTGTTCTTAAATTTGCGACGACTGGCTTGGCTATATGCATTCAGGGAAATCTGAAGCACCTGGAGAGAACACCTCGCCGCAGGACTCAGTGAATTCAGCAGCTTCAGATGACCTAGCTGGGCCTCCAAGAAAATTATACCAGTCAACTTGGGAAGTAGCTGTGCAAACGGAGCGTCGTAATTTACTTCACGCCTACCATAACGCGTAATTTTCAAAACGCGAATGAACCGAGCTAAGCAGGCATTGCTATTGGTGACGTCATTGAGGACTGATAGTTTTGACGGCGTATAAATGTGGATAATGCTAAATAAATGCCGTCTGACTATCCCCTGAAGGTAGTCGGTTCATTCGCGCGAGCAGCGGAAGTAAAGAAACGTACATACATGAAAGAACCACGAGACCAATGACAGACTGCATGCCGTAGACGTGAATATCGCTCGATTTTGCCACCAGCTGGCGTTGCAATTGTCATGCATCCGAGAGTTTTCGAAGTCATACGAAAATGTCGCAAACGAGAATATCAGATCCCATATGGGCACTGCAACATGAGGCGGTATGTCTTCCAGCAGACGGAAACCTGCGACGGCAGTAGCACAAGGCAACACCACAGGAATGGGTTCCTCTGAACTTCGTTTCCTGTGCAATTGCGGTTCATCAGTTCCCTCGCGATTCTTGACTGTAATACAATGTCCTACCCATACTGCACGAGTATACGAAGTCGTGGATTAATGTCCATAGGGATTATTTGCTCGTCTGTCATGAAACGCAAGTGAATACTCTCGAGGTTTGTGATAGAGGCTAGCTGAATTAAGACGGGCGTGGGGCAATGGGTGAGAACGACATTTTTTATGGACCGCGAAGGCTTCAATATGTTGAATAAATCTGGGAAAGGTTTATAAACGGTGGAAAGGTCGAAATATTCCAGTGTCTCCTGTTGAAATTATGATCAAAAAAAAGCAAATAATGACTTCGTGAACCCACTAGATGCGGCCAGTTACGGATACACGCAGTTAACACATTCCTCAAATGAATTGCTTTCGTACTCAGAGGGCCCGGCTCTCCAGGGTTTATAATGAGTCTGCGTGGATTCATTTTGGGCGATGCGTCGCACAACCCTCCAGCTTTATCGCCCTCCCGCAAATTCAGACTCACGACTAGTTCGCGAATGTTCGGTGCGGCGGCAATAAACCTAGCTGTGTCCATCCCAAAACCGCCTTCCATTCTTAGCCTCTTAATGAATGTCCCAAGTACTTTGTTGCATTTGACAGCAAGTGCCAGAGCCTGAGCCTGGGCTGTCGAGCGTATGATGACGCCTTCATAGAGAAGGGGTGTGGCAACGCGCATCCATTGTTTGCTTACGAGCAAGACACGAGTGGAATTGCGAAATGTTCGACCGAAAGGACTCACGTCCGTTCCGCCACTAAAGCGGAAGTCGTTTTCGGATATCCTTAGGGGCGGTGCGAGGATCTCTTTCAGTATTTCATCTGGAAGGTTGTGCGGCATGTCGACAAAAGACGTTGGAAAGCTCGCGTCTGTCACAGACGTGTCACAAATCGCGAAGCATTGGTCCATATTTATCCATCACGGCTCATTGTCAACAGAGAGGAGCTCAAATACCGCAAATATAACTACATTATATTTGGCACTGCCGTTGATATGAATCCATGTTGGAGGCGCGTACCAAGCCAATGGGATCGAGGGTGAAGGCTCAGATTTCCAATGGAATTGATTCGTAGTTGAATGATACAGGTGTTTGTCGTGACTCCGGTTGTGTGCAAGCGGGCACGGAAACATGAATTACGTGTTTGAATCCTTCGCGCCTCAGACAACCTTCTGAGCCGCAGCATGTATCGGCGATTCGAGTGGGGATATGCATACGACAAGAGTGAAGGTTCTGGTGACCCAGTGCCGGGCAAGGCCATTTGAAGACCTCATTACAGCATTCCTGTGTGCTAGGCGGCGGCTGCAGAAGAGATTGGAGGGTGTGGAGTCAAGGTTTTGGACATACGACCTGTGCACTGAACTCGACGAGAATAAAAGCGGACCCGAAGATGTCTGATCACGTGGCTAAAATGCCTAATAGAGAGAGATGTCCACGTGTGGCACTTGCGGTCGCGCTGTTGCTAATACCCTTTACAGCTTGCTTTTAGCTGCCTTGTCCCCAGTGTCGCCTTGCAAAGCTGTGGCTCGGCCTATATGGACACCAAATAGACTCACCTTCACGTCATAATACTCCTTTCCCACTCTCCACTCTCTCATTCACATTCTGATGGCGCCAAACTCTACGTCCACAAACCCCCATCGCACGCCCAGCGCAGGTCCCGCAGCGAGCAAGACACCTGATGGCAAACGCGTCGAAGACGAGGAACTTAAGCCCTACATTCTCGCAGGAGAGCTAGGCAAGGGCAGCTTCGCCGTCGTGTACAAGGGTTATCATGAAGTGTGTCTCTCATGTCCACGGTCCCGAGCGTGACTAAACCTTTTCCAGCAAACACACGAACAAGTGGCGATTAAAACCGTTAGCCGCAGCATCCTGACTCAAAAGCTCTTCGAAAATCTGCAGAGCGAGATCGACATATTAAAGTCACTTTCCCACCGTCACATTACAAAGCTCTTAGACATTGTTGTACGTCCGCACTGCTCGTTGGATAACGCGTTATGCTGATGACCGTTGATACTCCAGAAAGCAGAGCGTAACATATACCTTATAATGGAATATTGTTCTGGAGGCGACCTCACCGCGTATATTAAGAAACGTGGTCGCATCGAATCGTTGGAATATGTCCCTTCTCCTGGTGCAGCTCCAATCTATTACCCTCATCCTCGAACCGGTGGTCTGGATGAAATTGCCGTTAGGAGCTTTCTCAGGCAGCTCGGTGAGTCCAACCGCCACTGTCGAAATTACAATATATTGAATGACGTGCAGCTCGCGCTCTCAAGTTCCTCCGGCAGAGAAACTTGATTCACCGGGACATCAAACCGCAAGTATGCGCGTCATTCTTTACATTATTGCTTCATTTTTTGACATCCATATGTAGAACCTTCTTTTGAAACCGGCGTCACCTGAAGAGCTTGCTCGTGGCCACCCTCTCGGGATTCCGATTCTGAAAGTGGCGGACTTTGGTTTTGCACGATCGCTACCGAACGCAATGATGGCAGAGACGTTGTGTGGCTCACCGTATGTACTTTTGCGGCAATTACTTCATGGCTTGAGATCTAATTTATATACCAACAGTTTATACATGGCACCTGAAATTCTTCGCTACGAGAAGTACGATGCAAAAGCAGACCTTTGGTCCGTTGGTGCCGTTCTTTACGAGACCGCCGTTGGCAAGCCTCCTTTCCGTGCCCAAAACCACATCGAACTCCTCAAAAAGATCGAGCACTCGAAAGGTATCAAGTTCCCTGACGAAGACCCCGCTTTCCTAGAAAAGGAGCCCGAAGTCACCCCGGTTCCCGGAGACATCAAGAAACTCATCCGCAGCCTACTGAAGCGATTCCCAGCGGAGCGGTCGAGCTTTGACGAGTTCTTCAGCAGCACGGCTCTGGCGAAGAGTAAATTTCCTCGGCCGCCGCCTGCTAGCATAGCTTCGGCGAATTCGCTAGGGAGTGCCAGCGGAAGCACTGAAGTGGACGGAAGGGGGATCAGTAGGAAGGATGGGGATGGTGAGCTGGTGGTGGTTGGGACTATGAGGAAGAGACCGAAGGATTTGGCGATGCTGGATTTACAACCTACGCCTTCGGATATTGCACAGCCTATCACGGTCGTCGCGCCATCACCAGAAGAAACGAAGAGCGCCCCTCCTTTGGCCGTCGCCCCATCAAAGATTACATTCAGACGACGCGATGCGCTGAGCGACGGGGGTCCCCAGGGTGTGCAAGATGTTGGAAATTCTAAGCAGCATATACAGCATGCCAGGTATTACATGTTCATATCTCTTCTCATTTAATTTTGCTAATATCTTTTTTTTTTGCCAAGTGCTCCTCCTGCCGCGGAATTTCCACCAGTACCTGGCCCTTCAAAACCACCAGCTCCACCACGTGCGCTATCGACAGAGGCAAGCATCATACCTGGTGAGACGGAGGAAGACGGGATGTTGAGACGAGAATATGTTATGGTCGGGGATACCCGCGCTATTGAATTTAATCGCGCTGTTGACGGTTCGTGGCAATCCCTACTCTATGAAACCATCATGCAGAGCATTGAATTTATTAATTTTGTGATATCACAGAGATAAGCGCAGAACGTCGTCGTCCGTTACGCACACGCAAGTCTCTCTCATCCCCAACCTTCGAAAAACGGCAAACCGACATCGTCTACCCACCCGACGAGAATGCATCGCCCTCACCCATTCCGACTTCTGGCACTAACGCCTTCCCACCGCCACCGCACTCCGCCATGGCATCTCCACTCTCCTCATCACCTTCTCGCGGGAGCGCGCTTACGCGTGCATTAAACCTTGCGTCGAAGAAGCTCTTTGGTGCACCGCGGTATTACACCGCGTCTCCGGGCGGCAACAACAACTCGGGAAGCAACGGGTCGTCGTATAGCAATAACCATTACCATGGCGGAGAGCGGGACAGTTCGAGGTCGCCGAGACGTGCGCCGTTGATTTTGGGGAAAACGAATAATGATGCTGAGGGGGAGAAGGATCCGCTTGAGGAGGAGATGTTGGTGGAGTTGGAGGAATTGGCGCAGAAGACGGATGTGTTGACTCGGTGGGCGGATGAGATGTATGAGTATGTTAAAGCGGTGCCGCAAAGTGCGTCATACTCTTCTCCACTTCTGCTCCATTTCGATTTTAATTCCTTTCAAATGAAACAGAGCCTTTACCAGAGCCTGCGAAATTCACGCGTCGGCAAGGCGAGTCCGATAAACACGCTGAGCGGCGGAAGAATGCAGACATTGAAGCGGAATATAACGCTGTGACTTGCGTGGCGTTATACATGCTCCTTATGGCCTTCTCACAGAAGGGGATCGACCGCCTTCGTGTGCATCATGAAGGAGTGAAGATGCGCGATCCGGATGGCGTCTTGGTCGTGAGCGACGGTTTTGATGAAGGTAAATTTTTTATTACTACATTTTGTGGTTTGTGGGATGCTAATACGGACGGGTAGCATTGTCATGGTTTAAGGAACACTTCATCAAGTGCAATGATCGTGCTGCCCTCGTGAAGACATGGCTACCCGAGAAGTGTACCACCGGGCAAACCTGGCTTGACCAGCTCGTGTATGATCGTGCACTCCAATTGGTGCGTTTCAACCGACTTCTCTTGGTGTGGTTCGATAAGCTAAAGGTGATGCGGTTTGATGTATAGTCACGCAAAGCGGCTCGAATGGAGCTGCTTGATCAAGCGTCCGGACCCGAGTGCGAGGTGTTGTACGAAGAGTCACTGTGGTACCTATACGCCTTGCAAGACGACGTCATGCAAGCGGGGAACCCATTCCGCGACGAAGATCGCACCACCATCGCCAGTTGTCAGTCGCATTTCTCAATTTCCGAATTACATATATACTAACTTGATGGACATAGGGGTAGCCAGGACGAAATCGCGACTCGTACGGTGCCGCGCCCGGCGAGCTATGTCAGAAGGCGAACGGCTGCAAGACGTAAAAGCGGATGAGAATCTCAATGAGCTACGTGAAGCACCTGGACTTGGGCCGAAACCGTCTCCGCCACGTTAACCATTCATCGGCTCTCTGCGATCTGAACGTTCGTGTCTCGTCTTCAACGTGATCTTTGGATGGCTGTGCCGTTCTGCTATGTGCCAACAGAACATTGTTGCTACGGATGTCCTTGTGTTTGCATATATTTAACATGTCATTGTACTGTATCGCGAAAGGACATGGCACTCTTGATCCTTCCCCAGTCTGTCTTTTATTCTCTCTGGTTTTGTCGCATGCTTTGTTTAGATATATAGCATAAATGTATTTCATCTTGTATAATACCTCAATGCAAATGGTTGGAATGTTTCTTGATCCAAGTGGTCAGCGTCCTGAGATTGACACAAGTTATTAAGGGACTTTTGAAGTCTCTTCCCAAAAGGTCAGTCTTTTAAATTTTGAAGCTTGTACATTCCTTACTACCTCTTCGGCAAGTACTACGTATACAGTACTGCAGTAGTGGCGCGAGTCTCTGATCAACTCTAGTTTCGAGTTGTTTTCATGCAGTTAATGTTTAGACGTGATACACTGTGTAATAGGAATAGTTACGCGACGCCAGCCTGAAATACAGACCCACGACATAAGACTTTCAAGTTTACCGTTCGCAATATTACAGATAAAGATTAGTCGTGGTTGTGCCCGCCAAATGAAATATATTCAACTATATGTATATGCTTCCGTCGACCCAGTCAACATTACAATTATTCCATCCACATCCCTGTCCGTGTCGTCTATGGTACCCCATGAGAGGAGGAGAAGGATGAGCAAAAATTCGATTGAGTTCAAAAGGTTGCTGATGCAGTATAGAGACTAAGATGTTTATCTTAGTCCAGCCGACTAGAGCACTGTAGTTGGCCACATGCAGTCAGTTTTCCGGAATGTCGTCGCAACCACCGCTATGTTCAGTGCTGCTCGACGTCAATTTCACCCTTGGAATCTCCGCTCACAAAGCCATCTCCACCCTGCCCATCTCCCTTCGCTTTCAAATTTCAGTCCGTTTGCAATGCATTCGATGACTCTGGGATCCGCCTCCACCGCACCTTCTTCACATGGAATAACTATGACATGAGCAAGCCTGCTCCTCCAGTTAGGGCTTCGAGACAATATCATGTTGACGACGGATTCTGGAGGAAGGTCATAGGTGGACTTGAAATAAATATTTTTCAGCTTTGGACATATGCACGCGGATAGATCCTCGTCGAAGGGAGGTATCGGGCCTGCCAAAGCATTGATCAATCCATCGAGTTTCCCCTTAACCTGGTCTAGACCAAGTTCCGATAAGAGTGGAAGGAATGGGAGAATTTCCATGATATCAACTGATGGAATGAAATTATTTCCCCAGACACATAAGGTTTTCAGAGGGGGGCGTGACCGATGGATCAGTGATCTGATCTGTGGTGTATAAATGTTGCGGCCCGAGGGAAGGGGTGTATGGAACGACAATTCCTCTAAAGCGGGAACGTGGATTCGCTCTAGAATACAAAAGTTTTGATGTTCTCGATAATGTCCTTTGATATGCACGCGCTTTAAAGCCGGCAAGGTTAGAATGTCATGATGCCGTGCATTGCTGTCAAATGTGTTCAACACATTCGCACGAATGAGTTGAACAGTAGGGCAAAGGCGAAGAAGTGCGAGTAAATCAGTGCTAAGTATCTGTACACGCATAACACTGATTTTTCGCAGGCAGAGGGGCGGCGATTTTTCCAGAGTAGTAAATTTGAACGATGGGTCACGTATAATCAGTTCACGCAGTTTCGGGGCTGAGCCGATGACGAGAGGAATATTAGAAGACGGTGGAGCCCAGCTGTGTATTTCCAAAGTCTGGAGGTTTGGGTATTCAGGCGAAAGGGATTCCAAGAAGTCCTGCCTGATTTCAATGTCATAGTAATTCACGAATCCAAGCACGACTTCCCTCCATCGCAGTTGGTAGGAAGCCAAAAAATTTGAAACCTCGATGTTCGCTCGCCCAACCTGAAGAGTAAAGGATATGTTGCACGATCCAGCTCTCGAGATCCATCCCTGAACGGCGCCAACACTAAAGCTCTCCGGAATACTTATTGTTGACCACAGTGACGGCGTCGAGAGTGCAATTTTGCGCCAACGACGACATATTCGACCAAGGACCAGTGGCGCCTCATTCACTGAAGGTATGGCGAATCGATTGAAAGGATCGCTTTCACGACTCGGACCTGTGATGCAGTTGACTGAATGAATGAATACCTCACTAACGAGCTCGGGTAGAAGACCTCGCGCCGGCGTGAGGAGTGCCTTGTGCGCCAGAACGTCATCATGTAACTTGTCACGCTTTGCGTGCAATGGCGCGGTGGTGTCGTTCATAGATGACAGTTCGTGCTCCTTCGATTCGATTAACTTTGCAATCAGTTGTCTCTCGTCTTGTGTCGGGACGTAGTTTGTGCCCAGTACATCGTCGAATGACATTCTAGTCATAGTTTGTAGGCTGTCCGCAAGTTAGCAGTCATGCCAAATTTTCTATAGCGAACTTACATAGCGTGGTTGGAGATGAAGGAGTTACCAAATCGTGGCCAAGGAGTGGCTAAAGTCACCGGCCACCGGCCCGAGATCACTATTTTGAGAAGTCGTCAATCAGTGACATAACAATTCAACAATAATACGCTCAAAAATACGCTCATGCTGAATTTACACTAGTTCTAATGCATGGTATGAGTGTATTCTCCAAATTTCAAAGCGTCGCTGATGTGGGTTCGGGGACGTCAATGCCATCTCCGCTGTAGTGCCACTTGCAGTCGGCATTCGTTGGAACCGCAGTGGCGTTCCGTGATGGTCGATATTCCTCTCATCCTTCAACCCCCGGCTCCCACAGCCGTCCTACCCAACGCTGCCTTCAAACTGTAGTCCATTTTCGATGCATTCGATGATCCTTGGATCTGTCCACACATCATTTTCTGGACATGAAAGAACTGTGACACGTGCAAGCCTGCTTCTCCCTGAATAGCTTCGAGACACGATCATGTTGATGACGGACTCTGGAGGAACTCCGAGGAAGGTCCCCTGTGGAATATAAATAAATGTCTTTCAACTCTGGCCATATGCACCCGGATAGATTATCATTGGAGGGCGACATCGGGCCTGTCACAGCAATGATCAATCCATCCGGTTTTCCGGCTATGCTGAGTAGCTGAACTTGAAGGGTTGTTAAGTGTAGAAAGGATGGGAGATATTCCATGATATCAACTGATGGAATGAATTCACCTCCCCAATCGCGTAAGACTTTGAGAGGTGAACGTGATCGATGAATCAATGATTTGATCTGCGGTGTATAAAAATTAGAACCCGAAGAATGGGTTGCACGGAACGATAAATCCTCCAAAGCAGGTAGGCAAAGTCGTTCGAGAACACAGATATTTTGATTGTCTTGATAATGTAATGTAATATCCATTTGTTTCAGAGTCGGTATGGTCAAATGCCACGATGGTTTTTGTCGCGGTCAACTTTGTTTGTCACATTGGCGCTAAGGACCAGGAGAAAGGCGAAGCAGTGCGAGCAATTCAGTGCCCACCCATGATTTCGATTTTTCGCAGGGAGGGACGGAGCGAATTGTCTAGAGTGGTCACAGTGAACGATGGGTCACGTATAATCAGTTCACGCAGATTCGGAGCAGAGTCTATGACTAGGGGAATATCAACAGGCTCGGAGGAGGAAACCCGGCAGCATATTTCCAGGGTTTGAAGGCATGGAAAATCAGGCGAGAGGGATTCTACGAACGCGCGCCAGGATTCAATGTGCAAACTGTCGAATACAAGCACGACGTCACGCCATCTCTTTTGGTAGGAAACCAGAATTTTCGAAATCTCGGTGTGCTCTCGCCGTATCAAAAGGGTGAAGGATAGGTTGCACAAACCAGCTCTCGAGGTCCATTCTTTTAGGCCATCAATACTGCTCTCACTCCAAGGGATACTGAGTGTTGACCACAGCGACGGGGTTGACAATGCAATTTTCCGCCAGCGACGACATATTCGGCCAAGTACCAGTGGCGCCTCATTTACTGAAGGTGTGGCGAATCGACGCAAAGAATCGTTCTCCTGAGCAAATTGGCTTCGCGCTAGTTGGACGTAATTGACTGACTGAGTGAATACCTCGCTGAGGAGCTCGGGTAGGAGACGTCGCACTGGAGAGAGAAGAGCTTTGTGCGTCACGATATTAGCATTCAGCTTGTCACGCTTCGCGAGCAACAGCGAGATGATATCGTTCAGAGACGACAATTCCTGCTCCCTCGATTCGATTAAAGTTGCGAGCAATCGTCTCTCGTCGTGTGTTGGGACGTGGTTTGTACCCAGCACACTGTCAAAAGACGGACTCGTCATAATTAATTGATCCAGGAAAAAGTCCGAGACTAGGAATGGATTGTGTGGTGAACGTTTGCCACAGTAAACTTGCGGAGGTGTAGTTTGAAGTGAAGCAACGTTGAAAGCACAGTAAGCATCTTTATGGGTGGCGCCACAGACAGTGTAGGCCCAGCGACGGGCATCTAAGCCCGAGTCTGACATTATGATCGGGCAGAGCGGGTTAAAGCGGTTAAGGCTAGGCTTTCCGCGAAACTGCAAGGAAGAGACTCACGAGAAAAGTTGAAGTCGTCGATATTCTTCGATGGGTGATGCACGAGATATGAGCTGAATACAACGTAGCTTACGTCGGTGGGCTCAACAATCGCTAGAGTACTCTGTTCTGAACCGAGCGTGGAGGAAATTCATTTCGGATCGCATCGATTGAATGTTCTCATTGTATGACCGCACACTTATTCTGAACGGGCGATTCATGCAATTAATATTTGCGATTGCTATTGCACTTGTTCAGAGGTTGGACAAGAAATGCTAGTCAAAAGTCAAAAGATTTGTTGAGGTCCTCGTACAAGAGTTCTCGCATGCCAGAAGGGAGGATAGGCTCGCCGTCCTTCGATATGTAGCCTGTCCGATAACAATGCGATAAATGCGCAATTAGTGAGATAATGGAAGGGACTCACGAAAAGGCATCTCAACGCTTTCTTTGGTGTTGAATTTTATGGTTGGTAAGTCCTATTTTGTTTTGTCAATAGTTTTGTCAGTATGTAAATTGAGGACACATGTGATATATTTACGTACAACATAAGGTATTTCGGTGAGCTTTTCTGAAAATAAAATAAATAATCTGGCATTCTAGTTGAAAGAATATCTTACTTCGATCTTGCACTACTAATTTTGTAACACCCAAAGCCGTGTCCGTGGTCATTTGGATGTTCCCCAGATGTCGCGTTGGAAAGCCAAGTTTGCGGAGTTCGGACGTGCGGTCTCGAGGCGGATCATCACCTCACAACAGTTTGACATAAGGATGGAACGGAAACATTTGATTTTTGTTGACATTCACCGAGAATTCCCTTTTGATGCCATCAGTTCAAACACGAAAGGAGCGCAAGATGGTTAGGTTTTTACTCCGAATAAGAACCATTCGAACTCCCCGTCACCGTCCACTGGTGCGAGCTCTTTCTCTGCCTTCGGGTCAAGAAGGCAAACTTTATTTAATGGAATATTGTTTTGTTTCATGAGTTCGAGTACGCCGATTTGGTATGCGCTGGCGCTGGCGAGGGATGTCGACGAATCGTCACTGAAGACATTTGAGAGAGATTTTGACGACGATTGCGAGAGATGAGTGAAAAGAACGCGAGCGTCCGGGCCAGCGAGTGTTCTCATGTGCTGGAAATACGAAACTCCATCAAAGCGCACCCGATTGAGGGTTGTGATGAGAACAAACGCGATATTCGAGCTCAACCCAATCAGGGATGGCCTTGTCTGTCTCCTCGTCGTCCTCCATGTGTTCTTGAATACGTATTTAATGCCAAATAATGTTTTTAAGATTGGAAACATACCGACGACATATGAAAACCCCATTCCCGTGAGTTATAAGAGTGACGTCGTGGTGGTAGCCACTTGGGGCAAGCGACGGGGCTAGCCGGTTGCTTGTGTCAGCTTGCTTCCTTGTGAACAACTTCTTTCGCCCGTTCTTCTCCACTCTCTCCTCGTCGTCCTCAACGACGCTCACGACCCTTTCATTCCCCGTCTCTCCTCCCAGCGCTCCTTAAGCTCGGTCTTGCGCCTCACACTCTCTCGACCCACCGGACTCTGTCGACCGGCATGGCCACGAAAAGGCAGTCCACCCACACCCATCAACGACTCGAAAGCACCACCGATCTCGCCACCCTATCCACCGTCTCAGACGACATCATCGTATCATGTCTTCGAGAAAGGTTTCTCGCAGATAACATATACACAAATGTCGGCTCCTCAGCCATCGTAGCCGTCAACCCCCACAAGTATGTCACCACAACATCGGATGCTGTTCTCATGAAGTACGCGGCTGAATACCGCGATACCACGGACGAGAAATTGCCTCTTCCTCCACACATTTTCCAAATGGTGAACAATGCGTACTACCACATGCGGAGAACGTCGCAAGATCAATCCATCCTGTTGAGGTACGTCTGATTCTCAGGGGCAGTTCATTGGGCAGTTCTCCGATGCACTCGGCATACGACCGCCGTGCACACAGCTTCACTCAACTCTTTCCCTCCACCGGGGAGCTGTGCCCACCCAAATTTCCTCACTGGTATTACGTACTTACGAAATTCGCTTACATTTTCTCAGTGGTGAAAGCGGCAGTGGCAAATCCGAAAACCGTCGCCTGGCGATCAAATCTCTCCTCGAACTCAGCGTCAGCAATCCCGGTAAAAAGGGATCGAAATTGTCTTCTCAGATTCCGTCTGCGGAGTTCGTCCTCGAATCATTCGGCAATGCGCGGACCCTGTTTAACCCGAATGCCTCACGCTTTGGCAAGTACACAGAACTACAGTTCACTGATCGAGGCCGATTATGCGGTATCAAAACGTTGGACTATTACCTCGAGCGAAGTCGTGTAGCTGGTGCTCCGTCAGGCGAGCGCAACTTCCACATATTCTACTACCTCGTGGCTGGCGCGACCCTGGAAGAGAGGCAACATCTCCACTTAACCGACAAAATGACCTACCGGTACCTCGGCCAACGCACCCCATTCAACACGAGACAAAATGTCGGCCGTGACGATGACGCCCTCCGTTTCGATCAACTCAAGTTGGCACTGAAAAGTATCGGTCTATCGAAGAGACATGTGGCACAATCCATGCAGTTGCTCGCTGCGATCCTTCACCTAGGCAATCTCGAATTCACCATTGACCGTCACCGGAACGAGGACGCTGCAGTCGTTCGCAACACGGACATCCTCGACATTGTCTCTGAGTTCTTGGGTGTGCAGCCTGCCGCCCTCGAGACAGCTTTGTCCTGCAAGATGAAGCTTGTTAAGAAGGAACTCTGCACTGTCTTCCTCGACGCAGAAGGCGCCTCCGACAATCGCGACGACCTCGCCAAGATGCTCTATTCATTGCTCTTCGCGTGGCTAAACGAGTCCATCAATCAACGACTCTGCCGCGACGACTTCGCTACCTTCATCGGCCTATTCGACCTTCCAGGACCTCAGAACATGCCGACCTCTGCGAGCCGATCCAACTCGCTCGATCAGTTCTGCATCAATTTCGCGAATGAGCGATTACAGAACTGGATCCAAAAGCGAATGTTCGAGTTCCATGTGGAGGAGTACGCTTCGGAGGGTATCTCTCGGTTTGTCCCACAGGTGCCGTACTTCGACAACTCCGAATGTGTTAGGCTGTTGTCGAACATGCCTGGTGGCCTCATCCACATCATGGACGACCAAGCGCGTCGCATGCCGAAGAAGACGGATCACACCATGATCGAGGCGTTTGGCAAGCGGTGGGGAAACCACTCCTCGTTCAAAGTCGGCGCAATGGACCGCTCTGGCTTCCCGACATTCACCGTCAACCACTTCAATGGTCCTGTGACGTACTCTGCCGAAGGCTTCCTCGAGAAGAACCTCGACGCACTGAACCCGGATTTCGTCTCACTCTTGCGCGGTAGTAGCCTGGCTGGGCATGATAATCCCGCGTTGGGGACGGAAGGCACGGGGTCGATCAACCCATTCGTACGGAGCCTCTTCTCTGCGAAGGCGATCGCAACACAGGCACATCCTCGCGATGAGGACACGATCGTCGCGGCGCAGCAGCCGGTTAAGCCGATGCGTGCTCCGTCAACGAGGAGGAAGAACACGATCAAGCGCATGCCGACGGTCGGTGAGGAGGGGGACAAGGAAGATGAGGATATGCCTTCTGACAAACCGGGAGGTGCACCGTGCGTAGCGGGTGAATTCCGCAAGGCGCTGAGCACGCTCTTCACGACGCTCGACGAGACTCAACCGTGGTTTGTGTTCTGCGTCAACCCCAACGACTCGCAGCTCCCCAATCAGCTCGAGGGTCGTGCGGTGAAAGGGCAGGTTAGGAGCTCTGGCTTGTCGGAGATCGCGAGGAGGAGCGTCAATGTGTTTGAGGCCAATATGATGTTCGAGGAGTTTTGTGAGCGGTATGGTGACCAGTTGGCTGCGTTGAATATTTCGGAGGGTGATCCTATCGAGCGGATCGAGCAAGCGCGGACGTCATTGAACTTGCAGGAACGCGACGTTGTGATTGGGCAGCACAAGGTGAGCATTGTATGTTCGTTTAGATAACGCTGTGGGGCTAACGTCTGTCTTAGGTCTTCCTGTCACAGGCTGCGTTCCATAAATTTGAGGACCACTTACGCGCTGGTGATGTCGAGGAACAGAAGCGCAATCGCCTGCGCGACGCGGAAGCAGAGGCTGGTCTTGATCCTCGAGGTCTCTCTGCAGACCCATTCGCTCCTTATACACCTCCAGGAACAGGTCTAGTGGAAGGACCACCATCGCCCACCTCCGGTGGTGGCCACGTCGATTACGGCCAATCCAGCTACACTCTCCCTCTCGTTCAACACGCCGCCTCGTTCCAGCGTGCCGATATGTATAATGACGAGTACGACGACCGGCGGTCGTTCCGGAGCGACTTTGACGACGGCAAGAGTCGGCTGACAAGTCATCGGGACGAATCCGTATCGAACTTTGGCACCGAGTCTTACGCTCCGTCGCGGAACATGTTCCAGACCACCGACACGAAGGCACCTTTAGGCAAAGAGGCACTGCCGGGAGAAGTGATGGAAGGTGAAACGACGGAGGTGATCAAGGAAAGTTCTGGCCGTAGAAGATGGGTAGCGCTCTGCTGGTTGTTGACCTGGTGGATTCCTAATCCGATCTTGAGATGGGTCGGGCGCATGAAGCGTTTGGATGTGCGGCAAGCGTGGCGGGAAAAGCTGGCGCTGAACATGATCATCTGGTTTGTTTGCCTGAGCACGGCGTTCGTCATTGCGGTTCTCGGAGACCTTATTTGCCCTACGGAACACATCTTTAACACCAGTGAATTGGCCGGACACTCGTTCCAAACCAACCCGAATAATGTGTTTACGTCGATCCGTGGAGAGGTTTTCGACTTGACGAAGATTGTGCCCTTCCACCAGCGAGTTGTGAATGTTGTGCCTTCCAAGTCTATTTACAAATACGGTGGGACATCGGCCGACAATATATTCCCTGTCCAGGTATGTTTTAATTCCATCGGCTGTTTCTTTATTCTCTAACTCCTGTGAAGGTCAGCGCTCTCTGTAACGGTGTTTCAGGATCTGTCAATCCGTATGTCATCCTGGACTCAAGCAACAACACGGACCCGAACACGCAGTACCATGACTTCCGAATTTCCTCGACTGATCCGCGACCAGACTGGTATTTCGAAAGCATGGTTCTGATGCGCTGGAATTATCGCGTCGGATTCGTTGGATATACGTCCAAGGAGCTCAAAACCATGGCTAATGCAGGACGATCCGTCGCCGTCTATAATGGACTGGTCTACGACGTAACCACCTACCTGACGAGTGGTCCTGCTATCAGGGCACCTCCGGGACAACAAGCGCCGGGTGGCATAGATAAGAACTTCATGGACCCGAGCGTCTTAGACTTGTTCCAGTTCAACGCGGGTTCCGATATCACGAAGAAGCTTGATTCCCTTCCCATCGACAAAGGCGTCCTTGCGCAGCAGAAGACTTGTCTCCGCAACTTGTTCACGATTGGGAAACAGGACCACCGAAACTCGCCGCAGTGTCTCTTTTCTCAGTATATTCTGCTGGCGTTGTCGGTTATCATGGTCAGCGTCATCGGTTTCAAGTTCCTTGCGGCACTGAGTTTCAGCTCTGCACGTGCGCCGGAGGACCACGACAAGTTCGTCATTTGCCAGGTGCCGTGTTACACCGAAGGCGAGGACTCAATGCGCAAGACGATCGACTCCTTAGCGAAGCTGAAATACGACGACAAACGGAAGCTCATTTTCATCATTTGCGACGGCATGATCGTGGGATCCGGTAATGATCGTCCTACCCCGCGCATCGTGTTAGACATCTTAGGCTCTGACCCGAATCTCGATCCTGAACCATTGAGCTTCTTGTCGTTGGGTGAAGGCGCGCGGCAGCACAACATGGCCAAGGTGTATTCAGGTCTCTACGAGTGTTCAGGCCACGTTGTGCCATATGTCGTCGTCGTCAAGGTTGGCAAACCCACTGAGCGGTCAAGACCTGGCAATCGAGGCAAGCGAGATTCACAAATGTTGTTGATGCATTTCTTGAATAAGGTATGTGGATCAGTCCCTTGAGGAGAGGTTCGCGGTCCTAATTTGAGCAGGTTCACTTCAACACCGCAATGAACCCATTGGAGTTGGAAATGTATCATCAGATCAAGAATGTCATCGGAGTCAACCCAACGTTCTACGAATACCTGTTCATGGTTGATGCCGACACTACCGTTGACATGATGTCGCTCAATCGCCTCGTATCCGCGTGAGTACAGTAATTTACGTTACGGTTTATCCTAACCCCATTCCAGTATGGTCCACGACAAGAAAGTCCTTGGTGTCTGCGGCGAAACGGGATTGGCGAACGCGAAACAGTCTATCATCACCATGATGCAGGTGCGTTTCGTAGTCGATTGGTTGACCGCTGGCACTGACCGTGCGATTAGGTTTACGAGTATTTCATCTCCCATCATCTCGCCAAGGCTTTCGAAAGCTTGTTCGGTTCCGTGACATGTCTTCCTGGATGTTTCACTATGTACCGCCTTCGCACGCCGGACACCCACAAGCCTCTATTCATCGCTAATGCCGTCATCGAGGATTATTCTGAAAACCGAGTGGACACGCTACACATGAAGAATCTATTACATTTGGGAGAAGATCGATATTTGACGACGTTGCTTCTCAAGCATTTCCCTCTTTACAAGACACAATTTGTTCGGGATGCTAAGGCGTTCACTGTGGCTCCGGATGAATGGAAAATTCTGCTCTCGCAGCGCCGTCGCTGGATTAACTCTACAATTCACAATCTAGGCGAACTGGTGTTCTTAGATCGCCTATGTGGATTCTGCTGTTTCTCTATGAGATTCATCGTGTTCATTGACCTTTTGTCGACTATTATCCAGCCAGTCACAGTGGCTTACGTGAGTTTCGTTTTCCTGACCCACCGCCACCCATACTGATCCATTGTCCGCAGATCGTCTATCTGTTATACCTCGTAATCGGACAGCATAAGAGTGTCCCGACGCTATCGCTTGTCATGATTGCGGCTATTTATGGTTTGCAGGCGTTGGTCTTCCTCTTCCGCAGGAAATGGGATATGATCGGCTGGATGTTCTTCTACATTCTTGCCATTCCCGCTTTCTCGTTCTTCCTCCCATTGTACTCCTTCTGGAGGATGGATGACTTCTCATGGGGTGCGACTCGTGTTGTTTTAGGAGAGAAGGGCAAGAAGATGATTGTCCATGTACGTTACATACTTCCCACCATTCGATGCTTTAGTTTTGAACAAAAAATTTCAGGACGAAGGGAAGTTTGATCCTCGGTCTATACCTTTGAAGTCGTGGAATGACTATGTGAGTGTTCTACACAGTTCATCAGTATATGTTTACCTATCATGTCGGCTTTAGGAAAATGAACTCTGGGACAAAGAATCAAATCACAGCATTGGTTCTTGGGCTCCCCCGTCCAAGATCAAGAATGAAGGTTATGCGGAGTCGCGTACAGCCTCACTCTACGGACGCGAGACGTTCTACGAACAACCTGGCTCAAGGACTTACTCTCCGGTTCCTTCACACGGCATGTATCCTCCACCAGGTTATCACTCTGGCCGCAACACACCCATCCAAACGCATTCACCATTGCGACCAATGAGTGAATTCGGGATGCTTCAGCAACCTGTTCCCTCCCGGCCTGTGACCAATTACCTCGACATGCAAATCCCAAATACTCGAAGCCCTGATGATGGAGACTCCGGTGCTGGTAATCCAACGGACGCAGAGATAGATCGGGCGGTACGAGACGTTCTCCAAGGAGCAGACTTGAACACTGTCACAAAGAAAGCTGTCAGGCAACGTTTGGAGGACGTGTTTGGCACGGATTTGTCGTCACGCAAGGCCACCGTGAATGCTGCCATTGATCGTGTCATTCTCAGCCAGTCATGATCGCGAGTATGAGCATATGGACCTCTCCAGATTTTATTCCGTTTTAGACACTCTTTAGTATTTGCTTGGACTGATTTATCTGCCTGAACGCATCGCGCGCCAATCTCTCATGTTTGGACGCTCATCATCGTCTTGTCGTATACAATAATAGCATTGCATTCTCGTCGGACAGTGGACACCGTATAGGATTGGCGACTGAAATAATGCCCATATATGCACTGCATCTGACAACTGGGAATATGAATCTCATGGGTGATTATTGTATTGTATTTGCCGGCCGCCCATTGCAGTTAATGTAAAATCTGATTATGAGAAATGTCGTGGCTTATCTTAGTTACCAGCCATACCCCACTGGCAGCGAATTTCGTCGCCAACTTTACTAAGGCACTAATATATTTTGAACTTTCTGGATGTTAATGCGTAAGTTATATTCTAAGTCGCGTAGACATGTTTCCACTCCGTCAGTAGATCTTCAGATGTCGTCAGTCTATGTATATAATTCATCGACTGTGAATGTGCGCCCTCGCAGGGTCACTTCTTTAACTCCCTGAATATCAATACGACCATTGATCACAGCACATGCCATGTTGGTTCCACCTTCTCCGAGGAATATAGCGTCGTGCAAGATTTCGTCATATATATTGATTTGCAGCTCTTGGCCCGAACTGGCGATGTCAGGCTCGCTGTAGAACGGCTGAAGCTCCCGAAATGTTCCAAAACCACCACTCTTCAGAAATCCAATGGAGTTTTGGAGAGTTGATGTGAAGGCAAGCACGTTTAGTGCTATTTCATTGTCGCTCTCTTCAGATATGCGTTGCCAATAGAGATAATATCTCTGCCCAACCCGGAAGATGACAGTGTCGTGATCATTTTCGCGATACAAGATGGGATGAGCTTCTCCAACGATGTTATAGGTATGTCGAAGAATTGTCGTTATTGCTTCATCCCCGTTGAAGTGAGAGTCATTGCCACCGTAGCTGAAATGGAGATCCGAGCCTCCCCACCTCAGGTGAGGTACGATCCAGCGATGAATGTTCCGGAAACGATGCCAGTTACTGGACCAACCCGGTACTGTGAACGGTTGCCCGTCCACGAGGCCCCAGGATTGAGGAATCCCCTGAAATAGTGGGAATGGAAGTTGACTCTGAGCCACAGCGTTAGCGAACTCATAATACACGGGCAACTTCATCCGTACACACTATATTTGTAGCGAGTCATGTCAGCATGTTATGGCCTGGTGTTGTAGAGCTCACATTTTGGTTCATAGGGAGGCCTTCGGCGTCCGGCAAAGTATCAACAACGCTTGTAACTGAAAGAATGTGTTCTTCGACAAAGCGTGCGACGCATAGTTCGCCACGAGAATTCCCAGTCACAAGAATGCCTCTAGCGTCGTCAAAGTCAATGCAAGGCCAAAACTGGAGCTGGGGTAGTTGTTCAACTGAGATATGTCGATGATTCCGAATGATGGCAGATTCCGATTCCGTGCCAGCCCCGCAATCTCGAGGTAACAGAAGGAGTTCAACATCAGCAATGGACATTTGAGAAACGGGTGAATAAGCCGAGTGCCTGAAGAGACTCTTGCAGCCAGTTGATCCAACAATAATCTGATCCATAGACTCGCTGATTGGACGTCCGTCAGATTGGTCGCATGGCAGCCGGGAAAGAGTGAATGTGTCATCCGAGCTGCAGGTGAGACTGAATAGACAGAGAAAGCCCGCTTCATCTCGAATAAAAATATGGAGTGAGAGGTGTTGAGAGGTTTGATTGAGCCCGAATATGGATTCATCCCACTGGCACGCTCCTACGTCCACAAAATGAGCCTCCGCCACCCACGAGGTGACAAATTCGGGTTCGGTAAAGTCTAGTGGATGAACACTAATCAATGATGCACAGCGAGACTGTTGAAAGGTCGCAAAATTAGGCATTTCATAGACTTGAATTTCTTCCGACAGGACAAGCACGACACATTCTTTCCATGAGGTCATGGCGTAACATGGCAACTGATAAATAATTAGCATATTGCGTCAAGATGATTCAGGTTTCTTACATGCTTATTCAGGACATGGTAACTGGCGGATTCTGCGAGAGATACCGGACCCAGGACAGCGACTTTACCCGTGGTCCATTCTACCAGTAAGGGGAAGGCGTCGTCGCCATCCATTGTGGTCACACCAACCAACGACCCTTGCAAAAGGAGAGCGTGGGCGGATCCTGGAATATCACGCAATGTATTGATTTTGGGTTGCCCATCAAGTTGCCCGACAGAGAGAATTCGAACGAATAGATCACTATGCAGATCTTAGCGCATGCCAAGCAGCTAATGACGCGACGAACCGTGAACCAATTGTTACAGCTACACGTATAGTATTTGAAGCATCTTCGACTTGACCATCCATGACAGGTCCGGGTAAAAGTAGTTTTGCGCAGGGATGAGGTTTATCAGAGCCTGTCGACAAATCCCAAAGCGTAAGCCGGCTCTCATTGAGATTTGACGATGCGACGAGGCACCAGCGACCGCGAATAAGTCTCAACCAAGTAACGGCGTATTTGGCTTCAGAGCAAATGCGATGTGCGGTGAACGCACATGAAGCATAGTTCTTATCGAGTGATAATGCGTGCCGAACCCAAAATTGAACGTCTAAACCACTCGCGTCTTCGAAGGATTTCAATATGCGATGTGGAATTAGGCGTCGCTGGCAGTTAGTCAGCTCACGCCTCGCGCAATCTGCCCACAGCTGCTTGTCATTCGAAATGGATATGTTCAACGAATGGCAGGTCTGTGGACACAATCATGACGTGAAAACATTCATTTCAAGAACAAGACTCACGAACATGACCCGAAAAAGATCGCTTGCATTAACGTAGTTCCATATGAGAGATTGCACATCTGCAGGGATAGTGCACAGGGACGTCATACCGGAAGTTGGAAATATGGCACTAAACTTGATGCCTTATATGACTGGACAAGTCATCGTATGATCGACGAGGTCGGCCCATGTCAGGTGATTCGTCGATGCTGTGGTATGTCTCGCGTCGCACGTACCCTTATACATTCTGGAATGTGGATGAGGCTGGCATAATGAAAAGGAAAGAAGACGCACGACGAGAAATATGCTTTATTTCCTCTTTTCCCCTTTGGACCCAGATACAATCGGATCACGCATAAGAAGATAGCTGACTGAACGACGACCTTGACTTGAGAATTATCGAAAAACTGGGGTGAGTGCGTTCCCGAAATGTCGGGAATGACTGACCCACGTCGATTTCAAAACCGGCTGTGCTTCTGTCTCGGGACAGCCATTATTCGTACCAACCTGGGCGGATCATTCATGCACAGTAATCCCGCCATAAAAACGCCTTCCGATGGCGATACGCAAGTGTGGATATGCCAAAGTCTGCCAGTGTCTTGCTTCGCTCATTCGCAATATTCAGATAGCTCTCGGTGTCTCAGCATGACCACGGTTTTGTAATGGATTGGAGTGTGGAGGTCATTCAGACGGAGAGCATGAGTGGAATGAAGCGTGAACGCAGCGTGTCACGGTATCTCAACTTTATAAAGATCTCAAACCGTTGTACAAGAAATAAGCGATTCGGCGATTCGGCGCGTGAGCCACGCGGCGACACGCTGTCACTAAGTCACGTGCGGAGAGCTTTTTTTTTTTTTTTTTTTTTGAATCCGAATTTATATACCGCTGCAAGTAAGTCTAAGTACTAAGACGCGGTGCCAATCTCTCGGAGAACCGAAGAAAGGCATGCTACATTGATGGTGTGCGTAGTCCTAACAATAACGGGGTGAGCTTTGGTTGTATAGTTGTCCATTCGTGGCGGGTGAGGTTGCGGGAGAGGAGGCATGGAGATTTCGTGGCGTGGAGAAAAGAATGAAGTCCAAGCGGAATATATGATGTAAGGAGTCAGGTATGTCGTTCTAAGATGTGTCCATTGTCTCGCTACCGCGATTACCGTTCGGCGCCGCTCCGCCGGGACGGTTCGATCGGTTTTTGTTTTCCTTCGATGCTGCTGCCCTACGTTTCGGGCATTTGTGATAGTCTGATGGGTGTTTCATTTCGCAGTTCGTGCACCGCGTGGGGAGGTGGTCATTGCACTGCCTCGTTTGGCATTGCGTACAATGGTGTTGTCGTTCGTGGTGGTTGCCTGCGCAGAGGCGACAGGCTGGGTTTTCTCGTTTGCAATCCGATGTGGCATGGTCAAGTGACCAGCATCGTCGGCACTGTCGGACAGGTTTTTCGTCGGCGTAGCGCGACGCACGTGCGAAGCGCCCGTACATCATGGCTCCACGGTCGGTCTGGATGAGGCGGTCTGCATCGGAGGGGTCCTCAAAAGTGAGGACAATCGAGGAGTGTTGTTTCATTTGAAGTGCAGCTGAGGAGCAGAGCCATTTCGGTCCCCCGATAAGGCGGCAGGTTGCATACTGCGGGTTGGTGTCGATGAAGTGTTCCTTGAGGTCTGCTCCGGACCTGGGGGTGAATGGGGTATTGTCGTTGCGGTCTGGTTTTCCGGTGTCGATTCCGTTAAGAATGACCCTTGACCAGCTGCGATCTGGGTGTGCTTCAGTTTTTGACTTTCCGGCAATGATGTGTCGAAATCGGGGCTCGAAAGGTGCAAGTTGTTCTGCGGTGAACGAACCGTGGGTGAAGAGGATGCAATTGCCTTTCGCATTCCACTTCATCCCCACAACCTTCAAACCTGCAGCCTTTTCTTCTGCTTGAAGAATGTTATTGATCTGGGTACACGCGGTATGTTCATTTGGTCGTTCGGAGGGAGGGGGGGTTGTCAATTTCGATTACGAGGCGGGTGGGGTGGTGTCGTTTCGTGGGGTTGGCGCACGGAACTGTGCGTTTGGTTGCAGGCCTAGGTAGGCCGGATTCTGGCCTGCTACGAGCGGCGGTGGCAGCGTAACTGACATGAATGGTCTTTTCAGTAGGCATGGATCGCACACCTAAGGAATTTTGCTGGATGGGTGGATCCGTCTGTGTGTTGGCGTCTTCGCAACTGTGTATGGGTCTCGGTGGGGGGATCATGTCGAGTTTTAGTGTCCGTAACATAGTCTGGATGGTTTGTATAGTCGCACTCAGGCCATGGTGTAGACCTATCAATTCTGGGAGTTCGAAAAGATCGGGGTATTCGTCTTTCAAATTTTCCACCAGTTTTCCGGTGTGTTTCGTGTAATTCGTTATCGATACCAGTCGCTCTGTTATGATTCTGAGAGATGCTGGTTGGAATTTCGTAATTTGGGTCGGTGCTGGGGGAATGTATGGTGTTGCATTGGGCGAGAGAGGCTGCTCTCTGGGTCGTTTCGAAGGTCTTTGGTTCGGCGTCGAAGGCGGCTGGTGGGCTTGGTATGTTTGCTGGGCAGTATTTGTCACAGTTTCATCAGCTGCCAGTGCAGCGAAAGAATTTTGCTGCGGGCTGTGAAGATTTCTGGTGTTGTGATGGAGGACACCGGCGTATCCGCCTAGTAGGTCGGATCCTTAAACGTAATATTTCCGTACGCCCAAATTGCAATGTTTCGATGCTGGAAGTGTGTAGAATCGCATGAGGGGTCCCAATTTCGCCAGGCATACTGTTGAAGTAAGTACAAACCTTGTAGGGTGCGGTGAAAGTACGACACTTCGGTAGTTTGTGTTTTGGGGGGTCCAGCTGGGTGGTGTTTCCGTACGCCAAAACGTTTGACGGTCAATGTTGGACAAAAAGGCGTCCGCATTCGCACTGAGAGCCAGAACACCGTTAAAGAACCGGTGAGAACCGGTGAAATTCGGTGCGTCACTGGTGCGCACCGGTTTTAACTGGTGCAAATCGGTCCGTCACCGGTGAGAACCGGTGCACATCAGTGCATCACTAGTGAGAACCGGTGCATTGCCGGTGAGAATTGGTGCGTCACTGGTGCAAACCGGTTACGCACCGTCATTGGTTCTCACTGGTGCTGCACCGGTGTGCACCATTATTTAATTTAATTTATTATTGATAGTCAAATGTGGTTATACGTGGTGCAAACCGGTTATGCACCGTGACCGGTTCTCACTGGTGCATCACCGTGCTCACTGGTGCATCACCGTGCTCACTGGTGCGTCACCGGTGAAAACCCGTGAAAACCGGTTCTAACTGGTGCAAATCGGTGCGCACCGGTAATGCACCAGTGAGAACGGGTCACGGTGCATAACCGGTTTGCACCGGTTATCACGGGTGCAACACCGGTGTGCACCAGAACCTAACCGGTGTGCACCTGTTATCACGGGTGCAACACCGGTGCGCACCAGTTCCTAACCGGTGTGCACCATTTATCACCGGTGCACACCGGTGCGCACCAGTTATTCACCGGTTATAATCGGTGCATTTGGAGGTGAGTGCAAAAACTTATTATTTTTGTCCAATAACGCCCTTCATAAAAACGATCCGACATATTAGCCGATATGCCGGGGTCCTTGTGATGGTTCGAGTTACGTGACATGGTCAGGCAGTGAACGAGAATTTTGTGGCCAGTCAAAACGTACCGAATATGTCCATGGGATGTCCGCTGTTTGTTGGGAATAGCGACCATGGTGTGGAAATGTCATGGGGTTGACCGATGAGCTTCTGGCTGAAATTTATGATTTTCAATTATTTACATTATAAACTGACATGATTTTGCACCTCATGTAAATAATGTTTTTAACCATGTAATTTACACGTTAAAAACATGGGTGTTTTAAACAACCCCATTTTTGGCACAGCCCTATTGCTGTGTGTCCATTTTTCCAGCCCAACCATACGCGTCTCAAGCCCTAAATATCTTTGCAAGTAAGCGGGATTTGCCACAATATGAGGAGCGAAGCGCCGGAACCCAAAAGAAAGAGCTCAACACGGCGAGGAATTGTTTTATTTTGTTTTCATGTTCCTTCGCCTTACTTTCTTATTTCGACGCAGATAATTTCTAAAGTCAGCTGCCCTATGTAATTAATCGCAAAGCCTCCAAATAGGTGGCATCAGCAAACCGGGATTCGTCCTGACGGGTCCTGACAAGCGGTTGTCAGGGCGTCTCAGGACCGATCAGGACGCTTCAGGACGTCAGGTCTCAGACAGGTTCTCCTGGCCAAAATCCGACTTTATTCCAGCACTATCAGTTCGTCACATCTTAAGCCCAGTACCACCCACAAATTTGCAGGTTCATATCTGAAAGTGCTTGGGTGACTTCGAGATAATTATTCGGACCCTGACCGTGAGATAATGAATTTACAAAGTCGCCGTCAGGGCTCTCAGGACTCAGGGAAATGTCAAAATACTGATGGGTGGATTTAAGGAATCAATAGGTTGTCGACTCAACTCCTCAGTATGTCCTCGATCGTGCGTCGCCAGAAACACGTTCATACCTCGAGCAAGTCCAACAAAACAGTGCCCGCCTGTCTATCCACACCTTGTAAAGTCCCACTTCGTCGACAAAGTCTTCGTCACTTGTGTAGATGTTGACTTCCAATCCTATGCAATGGCATGCGCAATGCCCTAAACACAATCGATTAACGCTCTCGCCCATCTGATGTCCCCAGTCTTATACTTCATGCCCCTCTGACTTAGCGAGAATCGCGGGTACGGCGTAGAGGTACATGCGCAATCATAATTCTCTCGCCTCCATTTCGTTGAACCCTCCTCTCTGGGAAGCCGACATCCCTCGTGCTCAACCAAATGGTGATCTTCTAGCCAGGTCACCTGTCCGTGGATACGCCCTCGCTTGTGTATTACTTCTGAATGCGCGGAGTGCATGCAGGTCTCACATCACTTTGGCGGTGGTGTCGGTGACGAATGCCTCACGTACATTCTTGTTGAAAACATCGCACGTCGTACTTCGGTTCTTCAGGATAGGGTAACTATTCAGACTCTTCGCCCAAACTGTATAAAGTCTTTCATGCTCCGCATACTACTCCTCACTGACGATTATACCGGCCACAATGCTATCTGCCCTGTCTCTTTCGTTTCGCAATCGGCATCAGAAATCAAGATGCCAGCCAGATAGCGCGTTCGTAGTGTAACGCATACCACTGCTTTTCTTCTCCTCCCATTATCTACTAGCCTATTACTGTAAACTGCTACATCACTGTCATATCACATTTTCGTCGATCTTTTAATTGATTTTTTTCTTCTTATTGAGCATTTGCAATATGCATCTTCAACATTTGTGTTCGAACGTACTATACCAGTCATCGTATTGCACGTCTCCCCAATAAACCCAGACAGTGACATCATCCTCCGTGGCCCACAGCGGCGACGAAACCAAAGGATCGTCATCGAAATTGAAACCGACCTCAACTTTCAACTTCTCATTGAAATTATCATGCCTGAAGGTCTATGAGAGATGACATCGCCTCCGACTTATATGTTAGTTACCAGCCACACCTCGAGGATTTAGTGCTGAAGTAGTAATATATTTTGGAATCCGTAAATGTTAAAACGTAAGTAGTAGATCTTCAGGTGTTAGTTTATCTATAGTTATTAATAATTGACCGTCCATGTGCGCCCTGGTAGCCTTACTCTTCGAACTCCCTGCATGATAATACGCCCGTTGATCACAGTCCATTTCATGTCACCGTCCTCTTCTCCGAGGAAAACAGCGTCGTGCAAGATCTCGTCATAGATGTTAATTTGCAGTTCTTGGCCGGAACTGACGATGTTTGGCTCGCTGTAGTACGGTTGAAGTTCCCGGAATATCCGAAAATCCTCGGTCTTCAGACTCTCAATGGAGCGCTGGGGAGTTTGAGTGAAGGCATACACATTTAAAGCGTGTTTATTGTTGTCTTCATCATCGTCCCGTTGCCAATAGTAGAGATAATATCTCTGTCCCACCCGAAATATGACACTGTCGTGGTAATCTTTGCAGTACAAGATGGGGTGAACTTCTCCAACAATGTTGTAGGTATGTCGAAGAATTGTTGTTATTGCTTCATCCCCATTGAAGTATGAGTCATTCCCACAGTAGCTGAAGTGGATATCCGCACCACCCCAACGTAAGTGAGGGACGATCCAGCGCCGAATGTTCTGAAAACGATGCCAGTCACTTGACCAACCAGGTACTGTGAACGGCTGACCGTCGACGAGGCCCCAAGATTGAGTAACCGCCTGAAATAGTGGGGACGGAAGTTGACCCTGAGCTACAACGCTGGCGTACTCATAGTACACAGGTAACTTCATCTCTACACACTACATTTCATGTCAGCACGTTATGGCTCAAGTGTCGCAGGGCTCACATTTTGCTCCATGGGGAGGCCTTCGACGGCCGGCAAACTATCAACAATACTTATGGCTGAAAGAATGTGTCCTTCGACAAAGCGGCCAACGCATAGGTCGCCACGAGAATTCCCTGTCACAAAAATGCCTCGAGCATCGTCAAAATCTGTGCAAGACCAAAACTGGAGTTGGGCCAAGCGGTCAACTGGGATGTATCGGTGATTCTGAATGACAGAAGATTCCGAATCTCCAACCAAATACTCTCGAGGCAAAATGGTGGTTTGAATGTCAGCAATGGACATTTGGCAAACGGGTGAAACGGCCGAGTGCCTGAGAAGAATCTTGCTTCCATTTGATCCAACGATAATCTGATCCACAAACTTGCATCGTACACTTTCCTTAGGTTGGTCACATGGCAGTCCGGAAAGTGTAAGTGTGGGGATGCCGTCAGTGCTGCAGGTGAGACCGTATAGATGGATACGGCCGGAGTTATCTCGAATGAAGATGTGGAGTGGTGGGCTGTGAAAGGTTTGGTTGAGCCCAAAGATAGATTGATCCCACGTTCCAAAGTCTGCAAAGTGAGCCTCAGCTACCCACGAGGTGACATAGTGCCGTTGGATAAAGTCTAGTGGATGGACACTAATCAATGTTGCACAGCGAGACTGTTGAAAGGACGCAAAATTAGGCCTTTCATAAACTTGAATTTCTTCCGCCAGGACAAGGACGACATATTCTTTCCATGATGTGATGGCATAACATGGCAACTAGTACAATAATTAGCAAGTACTGCGTCAACGTGATTAGGCCATCTTACGTGCTTATTCAAGAAATGATAATCAGGGCCTTCTGCGATGGATACTGGGCGCAGGGTGGCGATTTTACCCGTAGTCCATTCTATCAATAAGGGGAAGGCGTCGTCGCCATTCATACTGGCCACACCAACCAATGACCCTCGCAAGAGTAGAGTGTGAGCGAAGCCCGGAATATCACGCAAAGCATTGATTTTTGGCCGTCCATCAACTTGACCCACAGAGAGAATTTGAACGTATGTATCACTGTGAATATCTCAATGTATGTCAGGCACTAAGTTCCGTGAGTCGGACAAACCTTGAACCAATGGTTACGGCTACGCGTATAGTATTTGAAGCATCGTCAACTTGACCGTCCATGATTGGTCCAGGTAAAAATATTCTTGCGCAAGGATGAAGCCCGTCAGAAACTGAAGACAAGTCCCAGAGCGTAAGACGGCTCTCGTTGAGATTTGACGATGCAACGAGGCACCACCGACCGCGGATAAGTCTCATCCAAGTAACGGCGTATGTGGCTTCAGAGCAAATGCGATGTGCGGCGAATGCACATGACGCGTAGTTCTTGTCGAGTGACAGTGCGTGTCGAACCCAAGACTGTACGTCTAAGCCACTCGCATCTTGGAAGGCCTTCAATATGCGATGAGGAATCAGGCGTCGCTGGTAGCCGGTTAGCTCACGCCTCGCGCACCATGCCCACAGCTGCTTGTCATTCGAAATCGACGTGTACATTGCATGGCAGGTCTGCAAAACTGTCACAACGTGGAAGCACACATCCCATCAATAAAAGACTCACCAGCATAAGCCGGACAAGGTCGCATGCATTAAGGTAGCTCAGAACGAGAGATAGCACATCCGTAGGGATAGTGCACAGAGATTGCATACCGATCCCATCACTGGACGCATTATTATATCTAAGAAACGTGGCACAGCCTTCGCTGGCACTGCTTGACGTCAGACCGAAGAGCTATTTTCGTCGTACACTTCCGAATTTCCCGATTGGGCGGAGGCGCGTCGATCATGTCTCGCCTCCACTTAAACCAAGCTCAGTCTTCATCGAAATATCCCAAAGCCACTGGTAACTTTTGAGTCTTGCGGATGTCGGAATCCTTTATCCTTCTGTCTCGGGAGACTTCGAAGATGGAGTATAAATTCCGTATGTGTAGGTCGGATGATTCGTGGACGGTGAGACCGCCATGTCGTCTCCCTTTGACAACTTCAGAGGCCTATTAGGACCAAAGTCTGGCATCGGTGATGTGAGCATGGAATCTACTATTGCATCACGACATCTTACAAGCTGCATGATAGGTCATACAATTGGTGAAAGATTTAGGCATCGCCACTGATGTCCCGCCGTTGTATGATATCGCCAGGTCAGAGGTGATTAACGCAATGCTGTTACCAGCTCTGTATGTACCACGACAGTCGAAATGTCAGCCCCATGTTCAAGCTACTACACTATTCTAGGCAAAGTCACAAAGTGGTCACTGTGGAAGGCTCTCCGATTGAGGTCAAGGCATACGAGGCCCCTCTCTCCGACTCCGTTACCATACCCATATCGGACGTCTTCGGAGGTCTGAATAGGAGCTTTTGTCCTATTTTTGATTCGCTAAGGCTGACACCTGCAAGGTTGGCTTATTTCGGTCACCATGCTGAACAAGCAGGTCCGCGCCGACTCAATTTGGTACGAAAGAGGGTTGGCGATGATGGCAAAGATCTTCCAGATCATCATGGAGTCTCAACCAGGAGCAAAGAAGAAGCGACCGCACCCATTTCCGACCGTCGTTTGCCTCTTCCTTTCTGCTGACTCCTGTTTTACTATAGGTAACAGTGGATTCTCGAAGAAGGGGAGCATGTACGCGACGTACGCATGCAGCGCTCCAGGACCAGGCAGGTCAGACGTGACAAAGTCAAAGCTAACGGACATTCGAGCACGCTATTTTGTCCGCTATGTAGCAGACTTGGCCAAGGTATACTACGAAAAATCTCCTTTGGATGACAGACTGTTCAATTGTGCGGAGGTTTTACTAATTCTTGGGTAAGACCATTGCATTGCATACGTATATGTGATCCTGCTAACGGCTCACAAGCCTTGCGACGGTCAAGCATCCCCAGACAATATACCTCACAGCGCTACGGGTGGGAGAGTGTTGGAAGGGGATGCCGTCAAATGGCAAGTATGATCTGGACAAAGTCATTCAGTCTGCGCACATCAGACTCTGCGAGAATTGCGCATACCAGGCGCAGGTCTTCGGGCTACAATGCCATGATCCCGTTACAAAGGAGATCTACCCGCTGTATGCTGCGTCTGCCAACATGAGCGTCAAGGACTTGCATGGTTGGAAGGTAAATTACGACTTAATGAGTATAACTTCAAGTTAACTCTCGTTTAGACGATTTGCTCTTGCGGAGAAACCATAGCCTGTGGTTCAGAAGGCGGATTTTGCTGTCCAAATTCTTCATGCACGATGTTGGTGCGTGCTTTCTTCCCTTTGCAGGTTAAGGCGCACCAAGCTCACTTTCTGCCAGTGGCACAGCAAACAGTGCTACGAGGCCGACAAACGACACAGCTATGTCTGTGAAGGAGTTTTTGAACGCGGAGACAAGCTCCGCTCGTTCGAATCGTATCTTTCAAATTTGTCGCAATGAGAATGCATATACTGGTAGGCAGTCAATAGCGCCTAACCGCCAGTGAGTAGTCGAGGTAGCCTCGGGATATGTCATGACTAACTCCCTCAGGCCGTTAAGCTCTTCTTCTCCTGCTGTTTAGAGCCGCTACTAGTAGCGGCTCTAAACAGCAGGAGAAGAAGAGCGAACGGTCGGGGTAGCGGTAGCCCCCTGATGAGAGCTTTCGCAGGCTCGAAACCGTTTCGCTCAATCCTCCTCCCCCAGCCGCCCTCTTCCCCACCCACCATTACGACTGCGACGGGTGGAGTGGCGGTGATCATCAGCGACCTTCGACGCTCGGTTGGACGCCGCACGAGCTCTGCATCCCTAGCTCAACATTCGTATCCAACTTGCAGGTGAAATTATCCCTCAGTTTCCTGCGGTCTTATCCATAATTCGTACAGCGCGCCAGTTTAATTCTCATTGCCGTATTTTAGAGTCGTTCTTAGGAACAATCGTGGCGGTTAATAATTACATCTCTTTTTGGCGGCTTTTGGAAATTACTCTGACGACAATTGTCCCTTGGTATGCGATTAAAGACGGTCAAATACTGTCTGATCTAAGATAATTAAGTATGCGACGACGGACGCAGTTCAGTGCGATCGCCACTCATAAAACCCGAGCACACGTCGTTCGTCACCCATCGCAATACCACATAAATTACCTCCTCTTCCCGTACTACCACAAACCCAATTTTATCTAACCCTTAACTATCCCAACACTAATCTCCGTCCCATCATCCTCGCCTCTCCACTTACTCCCAACACTCAGCGCAATCCGACACCGATCATGCGCCCACCTCGTCAGCTCGAGCACGTCCGTATCGTCCATGTCACTGCGTACGTGCAGTTCGAGAGTCACCACTAACGCGTCTTTCGCCGACGACGGTGGTGATGACGCGGTGGAATTAGTGTGGGATAAATTTGATGGGAATGTGGTGGGTGTTAGTTGCCAGATATGTGGTGCGGGGAGGTGGAGGACTTGTGGGTGTCGTTCGATCTGGACATTTCATTTAAATAAAAATAAAAACAATGATTAGTTAGATTTTGAAATTATTATTTTTGGTTCGAGAGGGATGGTGAAAAAAAAGGCGATTTGCGGCAATAAGGAAAGAAGAAAGAATAAGACGTACCTCACGCATCGTCCTCAAGAACGCCTCCATCCTCCCACCGGGCAACCCCCGCTCGGGTGACGTCTGCAACAAAACTGTCCCAAGGACGACGGAGGCGGGATAGGCGATGCTGAACGTTAACACGGTCTCGACCGCCGCGAGGAGGAGATCGAAAGGTCGATGTTGCGATCTACACGCGCATATAAACATAATTTAAACATAAAAATGTCTTTGGGTAGGGCGAGAAAAGGGAAGTGGGTGGTACGCACGGCGGCAAGAGAAAAGACGGCAAGAGGAGCGCGAGCGCGAAGCACAGCGGCGCGGCTGTGAACGGGTTCGCGAGAATATGCATCGTAGCGGACGCGTGCGGCGACGACGGCCCTTAGGTACTCCGTCTCGACGACGAACGGAGGAAGGGGACGGAGAAGGAGGGGAGGCGGTGGCCTGCGGCTGTATAAAAGAACATAAGAATCGATTCCAAATCGGTCTTTTTCTGCAAGAGTGCAATTTGTTTTTGGGGAGTGTGGTTGTGGATACGGACCTTCGATAAGCTTCGTATGATTATTATAGAATAAGCTAGTGCTGATGAGCGAAATGAGTGTGATGAGTATGAGGAATGTGGGGAATGGTATCCTATATATATTATTTTCGTCTTAGTAAGTATTCCTAGCATCGAGAGATTACGGGGAGACGGGATGATGGACGCACCCAGTGGTATCAAGGTCTTCGTCCCCCCGATGATGGTGGTATCCCTCGCTAGCTGAGAGTAAGAGGTGTTCTACTGTTTCTTTACAGACGTACACAGATGAGAAGATCAGGTATACGGATTGTGAGAAGAGCATTAGCGTCTCTATCTGCGCGTTCCTGCGTTCACCCAAAGAAATACGTCAGTATCGCACCCTCACAAAAATCCACCACCAAAAAAAGACACGAGTAAAAATGGAGAGGGAAGAACAGGTCGTGTTTGATTGTATGGTGTGAATGACGCACCCATAAGCCTATCCCTCCCCGACCGCAACGCCAAATACGCAGGCAGGACATGTCCGAGCGCGACCCCAATTGCATCAAACACGACCCAATACCCCATACCTGTACACTCGAGCGAGCCGATCTGCTGTCCGATACCCAGAGAGAGGCGCCGAGGAGGAATTGGATGACAGAGATCGCGCCCGGTACCGAGGATGGTTCTTGTTCGTGGTAATGGTGATGAGAGGTTTGTGGGATGGCGACGCCGTTTTGCGTGTGAGAAGAGACGGAGGGTGATATGCCTCCTGTTGAGGGTGTTGGTGTGGAGTCCCAGGGTGAGGCAGGTCCCACAGTTGGTGTGGGTTGCAATTGCGTTTGGGAACCGGGTTCGAGGAATGGGAAACAGTTAAGTGAGACGGGGTGTTTATGATGATGTCCCCGTCTCTTCGGCCTATTAGCCAACGATCCCTCCGTACCAGGAGCAGGCGACGACGAAGCGGGTGTTGGTCTACCGGCAAACGTGAACCCCTCTCCCAGTTGGCTCCGAGGAGCAGGCGGTGAATGCAATTGTACAGCAGCGGCAGACCGCGTCGATGTTGGCAATGCAGCGCCGACAGGTGATTTTTCGTCGATGGGAACAGAGAGCTCCCACGCGCCGTCCTCTGCAATGCTTGTGTGTGGTAACGCACCGGTGTATAAGTTGGGGAAGTGGATGCCGGTGAAGAGTCTGCGGACAAGGGATACACGTTAGAGCCGACGTACAGTACTCATCCTCCAGATGGCCCTCGGGGCAGAGTGGTGATGGCGACTTTCCGATACGGTGTAATTAAGTGTTGTTAAGAGGCGGGCTGGTCTGACGTTTGTTGACGTGTAGGACCAACTCCAGGAAAGGATTCGATGGGAGACCCTGGTTGGTTTCGACAATGCGGGGGTACATATCTCGCAAGGCTTTCCACTGGCAGTATTTGAGTGCATGGCGTCCGGGGAGATGTCACGGTTGATGGAGTCCGAGTCTCTAAGATCTTGAGCGCAGCCTCAGCGGCCACTCGAGTAAATTCGAGGAAATAATTGAAAGGGTACATTTTGACGGACTCTTTTATGCGACTAGTTTCAACAAAAGTCGAAAATGCAATTCAGCTCCCTGGGAACTCTGAAGAATACTACTATGCCCCATCGCCGGGAAACGAAATTATGATAACGTCGCCCAAGGAGAGGTGTAATGAAAATGTCGCAAAACTATTCCGTGATGACGGGGCATGAGAATCCGACCTTCCTCATCGTTGCTTCCGCTAAGTGCTTCACTGCATTTGAGCAACTTGAGGATGAATCTCCTGGGTGAGTATTGTATTGTATTTGCCACTGGCAGCCTCCCATAGCCGTTAATGTAAAATCAGATTTCTATGAGAAATGTTTATCTTAGTTACCAGCCTACTGGCAGTGGATTTCGTCGCCAACTTTACTAAGGCACTGATATATTTTGAACTTTCTGGATCTTAATGCGTAAGTTATATTCTAAGTCGCGTAGACATGTTTCCACTCCGTCAGTAGATCGTCCAATGTCATCTATGTTAATCAACCGTGAATGTGCGTCCTCGCAGTGTTACTTCTTTGATTCCCTGAATGTCAATACGTCCATTTATCACAGCACATGCTACGTTGGTTTCACCTTCTCCGAGGAATATAGCGTCGTGCAAGATTTCGTCATATATGTTGATTTGCAGCTCTTGGCCGGAACTGGCGATGTTAGGCTCGCTGTAGTACGGCTGAAGCTCCCGAAGTGTTCTCAAACGACCACTCTGCAGAATTCCAATGGAGTTTTGGGGACTTTGCGTGAAGGCAAGCACATTTAGTGCTATTTCATTTTCGCTCTCCTCACATATCCGTTGCCAATAGAGATAATATCTCTGCCCAACCCGAAAGATGACAGTGTCGTGATCGTTTTCGCGATACAAGATGGGATGAGCTTCTCCAACAATGTTATAGGTATGTCGAAGAATTGTCGTTATTGCTTCATCCCCATTGAAGTGAGAGTCATTCCCACCGTAGCTGAAATGGATATCCGAGCCTCCCCACCGTAGGTGAGGTACGATCCAGCGGTGAATGTTCCGGAAACGATGCCAGTCACTGGACCAACCCGGTACTGTGAACGGTTGCCCGTCCACGAGGCCCCAAGACTGAGTAATGTCCTGAAATAGTGCGGATGGAAGTTGACCCTCAGCCACAGCGTTAGCGAACTCATAATACACGGGCAACTCCATCTGTACACACTATATTTTAGCGAGATATGTCAGCATGTTATGGCTCAGGTGTCGTAGAGCTCACATTTTGCTCCACTGGGAGGCCTTCAGCGTGTGGCAAACTATCAACAACACCTGTATCTGAAAGAATGTGTTCTTCGACAAAGCGTCCAATGCATAGGTCGCCACGAGAATTCCCAGTCGCAAAAATGCCTCGAGCATCGTCAAAGTCTGTGCTGGACCAAAACTGGAGCTGGGGTAAATGTCCAATTGAGATGTATCGGTGATTTTGAATGACGGAAGATTCCGTTTCTGTGTCAACCACATACTCTCGAGGCGAAATGAAGGGTTGAATATCAGCAATGGACATTCGGGGCATGGGCGAAAATGCTGAGTGCCTGAAGAGAACCTTGTTGCCAGTTGATCCGACAATAATTCGATCCATGAACTCCGTGTTTACGCCTCCCCTGAGTTGGTCACATGGCAGTCGCGAAAGAGTAAATGTGTGGTTTGCATCAGTGTTGCAGACAAGACTAAATAGATGGAGAGTGACTCTGTTGTCTCGTATAAAAATGTGGAGTGGTGGTTGATGAGAGGTTTCATTGAACTCAAAGATGGATTGATCCCGCGTTCCAAATTCCACAAAGTGAGCCTCAGCCACCCACGAGGTGACGAATTCGGGTTGGATAAAGTCTAGTGGATGAACACTAATCAATGAAGCACGATGAGACTGTCCAAAAGACGCAAAATTAGGTCTTTTATAGACTTGAATTTCTTCCGCCATGACAAGGACGACATATTCTTTCCATGAGGTCATGGCGTAACATGGCAACTGGTAAATAATCAGCGTATGTTGCGTCAACATGATTCAGGTTTCTTACATGCTTATTCAGGACATGGAAACTGGCGGATTCTGCGAGAGATACCGGACCCAGGACAGCGACTTTACCCGTGGTCCATTCTGCCAGTAAGGGGAAGGCGTCGTCGCCATCCATTGTGGTCACACCAACCAACGACCCTTGCAAAAGGAGAGCGTGGGCAGATCCTGGAATATCACGCAAAGTATTGATTTTGGGTTGCCCATCAAGTTGCCCGACAGAGAGAATTCGAACGAATAGATCACTATGCAGATCTTAGCGCATGCCAAGCAGCTAATGAGGCGACGAACCGTGAACCGATTGTTACAGCTACCCGTATAGTATTTGAGGCATCATCGACTTGGCCATCCATCACAGGTCCAGGTAAAAATAGGTTTGCGAATGGCTGAGGTTTGTCAGAGCCTGAGGACAAGTCCCAGAGCGTAAGCCGGCTCTCATTGAGATTTGACGATGCGACGAGGCACCACCGACCGCGAATAAGCCTCAACCAGGTGATGGCGTATGTGGCTTCGGTGTGAAGGTGATGCACAGTGAATGCAGATGAGGCATAGTTCTTGTCCAGTGATATTGAATGTCGAAACCATGACTGTATGTCAAACGCACTTGCATCCTGGATGGACCTCCGATATGGAATTAAGTGGCGTTGGCAGCTGGTCAATTCACGCCTCGCGCACACTACCCACAGCTGCTTATTGTTTGAAATCGATGAGTTCATTGCATGGCAGGTCTGCAGGCGCCGTCATGACATGGAAGCATATCACTTCATGGACAAGACTCACCACCATGAGCCGAAAAAGGTCGATTGCGTTGAGGTGATTCCACAGGAGAGATTGCACATCCGTCGGGATATTGCACAGAGACCACATACCGGATATTGGAATTGCGGCACAGAACTCGACGCCTTATATACGTAGCCCTCGTCCGTATTTGGGCACAGTCGCTCACGCACTGCACTGCGTCCAAATACGGAAGTTAGTGACGTCAGAGCCAAGTGTTATTTTTGTCCCTTCATCGCCGGATTGCCTGATTGGGCAGAGCCGCGTCGATCATGGCTGCCAGGAGCGAGTCGAAAACCAAGCTCAGTCAGTATCAAAATTTGGGCAATATCATGCCTGTCTCGCATAGCTCTCGAAGCCAACTGTCTCGGGACACCTCGAGGATGCGATATAAACAGATCCAGATGCCGTAGGTCGGATGATTCGCGCGGTACAGTATGTTGTCCCCCTTCCATGGCATGGACGAGGAAACAGGCCTGGGTGCAGCTGGCTCAAAGTGGGGCATCTCAGATGTAAGCATGGATTCTACTATTCACAGCGTGACATCTTACGAGGCGCATCATAGACCATCCTCTATGTAGAGTCGAAGAGGGGATACCGGTCGGGTATTAAGGCCATCGATGAGGCTCTACAGGATGCGATTGACAAATGGTTACTTCCAGCCTTGTGAGTCCCATTGAACTTCAAAATGTGAACATGCTCAAGCTACCGTACTTCACTACTATAGGAAGAATCTCGAGAACATGTCAGTGGTATTCCACGATGGTGATAAAATACTGCCACATGACTTGCCGCTCTCGGATTCCGTGAACGGACCGTTCACCGAGATATACTCACTTTTCTGTAGGTATTTTTTGTCACGTTCTTGCTTCGTTAAGGCTGACACTTGCAAGGTTGGGTGGTCTCAGTGACGGAACTAAACGAGAAGGTGTCCGACAACGAATGGTGGTATCTGAAGCGCCTGGCCGTTATCGTGGAACTCCTCGAAACCATTAAAGACTCCCGGGATTTCTGGCCTCGGATTGGGGGGGCTAATATTTTCCCATCCTGCATATGTCTGTTCTTATGTACTGATTCGTTCTCCGCAGGTGATCGTGGGTTTTCAAGGGACGGCAGAATCCATGCAAGCATTGCTTGCAGTCTGCCCGCGACGGGTCTATTTGATATCAAGAAATTTGACTTAATGCGAGTCCGGGCGGAAGCCTTCTACGGCTATACGCGGGAAAAGGCGAAGGAATATGACGACGCAGCCCCATTGGAGGGGCAGCGGTTCAACTGCGCCGAGGTCCTGGCCATACTTGCGTAAGATCCATTGCATTGTTTAAGAACGTATGCTCATCACAGCATATAAGACTCCTGAAAACGGACCGTCTTCACACCGTTACCGGGACTGCCTTCGGAGTCGGAGCCTTCTGGAAGTGCCTGAAATCGCCAGGTGGACGTCGTAACTGGGAACAAATAGTACGGCGGGCACACAAGCCGCCCTGTGGTAACTGTAGGCTCATGATGCAGTTATACGGGATCCGGTACCCCCACCCGCTCGCGAAGGAAGTCCACCGTTCCTTTCCGACGAATTTGGGAATCACCGACCTGGCGGGGTGGAAGGTAAGATTCAGGAAGACTACTTACAGTAATCATCTTAACTTAAACTTTCGTTTAGATTACGTGTGTGTGCAACGAAACCATTGAAATCCTGGGGAATAATACACGAAAATTCCATTGTCCTCGTTAAACCATGTAGGATGATAGTACGTGCCTTCTTCTATTTGTGGTTCCAGCAATGTCAAGCTCATGGACTGCCAGTGGTGCGACGAAGGCTGTTATACCAAGGACAAGCATCACATCTTTGTATGTGATGGCATTCCCGAACCCGAGGTTTACGAGCCAAGCGCGTAGCCCCCTTCCCGCCGCCGTCGTCGTTTTCTGCCGGTTACTCGTTGGGCGTTTTTGTGGAGATGCATATAAGCAGTCAATTGCGCTTAGTCGCGAGTGAGTAATCGAGCTGCGTTCGGATTATGTCGTGCATGACTAACTCTCACTGGTTCCTGGGCCTGCTGTTTAGGGCCGCTACTAGCGGCTCTAAACAGCAGGAGAACGGTAGGGGTAGCGGTAGCCCCCTGACGAGAGCTTTCGCAGGCTCGAAACCGTTTCACTCAAACCCCCTCCCGCAACCGCCTTCTTTCCCAGTCACCATTACGACTGCGACAGGTGGAATGGCGATGCTCAGCCTCCTTTGGCGCTCGGTTAGACGCCGCACGAGTTCTTTCTCCCTAGCTCAACAGCCGTATCCAAGGCGAGATTATTCACCTCAGTTTACTGCGGTCTTATCCATAATTCGTACAGCGCGCCAGTTTAATTCTCATTGCCGTATTTTAGAGTCGTTCTTAGGAATAATCGTGGCGGTTAATAATTAAATCTTTTTATGGCGGCTTTGGAAATTACTCGTTGCTTGTGTGATGGACGACAATTGTCCCTTGATATGCGATTAAAGACACTCAAATACTGTGTTGGGATCTAAGATAATTAAGTATGCGACGACGGACGCAGTTCAGTGCGATCACCACTCATAAAACCCGAGCACACGTCGTTCGT
>ML170158.1:655809-812989 GCA_004355085.1 Rickenella mellea
TGGGAAGTGGGTGGTACGTACGGCGGTAAGAGAAAAGACGGCAAGAGGAGCGCGAGCGCGAAGCACAGCGGCGCGGCTGTGAACGGGTTCGCGAGGACATGCATCGTAGCGGACGCGTGCGGCGACGACGGGCCGTAGTTACTCCGTCTCGAAGACGAACGGAGGAATGGGAAGGAGAGGAAGGAGGGGAGGCGGTGGCCTGCGGCTGTCAAAAAAGTCATATTAAGTTGTTTGCGAGCGCGCGATTATTTAAAATATGACTTTGCGAGAGATAAGGGAATGGGGATGGGGGACGGACCTTCGATAAGTTTCGTATGGTTATTATAGAATAAGCTAGTGCTGATGAGCGAAATGAGCGTGATGAGTATGAGGAATGTGGGGAATGGTATCCTATATATCATTTTCGTCTTAGTAAGTATTCCTAGCATCGAGAGATTACGGGGAGATGGGATGATGGACGCACCCGGTGGTATCAAGGTCTTCGTCCCCGCGATGATGGTGGTGTCCCTCGCCAGCTGAGAGTAAGAGGTGTTCTACTGTTTCTTTACATACGTACACAGATGAGAAGATCAGGTAGACGGATTGCGAGAAGAGCATTAGCGTCTCTATCCGTGCGTTCCTGCGTTCGCCCCAAAAAATACGTCAGTACAGTACACTCACAAAAATCCACAACAACATCACAAAAAAAATGGAGGATAAAAGAGACGGAGGCAAGAGTTTTTGTCTGTATGATGTTTACGCACCCATAAGCCCGCCGCATCCTATCCCTCCCCGACCGTAACGCCAAATACGCAGGCAGGACATGTCCGAGAGCCACCCCAAACGCGTCGAACACGACCCAATACCCCAGACCCGTACACCCGAGCGACCCGCTCTGCTGTCCTGACACCCAGAGAGAGGCGCCGAGGAGGAATTGGACGACGGATATCGCGCCTGGTACCGATGACGGTTCGGGATGGTCATGATGAGACGGGTTTAGGACGGCGACGCCGTTTTGCATGTGATCAGAGATGGAGGGTGACAATGCTCCTGTTGACGGGGTTGGTGTGGGGTTCCACGGTGAGGCGGGTTCCATCGTCGGCGTCGTCTGCATTTGTGATTGTGATTGGGTTTGGGAGCCGGGTTCGAGGAACGAGAAAAAGTTATGCGAGACGGAGTGTTTATGATGATGCCCGCGTCTCTTCGGTCTATTAGCCAACGATCCTTCCGTACCAGGCGCAGGCGAAGACGAAGCAGGTGGCGGTCTGCCGCCAAACGTGAACCCCTCTCCGAGTTGGCTCCGAGGAGCAGGCGGTGAATGCAATTGCACAGGAGCAGCAGCAGACCGCGTCGAGGTTGGCAGAGCAGCGCTGACAGGTGATTCCTCGTCGATAGGCCCAGAGTATTCGAGCTCCTGCGCGCCGTCCTCTGCGATCGCCGTATGCGGTAACGCACCAGGACGGGGGAAGAATATGGATAGGTTGCGGGAGTGGATGCGAGAATGTCTGCGCGTGTGTTGCTGTTGCGGGGATGCCGGTGTGATCGTGGTTGATGAGGCACCGTTGGTCATTATGGCTGGGGCTGTGACGGAGGGGGACATTGACGTCGGCAGAGTGGATTCGTGTATGGAGTTTGAACGAGTGGGGAAGGACGCTGTACGCGGAGATGGTGAGGGACGGCCCGGGTCGCGCATCGACAGAGGTACACCAGACGTCGACTGTGTGCGAGCATGCGAGAACGACGGACGGAGCGGCGAGTACGGCTGGCCCAGGCCGACACCGCCGGGAGAGCCGAAAGTCGTCCTGTATGGACCAGCAGACGGCGGGAGGGTAGTATACGGTGACGGCGGTAGTTTTGGCGGCTGGGAAGGTGTCGAGCTGACTCTTGTGCGTGCATGTCCGTCGTCACCGTCAACGTTGACACCATTCTGCTGATGTTCTTGAGGGAAAGGAACCGTCTCGCCGTCGTCCTCCCTGCTCTTTTTTCTCCGGTGCATGGTCACCGTTGAGTGAAGAAGTTGAGTAAGTAAACACGTGACCTAGCCCAAGGTTTCTTATGGACGACGTCGAGGCAGCGCTGAAACCGGTCGTCTACTATCTCTCCTATGCACTCGCAGCAGCAGAGTACTCCTTCTACAAAATACCAGGCTCGGCAGTCATAGCCCGCTATGTCAAGTCGTCCCACCAAAACGACCCCGGTCGCACTCTCCTCGAACTCCTCCTCGTCATCTTTGCCATCTCGACGCTGCTCCACTCGAGGACCCGCGCGGATAAGTCTGGCAGGCATTTCATAAAATTCACTGAGAAGGTGCGATTCGTCCCGTCGCGTCTCGTTGTCCTTCTATTTAAAATTTTTTGGGGATGCCTTTTTTATTATTATTAATCCAGGAAATCGACGAACTGGTGGACGAATGGAACCCAGAGCCCCTCGCGCAGCCTCTCGACGAAGACGAGCAAGCCGACTTGGCCGCAGTCCCCGTCATCGCAGGCGCATCCGGGCCCAGACCCACACTCGTCGGCACGGGCAAAACGGTCCTCAACCTCGCGAGCTACAACTTCGCCGGCCTCGCAGGCAACGAGACCATCAAGGACCGCGCCATCGAAACTCTGCGAAAGTATGGGCTGGGCAGCTGTGGTCCGCCTGGATTTTACGGGACTATCGGTTCGTCCATTTCTTTTTACTTTGGTTGAAAACTGCTGCTGCGCAGTGTCGTTTATTTATTCGTTTCACTGACGAATGAAAATTTACGTTACATACAGATGTCCACATGGACCTAGAACGCGACATCGCCTCCTTCCTCGGCACCGAAGCCGCCATCCTCTACTCCCAAGGCTTCTCCACCATCTCCTCCGTCATCCCCGCCTTCTGCAAGCGCGGGGACGTCATCGTCGTCGACCGGGGCGTCAACTTCGCCATCCAAAAGGGCATCCAGATCTCCCGCTCCACGATACGCTGGTTCGATCATAATGATCTTAATAGTCTAGTGGAGGTGCTGGAGGGCGTGGAGAAGGAGAGGAGGAAGAGGAAGGGCCCGTTGACGAGACGGTTTATTGTGACGGAGGGTGTGTTTGAGAATGATGGGAAGATGGTGGATTTGCCTAAGTTGGTATGTCGTGCCCTTTTTTCTCATCCATGTTTTTTTTTCATTTGGGAGTTCTGACAATTGGGGTTTTCTGAAAGATCGAGCTGAAGCTTAAATACAAATACCGCCTCATCCTCGATGAAAGTTTCTCATTCGGTACCACGGGCAGGACAGGCCGAGGTCTCACAGAATTCTACAACATACCCGTACGTCCCGTCCTCGTCCTCACCTTTTTTCATCTCTCTGACCCTAATATACACGCCAGGCATCCCAAGTCGACATGCTGGTCGGCTCCGTCGCCAACGGGCTCAACTCCTCGGGCGGGTTCTGCGCCGGCTCGAAAGTCGTCGTCGACCACCAGCGCATCAACGGCACGTCCTTCGTCTTCTCCGCCGCCATGCCCGCGCTCCTCGCCGTCTCCGCCTCGGAGGGGATACGCATCCTGCAGAATTCCCCGCAGACGGGGGTGCTGGAGCGGTTGAGGGAGAACGTCAGGGCTGTGCGGGGCGTGCTTGGTGGCGTGCGGTGTGTGGAGATCCCGAGTTGCGAGGAGAGCGCGATCGTGCATCTATACATCCGCTCCTCTTCCTCTGAGGAGGACCAATCCTACCTCACCACCACCTCAGCGAAGAACAACCCCACCTCTGCACAACCGCGCAACCCGCCCACATTCCACATCGCCTCCGAAGAGCGCCTCCTCCAACACATCGTCGCCGAATGCCTCTCGCACGGCGTCATGGTCACGCGCGCGAAGCGGTTGCGCGGGCAGGAGATGGTGGAGCCCCGCCCGAGTATAAAGCTGGCTTTGAGCGCGGCGTTGAAGAGGGAGGAGTGTGTGTTTGCTGCTACTGTTATTGGGGATGCGTTTGTTCGGGTTTTGGAGGGGGAGGGGAGGATGGGGGTTGCAAAATAGAGTTGAGGTGGGACAGATGGGGAGGGAGGACGCATTAATTTTTGGCACGTCCTGATTAATGTTATTATCTTATCGGTCTAAGTCTTAATCGTAATAACGCATCTTTATCTTTGGAATTTATGCACGCGGATTACACCATCATTCATTCGCAAAAAACAAAAGGACACAGAGACAAGGCAATCATTACCGTAGTCATTCTCGTCTCATCTTTTTCCTGGTTGACCGACGTAGACGTCCCTCTGATAGTGGTTCGGTTTCTACTGCTATGCTGTCTTTCGCTTTACGCTTCGGGTTTCTCCTGGGCTCGGGCTTTGGTTAGTGCGGTTTCACAGCAAGTTTTCGTCTTTTTCCTGGTGGACGGCCTGCCTCCGTTGCACGTCCAGTTTCCACGGCCTTCCTCTTCGCGCCTCTCCTCGGCTCCAGTGGTTTCTTGCCCCCCGTGTTTTTGGCCGTGTTGGTGGAAGGCGGCACCTTGCCCTGCTCACCCTTCCCCTTAGAAGCCTGGATATGTGTCGTCTTCTGTACTGCACCTCCCTTCTTGCAGCCAGCCTGAGCCCGAGAATCGGCCGTCTGAGGCGGGTACACGTAGTGATTCCATGGTGAATACCTCCATGACGACTGCCACGAAGTCCGGTAATGGACTGGCACCCTGACCTTAGAGACACTTTCCCATCGCGGTCCCAAAAGCACACGCAACGGCGTGACTCGCACTTCGGTATCTTGCTCAAGGGATAGGTTCTCGAATACAGCCTCAAATAGCTCATAGATCTCAGTCGAGTCTGCGGTCAAGCTGCCGATTCGTCCGATGTTCTTGTGGGACTCGACCTCCTTATACCGAGATACAAGATGAAGGCGGAGGTCATCCAACTCCATACCTATGCTGTAGAACTGCGCCGGGAGAGAGGCGCAATGCGTGCTGATACCCGAGCCGTTCATGAAAAATGTTGCACGTAGTCCACCGGTCAACGTCCCCGGGAAAAGCTCGTAGGCATCCTTCACCTGTTCCTCCAAGTTGTTGCCCGCGTCGCGGATGGCGTTGGAGAAGATGAACCAGCATGCTGTCCACCACATTGATTCGATGTCGTGGAAGGGGTTGTACCGAAAGGGCGGCGGGCTCCGGATACGAATATTTGAATTTGCCCGCAAGTCTTCCAAGGTTTTTGCTTTCAAGAATTCCGCGACGGCATTCTTTGTTTCAGGGTCCTTCGACATGTACCAGTACCGTTTGGCGGTGACCCCAGTGGACATGAAGTTCATGGTTCCCTAATCAGTCCATGAGAAGAATCTTTTAAGGAAAAATTATGGGAGCAACGTACCGTTCGTACAGGGACGTCGTGTGTTTCTTCCAGTGTCCGATGGTTTATATACTCCAGATCTGTTAACGTTCCACGGCCGTCATAGGATAGCATGTTGCCAGCGCCAGTGCTGATATCACGATGCAGCCAGCTATAGAACCCCAGTGCTGCGCATGCAGGATTTTGTGTCCTACTTGTCATGCTGAGAGAGTTGGCCATCCAGTCCTTTCCCAGGAGGCGAGTATTCGGCTCGCAGAGCTCGGTTCTGTCCGGCAGTGGAGGTGCGCTTTGCGATATGTTTGAGAAACAACAGACAACCACACCATCCTCGAGACTGAGAAGTAGTACGAAGTGTTCAAGTGGCGGAGAACTTCCTTATGTAGTCTATTGCCCTGTCGGGAGAATCGGGAATTCCCAAAACGGTAAAACCCGATCGATTCGATAGGCTGGTTATTACGAGTCTACGGTCTAAGTTTAATCGTAATATATATGCAACTTTGGATTATGCATGGGGATTACACTTAGTCGCAAAAGTAACAATAAGGATGCGGAGACTTAGACCAGACGCCGGCACTCATTCGCGTCTCGTCCTTTTCCTGGTTGATCGACGTGGGCCGGTTTCAGTGCTTGCCTTAGCTTTCCGCTTCGGGTTTCTCCTAAGCTCAGTCTTTTTTTTCTTATCCGTGGTTTGGATTGAAGGCTTGACCATAGGAACGTCCTCCCATCGCGGTCCCAAAAGCGTGCGCAGCGGCGCGATCTGAGTTTTGGCATGCACAAAGGCAGCGAGTAGGAAAACCTTCTTAAACTTTTGATGAACCTCAGCGGGCTCTGCGCTCAAGCTGCCGATGCGTTCGATGTTCCCAGGGCATTCGACATGCGTATAGCGGTCCGAAAGCTCTTCCCGGAGATCATCGAGTGCCGACACAGCGATGCGGAACTCCTTATGGAGGTTTGCGCGATACGGATGGATATTCGAGTTGCCCCCGAAAATGGATTGACGTATTCCACCCTTCAACGTCCCTGGGAAAAGCTCCCTCGCGTCCTCGAGCTGTTTCTGCAGATCATGGTCATTGTTGCCCCCGTCCTCTGCGCGGATCCCGTGGAAGAAAAAGAACCAGCAAGCAGTCCACCACATAGATTCCATATCGTGCAGGTGGTTGTGCCTAAATGGAGGTCGTTCGGCGAGAACTAGAGTTTCAGGAAGTGCGTAGTAGTAGAAAGGGTCTGCTAGAAGACGATCAATGAGGTCCGCATTTTCTGCGGTCCTCAGTGCTGCAAGGGCGGCGCGTCGATGGCTGCTATATGATGTGTGCAAGTAATATCCACTGGCGACTTCGGTGGACATGAAGTTGATCGTTCCCTAATCAGTCCATGAGAACGGTGCCTTATGAAACTTTGGGACAACGTACCGTTCGGACTTGGGCGTCGTGGGTTCCTTCCGTTGATTGATGTGTTGTATACTCAAGATCTGTCAAATTTCCCCGCGCCTCATAGAATAGAATGCTACCAGTGCTATTGTCGCGGTGAACCCAGTCATAGTACTGATGAAAGATCCCTAGCGTTGCGCAAACAGGATTTAGCATCTTACTGGTATTGTTGAATGGCAGTGGTTGAGCCATCGCGTTGACTATCCAGTGAGATCGAACAGTAAGTGTATATTTGCGACGCAGAGTTCCGTTCTCTTCCAATTGAAAGCAAAAGGCAAGTACCCGTCCGAACAATCTTCCACCACGTAACGAGTACAAAAGAACGTGTTGAATGATAAACAGTTAACTTTGCTTGCTGCAGATGATTGACGTAAGTTGAAGAGGAGTTGGCCTGTGACACTCGTGTCGGAGCGTGACATTAGGGGTTTCGAGTGTGAACCATTCAGACTCAACGGTGAGTGCAGCCATTTCACGGATATCTCTATTTCTGATTGATCGTGGTGTACAGTCTGACTGGTAGTGGACGGTAAGATGGCATACTCGGCGCAATCGCACAGGTCAACCATGTCCATGTCAACAACCAGTAGCCTCGCGCTCCCCTCTCCCCAAGTTCAGCAGCGCAGGTTGTCTCACCCACCTCCAGCTCCTCTTGATCTGGTGAGCACATACACCTTACTTTGTGCTGACGTACAAACTTACGCTCTATCGCCACAGCCAGAGCCAACGGTGAACGAACGGCGAGGACAAGGTCGTCCCCCTTCGCCCCTCCGCAACGGCGTCATCGCGGACCCCTTTACAGGCGAGCTCAGCGAGCTGAGCGAAGACGGATCCGTGCGCCATAGCACCCAAGACGGGCACGACGATCATGACGCCCAGTCATGGAGCGAGCGATCGCAATCGCCCACACCGTCCATGGCGCAGCTGGCAACCACGTTCGCGCAACGCGTCGGCTCGCTCGTGAGCAACATGAGCCCGCGCTCCGGCGTTGGCGGTATGCCGACTGACGAAGAACTCGAGGCGGAGGCGGAGAGGGAGCGGGAGATGAGCCGGCGGGAGGCTGAGCGGATCCTCATGCGTGAGGCGCAAGAGCGCGAGCGTAAACACGTTGAGGATCGCGTGCTCGCTCTCCTTCACAACAACGCCAGGGTAGCAGGATCCGGATCCAACGTCTCGTCACCATCTGATGTGCTGCCCCCTCCACCCTCGCGGTCGCAGAGCTCGCCGAACCCACCATCACCGTCGCCGTCGCAGAAGGAGAGCACGGGGTGGTTCGCGACCGTCAAGAGCAAATTGACGCCAACCAAGGATCCACCTACGCCTGCGCAGCAGATCATCTTGGAGACCAAAGCTCGAGAAAAGGAGAAGAAGAAGAATAAGGACAAGGACAAGGACAAGGATAAAGATAAAGGAGAGTGGCCATCGTCACCATCTGCGAAGACGGGCGATCCGGCGTTTTTGAATCTAGCTACATCTGCAGCTGCCACTGCTCCAATTAATCCTCACACATACACACCCAACCATCGATACTCAATGTCAACAGCCTCCCCCACCTCACCAACACCCGCCTCGCGCACAGTCGTGCATTCACAGAGTCAACCCAGCTTAAGCCCTTCCCCAATGCGCTCTTCCTCAGCAGATTCACCCTCGCGCGAGGCCGCGCCGTTCTACGCGCAATTTAATGCCCAGGGGACGCTTGACGTGCCTGCGACGCTGTTGGTGATCGCTGGGCGGTTCGAGAAGTTGGAGAGGTGGACTGTGGGGCATGTTCGTGCGTTGGAGGAACGTATGGGCGATGTCGAGCGGTGGCTCGTCGAGAAGGAGAAGGAGAAGGAGACACAGAAGGAATTGGATCCGTCGCATACTCGACAAAGTGGCCACGAGGAAGCGAGTCTGAACGACGAGACGAATAATAAAGACCTTGCGGAGATTAGAGAGGAGATGGCCGAGCTATCTGGGCGCGTCTCAGAGATCGGGCGGGAGATGGCGAAGTTCGCGACGGCGCAGGGGAACTTGTCGTCTGGACCTAGTCGGAGCGTCGCGTCGTCTACTATCACGACTATCAACCCTATGACTGCTGTACATTCGAGCGCGAACGCCAGTGCGGCGCGGTCGTTGCCTACGCTGCCACCACTGTCCTCTTCCTCTGCGCCGTCTACATCAATGTCCATGTCTACACCACAACCACTCCGCGGCCGATCGACGGATGTTAGCACAACGTCCCCACCACCACTCAGCGCCGGCGGTACAACCATGATGACCGCCACCACGTCATCTTCCCGCACGCGGTTACCATACCCGACAGGCGACTACACCAGTCCCCCCGGCTCGGTCCTGAGCCCGCTCTCGCCGACGAGCTCCCCGCCTTCCTCGCTGAGCGAAGCGCGTAATAAGAGACCTATCTCGATCGCGGGGTTGCCAACGTCGTCTTCTGTTGGCTCGACCTCGAGCGCGAGTATTTCACAACAGTCGGGGATGACGACGCCGTCAGGCCTTCCGCGCTCGAGCTCGCCTGTTAACAGGCTAACGAACCTCACGCCGCCCAAGGCACCCGCGTCCTCTCTTCGTCCGTCGAGCGCCAGCCCGAGCCCGACGCCGAGGAAGCGGTACACGGTCGCGCTTGGCGGGCCCATCGTGCCGCCCCCGTCTGATTCCGAGGAAAATACGTATAGGGGTAAGATCAGTGCGTCGCCGGTGGAGGGGGATAGTGATGAGGATGGGGATGGGGAGGAGAGTGGTAGTGATGGTGGGGAGGGGCGGAGGAGGTATGGGCATGCGAGGGAGGAGACGATTGGGAAGAGTGCTGCGAGGATGGGGGCGGGAGTGGGGAAGGAGGCGGCGAGGTCTGAGACGTCCTTGCGCCTCCGGGGTTCTACTTCCTTCACCAACAACAACAACAACAACACCAATTCCAATTCCAACTCGAACTCCAACAAGTTCAACGCATATGCGAACACGAACAACATCTCCGCCGATGCGCGACCCTCCCCACCCGGCTCACGCATCCGCGCACAATCAGCATACGGCGCGCCATCGGGCTACGTCCCACCCCCCTCCCCCTCTCCGACTAGTACAACCACTCCGCTGCGCCCACGCATCCGCACGCGCTCCACCGACCGTTTCCGTCCTGGCAGCGCGAGTGGGGACTTCAGCTCGAACTCAGCAAAATTCGTCGACCCGCTTGTCATTCGCAAGCAGGAGAAGGACAAGGTTCCCGAGCCGAGGACGCCAAAGGCCACGAATGGGAGGAACAAGGTGCCCATTGGGGATTTGGTGAAGTTCTTTGATGGGGACAAGTGATTGGCTTTGGCTTTTCTGTGTTGAATTGCGGAATGGTGATGGTGACTGGAGGGAGTGAGAGTGGGTGGGTGAGAGGCGAAGTCTTGGTAGTATCTATTTAATCGCGCTTTGTTTTCCATGCTTTCTGGCATTGTGCAGAACAATCTCTCGGAAGTCACGACCCATTCATGTTGTTTCTGTCATTATATTTTACTTCGTTACAACACCTCATGGAAGATATCATTTGTCGTTGTCCACTGTACCCGTCCAATCGCGTTCAATTTGACAAATTATAGTAACTTTTTCAGTCCATCACGTCATGATTATAATCATACACCAACGAACATCCACGAACAGCGACGATGCATTCTAGCTCAATTTTAACTTATGCAATTGTCGGGTCAGAGTTCCTTGCAAAGCATCTTCCCCCGCCCCACCTGGGCTCTACACAGCCCAATCTCCGTCGGGACCGCGAGTAGCGACGCGCACAGGATGCCCAACGAATCCGCAAATCCGATAGAACCAATTTGGAACTCCTTTTCTTGTTTGCGACGTTCGGGATCTTCAACTTCGCCCTCTGAGGCGGGGGAGGAATGACGCTCTTGGTTTATTCGGTAGAATACGTTGACGCTGCCAGATCATATATGGGTCAGTATGGGTTGGGAAAATACACATGGGAGGGAGGGAAGGAGGGGAAGAGGAAGATGCTCACTATGCCGAGCCTCCGCATATGCCTTCTAGCGAGATCAGCGCAAAGACTAACGCAGTCGCCAGTCCCTCAGAGTCAGCTGGTATCACTCCTACGCCTGACTCTATAGCCAGCGCAAGGAGGATGAAGAATTGGACGATGGCTGGAAGGGGGAGGAGGCGGGACGGTAAAGGCGGGAGGCCGAGGGAGATGGAGGAGCGCGAGAGGAAGACTGTCGTTTGGTAAACAAGCTATATGAAGGATGACGATGTTAGTTATGTGAGCTGATGAGAGGGCGGTGGATAGACGAACGAACCTGCCAGAGGGGGTAGTAATCTCGTATTGAGTGTATGAGAAGGCTGAGGATTGGGTGACCTTCGCGACTTGGGACTGGGTATATGAGGGTGGGTGCGATTCCCTGTAAAAAAGTGTTGGTTAATGGTCTTGGAACCAAAAGGTAAATTTGATGATGCGTACTTGATTAATGGTATATTCAAACTGGTTAAAACGATTAGCTGATCTGAACATCGTCCACAAGCAATATAAATGTACCATATATACGCAAACTGTAATTCTGTTGTCAAAATCTCAATCTTCAAGGGTAACAACACGACGTACACAACGGCAACATATACTTCAACAGCAACGGCTTCACTAGTCGCCATTTGTCGCTTGCGGATAATGATACGTGGTGTTTAGGCGACTCCTCTATTGACTCAGTTTCCTCCGCAGGAATGGGCGCATAGGAGGCCGTGAGTGGCGCTCCAATGTCGTCGTCGTCGTACGAAGCGGGGTACGATGCTAGCTCGAATGCCGGGGGCTTCGGGAGAAGGAAGAAATACGTTAATGGGATTATGAAAGGCATGACCTTTTCAAAAAAAAAATGTGAGCACTCGTTAGAACCCCGGAGGATATGCAACGTACAGAAGACATTCCGACGCCAATTCGGACACCTAAGCTTCTAACTTCCCACCAGAGAAATGCCCCTACGAGACCTGCTGCACCTGTCCCGGACGCGAAGTATCTAACAACTGGCTTCAATCATTGAAAGATTGTCAGTGGTAAAGGCTTACCCAACGCTATGGCCTGAGATGGATGACGGGTGATATGTTGTAGACAACTGCAGAAATGTAAGCTCCCCGAGGCCTGAAATCGACACCATTCGTAAAGCTAATGATGGTCCATTGAGTGCTTGGGACGTACCTGAAGAGAAAGATGCCAGGCTAATTCCAAGGAGCCTCATCTGAAGAGAATCGAACCCTGCGACGACCTGGATTTCATTAGACTTGAGGTGAGTGACGGAATAAATAAGCAGAGACGCACAATCATTCCGAACGAGCTCAACAGACAGCATCCTATTAACCGCTTGACGTAGCGTATTCGACCCTTTAAAATATATGGCCAACCAACTTTGGCTACGAGCGCAGGTGCGATGTTGCAGAATGCAATAATACCCTTAGGCGTCGATGGAGGAACCAGGTCAAGCGCAGCGGAGAGAATGATGACGTAGAGTACTACGCATAAATCGTTAACACGTTTGATAAGTGGGGTTGCCTTCGTACCATTATTGATCAGACCGAAGAGAAAAAACGACAGCCCGAGTTTCAGCAGGAGTCGTCGCGAATCTACCGTATGAAATCAAAGTAAACTGTTAAATTCTAGTTATGGATATTCCATCCATGCCTCGTCGGCATACGTGCCTTTCTGGTTCATCTCGACAGACTGATTCTCGTCGTCAGGCCGCAGTAGAGACCGCATACTCTCGTCAGCGTCGCCAATATGTTCATCGCCAGCGGAATTCATTTGAGATTGTTGTGATGTTGGGTGGACAAGTTCTATATGTTCTGATGGTAAGACGCGTGTGCGGTAGTCTGGCATGCGCCATGAATGTGTGGTCGTGGTCAAGAGGCGGTCACTTCGGCTATCATCCGGCGTCTAATGAATTTTTGAGTTGTCCTCAGCCACAACGACCACATACCGGACAATGTCAGAAACACACAAGAACGCAAGGGCAGGACCGTCCAAGAAACCAAATGTACCCAGAAAGAAGAAAGGCCGACCTCAGTTGCATGGGAACAAGGTGAAAAAGCTCACTGAAGCTCAGAAGTTGAAGGAGTTGGAGAATACTGTCATGCAATTTGTGAGTGCGGAAGTCATCATTACAGTACACGCTCTTATTGTACAAGAGGGAATTATTAGAATCTTCAGGATACAGTATCTCAATTCTCCGAGCTTCCCATATCTGAGCAAACGAAGAAAGGTGAGTGGAGGATGCTCTGAAAGTCTGGTGACACTCATGCGTTCCACATGCAAGGCCTCAAAAAGGCGTTCTTCGTAAACATGACAGAAATTCAAGCTCAGAGTATTCCAGTGTGCTTGAAAGGCAAAGATGTCCTTGGAGCAGCTCGCACTGGCAGCGGCAAAACACTCTCATTCCTCATCCCCGTGCTAGAAATTTTATATCGAAAAAAGTGGGGACCTCAGGATGGACTTGGAGCCTTGATCATATCACCAACGCGCGAGCTTGTATGTCCTCGGAGTCATTTCCAAAGCACCGCGACTAAACACATTCCGTTAGGCTGTCCAAATATTCGACGTGCTGCGTGGGATAGGCGGTTATCACACTTTCTCTGCAGGATTGGTCATCGGAGGCAAAAACTTGAAGGATGAGCGGGATAGACTAAACCGAATGAACATCCTAGTCGCTACACCGGGAAGACTGCTCCAACACATGGACCAGACTTTTGGCTTCGAATGCGATAATCTTCAAGTATTAGGTGCCGTTCAGTCCACTTCGATTTTGGAATCGTCTCTCATGTTTCGGGATCATAGTTCTGGACGAAGCCGACAGAATATTGGACATGGGTTTCTCTCGGACGTTGAACGCTTTATTAAATCATCTTCCTTCATCCCGACAAACTCTTCTTTTCTCCGCAACACAGACGCAATCCGTCGCCGATCTCGCTCGGCTGAGTCTCAAAGAACCTGTGAATGTTGGCATTAAGGACGAAGGGACCGCAGTGGAGACGCCAAAATCGTTAGAACAACATTACGTTGTTTGCGAGCTCGACAGAAAGCTCGATGTTCTATGGAGCTTTATCAAGAGTCATCTTCAATCCAAGGTCCTTGTGTTCATGTCGAGCGGAAAACAGGTCTGTTTTTTTATTTTATACTGCCAAGGTAGTTTGTCGTTGAATTCTATTTCACATAGGTACGATTCGTCTACGAAACTTTCCGACGAATGCAACCCGGCATATCCCTCCTCCTCCTTCACGGCAAACAGAAACAAACCACACGTCTCGCGACATACACCCGCTTCACCACAACCTCCCACTCCGTTCTCTTCGCCACCGACATCGCCGCGCGGGGTCTGGACTTCCCCTCAGTCGACTGGGTCATCCAAGTGGATGCACCGGAAGACGCGGACACGTATATCCACAGAGTAGGCAGGACGGCGCGGTACGAGAGCAGTGGGAAGGGGCTGTTGTTTTTGTTGCCGAGTGAAGAGGAGGGTATGAAGGCGAGGTTGGAAGCGAAGGGGTTGAGCGTCGCGAAGATCAAGGTTAAGGAGAGTAAGACGCAGAACATAGAGAAGCAGTTGCAGAATTTGGCCTTCCAGGATCCGGAGATTAAATATCTTGGTCAAAGGGTGAGTGCCTAATAATTTTATCGCGCGGTGAAACTCTGTAACTGATGCAATGTGGCGGATTTTCAGTGCTTCGTATCCTATTTGCGATCTATCTATTTGCAAAAGGACAAGACGATTTTTCAACTTGACAAGTTGCCTATCGATCGGTTTGCCGCCTCCCTTGGCCTCCCCGGAGCGCCAAAAATTAAATTTCTAGCAAGAGATGCCGCTAAGAAAAAGAAAAATGCATCCCATGCAGCCACAGAAGTCAAAGACGCGTCGGAGTTGGAAGACAGTGGATCCGACGATGGGGACAGCGATAATTCCTCAGGCGAGGAACAGTCTCCAGAAAGACGCACCCCACCTCATGTAGATGAGAAGTCATCAAAGGTGAGTCCCAATTTCATCTCAATTCAAAATGTGTTTCGTAAATGTGTATGCCTTATTTAGACACAAGGTGTCCGTACAAAATACGACCGTATGTTCGAGCGCAAGAACCAGGGCATTCTCGCTCCGTACCGCTCCAAGCTCGTGGATCACAGCGACGATGGCGAGGACGATGAATTCATCACGCTCAAACGCGCAGACCACGACCTTCCCTCCGACCTCCCTGCCTCCAGTGACCTCTCCAAGCGTAAACAAAAGATGGGCCAGTCGAAGCGCGCTATGCTCAAATTCAAAGGCGCTCCTCAGAAACTCCTATTTGACGACGAAGGGAAACCGCACGAGGTGTATGAGATGGTCGACCCCGATGAGGCGTTCAAAGGTAAAGACATCATGGAGGCGGGGCGGCATTTCGTGGAGGGTGAGAAGGGAAGGTTGAAGATGGCTGATGTGCTTGATAAAGAGGAAGCAAAGGATAAGAAGAAGGAAAAGAAACGGAAGCGGAAGGAGCGTGAACGCGGGGTTCGTAAACTTTCTGTTCCCTACATGCAGCGCGCTGATTTAACAAACTTTACAGCGTGACGATGATGGTGAAGGAGTCGCGTTAGCTCCGACGTTAAATGACGGTTACGAATCTCCGGAATTCCTCCCGGGGGTATCGGACGTCGAGGATGACGCTCCAGTTGCGAAGAGGCGGAAGGAAGGGAGGAAGCCTGGACGTGCTTCGGCAGTTTCTGAAGTTCATCTGCACGATGAGGAGGAATTGGCGTTGAAGCTACTAGGTCGATAATAGTATTCGTACAGATGAACTATTGCAGGAAGACAGTGCATTAATGGCGGAGTCCGGACCGCTTACGAAGGTTCGCCAAACTACCAGTGACTCACTCCTTTCCACCCAATGCCTTATAATCTACCTACTCTGTGTCGGGAAAACCGAAATTATAATGTCAGCCGAAATAAGTGATTCTTGAACCATATCATTGATTACGGAGGCATATATGGGGAGATATGGTGCAGATACGGCCAGATATGGGACCGTAATCACTGAAATGGTTCAAGAATCCCTTATATTGACCAATATCCTTTTTTCGATTTTTCCGACATGCCCTTTGACATCCTTACAATTATCTGTCGGGAATTGATGGTATATGATGTTCTGAGACTTCAGCAAGTTCGGTTGCAAAATTGTCATCTTGGTTGTCGAGCTCAAATTCTTACTAAGGTCTGTGGAAGTCTGAAGTACACGATATCCTCAGACAAGCAGCTATGGGTCCATATCTTGCGATACGACACATCCATGAGTGGAATCCCCCTGTTGCCTTACCGATGCAGCTTAGAATCAGCGACTGCTAATGTCGTTGAGCGTTGGGTTCGTATGGCTCTACAGGTGGACTGGCCATACAAACACGCCAAGGAACTAACCGTTCATCGCATCAACCTAAAATCATATCAAATAGCATCTCACGTTACATGGCTGAAACTCATACGTGGTCGATGGCTGCTCATTGCTTCCTCGAGCATTGAAAGTAGTTCTCTCACCCTTTGGGACAGTTCACCAAACCTAGGGGACCCAATACTTCGTGCCAAATACTCACTTCCCGGGCCAGTAATAAATGGAAGTGTGGATGACACGTCATCTTCTATTTCTGTTGCAATATCGGTTGGGAGCTCGTGAGTCCTTCTCATTTGTATATCCCAACTAACCTCGCCCAGTGAAATCGAAGACGTCCTTATGTTCAAATATTCGATCTCGCCTTTTCATCGTGTTGTCTTATCATTCCCGTTGACATTATTTCGGGAGCCTCCCATATGCGATACTTTTCGGGTTCGTTCGTAGGATTTGCAGTACTGGATGGTGATGATACGACGCCTTGCCTGATGAATTACACTTCTCGGAAAGGGTGCTTTCTCGGCTCTCCGGTCTTCGACCCCCCCTCCTGAACAACCCAAGAAACAGATTGAACAAGGCATGCATGACTGGGTGCCTCCAGTTAACCATGTGCGTCGTTGAATGAATATATCTTATTCCAACTAACTTGTGTGACAGAAAACGTGCTGGGCAATGACAATATGGAAGAATTATGTTCTAACTGTATTGGATCAATACATCGAAGTCTACTGCAAACCTGATCTTAAATCTCAACGGGAAACTTGGTCACATCAGGCACCAACCAGGATTATTATGTGGTGCTGCTCGCTCCAACCTGTAAGAGAAGCCTACTTTACAATGCAAATTTCAAACGAAGGGATTTCTTGCTATTCTGATGGCGACGCTGAGTTCCAACGTGTTCTCGCCACTCGCCACTGTCATGGGCATATCAAAGTGGTTACTCTGCAATTCGAGGAAGAATTATCATCGCCAATCACTTTACGACAAATCGAAATAGCCACGAACCCTGCAATATGCATGTCCGTGGGTTCCACTTCCAACAAACTTTCGTGGCTGTCCTGCAAAGGTCAACGCCCCCGCTTGTATATCACGAATATTCCAAAACCAAAAAGCATTCATGACGCAGTCAGGACTGAAGAGATTCAGCATGCTAACCCAGTGCCAGATGGAAATTTTCCTCTCCTCCACTTTTTCCCCTCCATTGACTTTGACGATGCTCGAGGAGTACTGCTCATTGGGACGACGAGGGGTGACATATGCGTCGCACGCTACGTAAATGGAAGTGACCTCGGTCCTGGAGCTATTCGCGACAATCTGCCCTCCATCAGCGAGGCATCGTTAAGAGTGCGCAGGGTAGGCTACCGATTGATGTTGCAGGCGGTACCGTACCCGAAAGATCTATGCGCAACATCTTGTCTCAAGCGGTGCCAATGGATCTTCCCCTGTACTACTCCAAACGCGACGAAATCTTGGCTGGACTTTTGAGCCCGACATTTACCAATGATACCATCCGACAATGGGAGGCCGCAGCACATGACCACGGACTTGACACTCCTGGTTGGTCTAGCGGCTGGTCGTCTTTCACGAATATGAAGGCCTGGGTTACGCCATCCTTGCGCTGGGGCATTGCAGATCCAGACTTCGCTTGCGGGACCCGCATCTCCGAGATTCGTCGCGACTATATGATATTTGGAGATATCATTCCCATAAGGTTTAAAGAGGATGACCATGAATTGGTTGATTTTCGCGTCGGTAAACGGCTTTATCTCCACACCGTGCCAGCTATTGGTGTGGTTGAAGACCTTCCGGAATGGGGGCTGGGCGGTTGCCCGTTCCCTATACCACGCCCGTCGAATTCCTCTGATGTCCTCAAAAATCAACTTGAACATATGAGGGTACCAATGGCTGAGCCCCTTCCCGACTACAGCATCGACTTGCAGCTGGGAAGCGTCAAAGACTACGACTTGATCGTTGGCCACATTGCAATGAGGAAGGACCTTCCAGATGTTGATCCAAACCCCGAAATATGGTCTGAGGACGAGTGGAAGATATTGTGCGACCTGCGTCATGCAGACAGATGTGCGTTGGAGGACGACGATTGGGACGATGTAGATGACGAATCCTCCGACGAGGAAGAGGAGGATGAAGAGGAGGAGACTTTGTTAGCTTTTTTCCCCAGTTGCGATTATATGTACACATTAGACTGAGAAAAGATCGGCACTCAACCTCATGAATGATTTATGACTCGATGGCCCGCCAACGGACCAGAGATCATCCATGAGAAAGTACGCACCTTGAAGAAATTTAAATATGGTATGCCAACTATACCATCCTTCGCATATCTCTACAAAAGCTCCATCCTTCACATGACAAAACTCAAACGAACAAATCATCCAATGCCGTGATTGCACTAACTTCCGACACGTACGTGGCGCTGGATGCAGAAAGGGACTTTCATCTCGTTTAAATGGTGTGCTGGAAGTGGGTCTTATCAGAACGGGATCGATCCATACATGCGTCGATAAAATAAATGCAGAAGCGCCGAGGCTTAAGCAGCGTAAGGTCCGATAGCTACCATCACCTGAGATATGAACTCGACAAACGTTCCACAGTCGCGAGCCAAACTCTCATCGCCGTGCTCCAAAATGAACTGTGTATCGATCGTCGAAATTCCAGGCGGATTGAGGAGATATTTGAGGTATTTCTGTACCACATCCGACTCACAGCACCAATCAAATTACTCCCCAACAACTCTCCATAAATATAACAACGAAATTCTACACAAGCCTCTTCCCTCTAACTCCCCAAGCAAGCACACACAGTCCGAACGAATACAGGCTTAACACCGCCATCGCCGTGTTGTCCGACGCGTACATGGTCTTGAGAGAGAGGTTTATGAGGCCTGTCGTTACGTTTGCCTGCCAAAATGCCCATGAGTGTGAGAATTATACACACGTGAAGGTGGATGGAAATGATTGGACGCACGACGAGGAAAACCAACAGCCCGTTCTTATTAACCACCTCAAGCAACTCCGGACTATCAGGTCTTTCGTTCCTCCCCCCCTTAGCTTCACCTGCGTTACTACTACCACGTGCCCTTCGTTCACGAGGCACCAACGGACGGACGAACATATCAAGCAATAAATAGCCCAGTATGAACGACGTGTTGAACGCTGCGGTCCATAATACGTATGGGAGGTTTGCCTGTTATGTCGAGGAATGGGGGGTGAGTTCACGGTTCGATGATTTTTTAAATAATGGATAATGAGTGGATGAGTGGTAAAAAAAACCGATAAAGAGGAATTTTTCCGACATCAAAATGACGGACAGACGGGGAGAATTCAAGACAGGTCAAGTAGATAGACACGTACGAGTCTCCTCGACACAACCCCACCACAAAGCCATACAACACCGAGCAACGCCCAGTAAACAGCGGCATACGCGCATAGCTCAGTAGCAATTTTGTCGTCTTGGCGTTTGTCCTTATTATCCTTACTCGTTATCTTCGCATTCGAGGTGGCTGAGTGTGACAATTGTAGTAGCGGCGGTGAAAGGGGAGTGAGAGGACGGAGGGAGGGAGAGATGGGTGGTGGTGGAGGTGGTGGGGAGAATGAATTGCTTCCACGTGTGGGAGGTGGAGAGAGGGGAAGTGATGATCCATGCCCATGCGCAGGCCCCGGTGACAAAATTGGCGGTGACAACGGCGGATCCGCCGCCGTGAGCACAGACGACGCCGACTCCATTGACGTCCTCGGCGTATACGCATCACCCCCGATGCCATTCACATTCACACCCGCCGCACTCTCTGCCTTCGCCCGCGCGCGCGCCTCCTCCCTCGCCTGTCTCAACTCCGCAATCAGCCTATCATCATCCTCCTTCGCATGGTGTCTGTCCATATGATCTTGCATGTTGACATTTATGTACTTGCGCGGTTTGTTGAGCAAACGGCGGACTACCTTCTGTTGTCGGCTGAATGCTGATGGCGAGGAAGGCAGGAGGAGCGTGCCGAGTGCTAGACCTAGGATGTGGAGGGATAGGTAGCCTGTGTCCATGTTTATCGTAAAATATTCAGCGCATTTTTGGTTTCGGATTAAATAGGAGGGGAACAGAAAAAGTGAGCGATGTTTGCAAGGTAAAAGGACAAAGGGGGGAAACGGACCAGGTAATGAGACAAGTCCTTCCTTGTTCTGGCTAATGAGGGACGTGCGTGTGGCTGTTAGTGTGTACGTCTGCAGCGGTGTAACGGAAAGTGCGACTTGGTGAGCTGTAAGCCAAAAGTGCACGTACGTAAGTCAAGTGAGAACGACTCAAGAATAACAGTCTGGAGGGGGGATGCTCGAACGCAGAGAGAGGGTCACGTACAGACAGCTATTAGGACACCGACAAGGGTGATGGGTTGGCGCGCGAGGAGCGGGTGCAGGAGGGTCGTGAGGATGGGAAGGAAGGCGAGCGTGAAGAAGAAGTTCCAGTGTGTCCCATACTCGGATTCGTGTTCCTGTATAATGTACGCCATTCGTCAGTTTGTCATTTCAACCATGCAAATTTTGAAAAGCCAAAATTGATACCAAAGCAAAAAAAGAGAGGGACAATTGGAATGGAATGGGTATGAATTTAGACGTACGGGGTATTCGGATCCCTTGACCATAATCAATCTAACGACACCCATGAGGAGGACCGGAATAGATTTACGCAGGGATTTCATGAGCTTCGGGAGGAGAGGTGTTGTGAGATACGTCGTTGGTGAGCGGACCAGCGGAATAGCAGATACAATGCCCTGAGAGAATACGAACGAGCCTACACCCATGTCCATCTAGAATTGACACAAATCAGTTTTAGAATGTGAACGCACTCCGTCATTCTTGTAACCATAATGACGATGGGAGAGGGAGGGCTTACGAGTGATACACCAAATGTCTCGCACTTCGCCAGCATACGCGGAAAGGCGGGGAAGTCGACGGCGAGGATAGCGTGTATGGTCATGAGCATCATGTGTGCTCTGTACGTCGTGAGCGCAGGTAACGGCTGGACCCACACTCTCTCCATCTTCACTCTCTCGTCCCCATTCGCGGCGGGATCATTCGCAGATGATATCCTCGTGGGTGATGGTGCGCGCGATGGAAGCGGCGACGGTCCTCTGGAATGTGAGTATTGCGTGCGACCACGAAACGGGAAACAGCGGAATGCGAGTGCAAGGAGCGTGAGGCCGAGCGAGAGAAGGACAGGGTGTGTGGCGAAGAGGGTTATGGAGAGGAGGAGCGGGAGAGCGAGCGTTAGCCATTGTACTAGAAGAGAGCGGGAAAGCCAGGCGGTGGGCAGGGATGAATAGAGAAAGACGGATGGCTGCAGGTGAATATTGGCGTGCTATAAGAGGAAAGTGAACGAGAAGGTGCGTACGAGGGCGACGAAGGAGACGAGATTGACGTGTGTTATGCTCGAGCCAGTCGTGTCGGAAACGAATGCCTCTTTGGCCGCTTTGTACGACGACATGGCCGTTGTCGACGCCGAGTTGAATACAAGTGGTGGTACGGGAAGAGGTGATCGGACATCGGATGTACACTTTGCCTCCACTCCATATTTACTAGTAGCGTCACGAATGAACGTTAATGAACACGTTTCGTGTGAAAGTCATAGCGGGTATAGTGACTGTTTAGTGTTCAAGCTTGAATTCTCGAGGCTCAACGTCAGCATTCACTATAGTAATGCCTACCACAAAGCTAAAGATTGACCACCCCCGGGCCGGATGGCGCCAAGTCACGACCAATTCCTTCAAGTACCTGAATTCTCTTTGTACCATGCCATAGTTCGCACTGAATATGATAATGGTAATATCGCCGCTACATTGTCTTTATTAACAACCTTCCTAGTTTGACCGCACGACATGTTGTTCATATCACCAGTTGTTATTTCAAGGATTAAGCTTGATACCAGTTCGCTCAGCAATCTCGTCCGCTCTCTTCACTAACCTCTGCAATTGCCAAACGAAGCTAAATCTATCCGAAAGAACTTTCCATAGCTCTCCTAGCTCGCGCGATTGGGTATAACGTCCAGGGTGTTGCCAATCGTCCATATCCGCGTCCGAGTCTCCTTCTTCCGTGCTTTTATCCATCATCTGCAGCTTCTTCGCCTGAAGTTCATCGGCAGCAGTGCGAATGAGCTCCTCGTGAGACAAAAAGCCGCAGAATGTGCGGCTCAACTCAAGATAGAAAGGATTGTTTGGTAGCATCACTGTGGTTCGAATGGTTTCGCAATCGATCAGGATTGATTCTCGCAGCTTTCTATGACTGCGCGTGGTGGTGATCGTGAAGTTGGACTGCCATAATTTGGTAAATTAGTGAAATTAGCAGAAGTCTCAAATGCGCTCAGGACAAAACGGCGATCACCCACCGAATTCGGAAGCCTCTCATGTACGCTGGTTGCCAAGGGTAACGCCTGCTTCGTCGGCATATACCCCTCCTTCAATTTCTCCTCTGCAAATACTACGCTCGGTTGCACCCACGCCGAACTTCCAAACACTTGCACACCCGTCAAAAGCGCCTCCATCTGCTGGAAACCCATAGCTTCATCTCCTTGAACGTATTCTATCACGTCCACCTCTCTGCCCAATATCACATTCAATCGGTCTTCGATCCACTGAGTCACGAACGCATCCTCTTGCGGTTTACCGGAATCATAGCACACGAGAAAGTTGACGCTACTGTCCGGCTTTTGCGTGCCCTTGCCAACGGAACCGTAGATGCAAGCCCATTTCAAATGTGTCGAGAGAGAGGTAGCTTGCTCGAAGACACACTGAGACAAGGTTTTGAGACCGTCGGCTGTCAACTTCGTTGTGGGCACGTCGCCAGATAAACATTGCAAAGGTGCGGGTTGCCAATGTAAAGGACTGCCATCAGGTTCCCCTTGGTTCTGGGCAGTGTTATTCATTCTTGTTCCGTCCCTCCCTTTGAGATCGTGGCAGGAGACAGAATCTGAGTCACACATTGTCACACGTGGTGACGCTCATTCTTCGACCGCAATGTTCCCGACACTCTCTACCTGCCTCCAATTAGCACCCAAAATCGCCTCTCAACCGTTCAAGCGTTCCCAAAATGGTCTATACCACGGGAAAACCGTCTTATATGGAAACAACGTCCCCTTCTCCGAACATCGCACGCGACGGCGATGGTTACCGAACATTCAGCGGAAGACATTTTGGAGCGAGGCACTTGGGAAGGATGTGCGCATTAAGGTATCTATGTGTGCACTGAGGACTATCAGGAAGGTGAGCAATTCCTTCCTTTATCGTTCCTTTATCGTTCCTTTATCTCCCTTCCGACCGTCCGTTTGGTCTTGAGTTGGTTATCCTCACACCTTGTGAATTGATTTATTTGGAATGCTGAATCTGACATGCGTCCCCTTATAATACTACGTACAGCATGGAAGCTTCGACAAATACCTCCTCCTCACGAAGCCAGAGCTCCTCGGCTGGGAAGGAATGCGACTTCGTATAAGTGTTCGTGAAAAGTGGCCAGATTGGCAGGAGCGACTACGGAAGATGGAGGAAACGAAGATGCCTACTATGGCGACATCGACATCATCAGTGAGTCTTTCAACACTTGCATATGTGCGTCTCGCTCATATTGTCCTCGTCCAGTGACATTAGCACTATGTTTCGTGCAGTACTGTTCGTGCCAGAGGTTACATCGCAATAATATTATTTTCCACAATATGCGACTCTTATGTCCACTTTACCTCGTCACTTCGTTTGCACCACGGTAGAGGTTACAAACTTATTGACATTGGAAGATTTACGCTTGATGTTTTCGTGATGAAGTTGAACTCCGGCGCCTGAGAAATTGTTAGAAATTTCGCTGCGTAAATCCTTCAGGTATGAGACGCCGACAATGATGACCTGCAAAATTTAGCAAATCTCCTCGTTTTCCGGAGACCCAATCGGCCCAAACTGCTGAGAAACGGTCGGAACGCGTCCAGGAAAGGGAAGCCAAGGACAACGTGGCGATCCCCAATCAGGGACGACTTCCCAAAGAAAATGATTTTGCCACACCAGCGACAAATCTGACGCAGACGGTGACAACACTGCAATCACTGGTGGCCCGGCCATGCCCTCTCTTTCTCTCACCCCTCCATCATCCTCGACAACATGAACACGATAAAACCCTCGTCGAAGATGTCCTCGGCGTACAGCACAGCAAGCTCGTCGATGGTCATGACGCCGAGTACGAGCACAAGTGGCGTGTCGCAGGCGAGCAGCACGAAAACCGACGGGACGGCCACTCCGGGAGGTAGTTCAAGCCTGCGCACCCAACTCTATCACCTCCTCCCGCTCCCGCGACACGCCCTCTTCAACGCTCGTATACACATTAAGCAATTATATAACGTTCCACTCATCAAAGGCGAGTTTGCTGCAAAATGGAGGATACAGAACGTCACTAGCCATGCGCCGGGAGGAAGTATCCTGGGGAAGGTGAGGCAGAAGCATAAGGAACACAAGGAAGAGTGGATGAGGAGAAGGACGAGCGATAAGGGGAAGGGGAAGGGAAAAGAGAATGAGGGGGCGGAAGAGGCTGAGCCAGAACATGAAAAGGATGGCGGAGAGGAGAGTGATAGTGACGCAGACGATGGAGTGAAGGACACTAAGACAGTGGCATCTCACTCATCCTCAAGCCGCTCGATCGCGCCTTCAAGCTCCTCGCAATCTTCACAATCTTCGCCTCGCATGAATGCATTTAATCTAGCCACCCAACCACAATCTCAAAGTCCCACCCACAGCCAAAGTCGATCGAGCACATTGAACACCAGCATAAGCGACACTAACAGCTCTGAAATTTCTACCAGCGATACTGCTATGACGACAAGTACTACGGGTAGTACAACTAATGCCTCGATGTCGACAACTAACGATCCAAACATACCGGCGCCCGCGAAGGGAAGGACGGCTTACGTCCCCTTGAAGGACCATAATGTATTATGGGATCAGACACTGAGTGTTGGAGTCCAGATTGGAGTCCAACGAGAAACTCTGGACTTATTACCGAGTGAACTAAAAATTGTTGTCGTGCAGGTGCGTATCTCACCCCATTTCATAATTATGAACATTATTTTTATGTTGATGCTAATAATGTAACATAGCGTGTTATACACGGCGACCCCGACGCACCACATAATCCACGTCTCGGTGCCGTCTATCTAAATCTCGCAGAATACGCCAACACAGGACCGATCGAGCGACGCTACCTCCTCCGCGAAAGTAAAACTAACGCAACTCTCCAAGTGCGTGCTTCCCCCCTCCCACTTATTTTATTTTAATTCGCTGACACCGTCCATTTAATTTAACCACTAGATGACCATCGAACTCACTCACACAGGTGGCGAAAAATCTTACCATCCCCCTCCACTCCAAAAAGGCGAAGTCATGGCGCGTGTTACTGGTCTGTTACAGCGAGAAATAGGTCTCGGCGCAGGACTTGACGGGTACGATTACGACATGGCGCTTTTTTCGTCTGCATTTGGGTCTAGACTTGGAAGCGGGCATGGGCGGCCGGGGTGGTCGCGTTCATCTAGCGGGGCAAGCACGAACGCCGGTGGCGTAGGCTTTGGTTCTGGAGGTGGTGGTGGGAAAGGGGTTGGAGCTGTGACTATTGGACGGAGTAAGAATCGGAGTGGGGGGAAAGGTGGATTCGGGGCTATGGCGGAGGCGGCGAGGGTAATGCAGACGACGGATAATATCATCGAAGCGATATTTAATCCGGTGCCGAGCACGAGTAGCAGGCAGAGCCCTTTTACTTATTACGTGCCGCCTGTGGAGAGGGAGGAGCATACTGATGAGGGTCGAGGGGAGAGACATGGTGTGGGTGATGTCGGGAAGGGAAGCGTCGTCGTGTTAGATCGCGAGTTGGACGGAACGGAGGATGGTGGAGATAGGGATGGGAAGGAGAGCGAGAGCGGGCATACCAGTCATTCAGGACACGCGCATAGACCTCATTCACGCACGCACTCGCGCACGGCATCGCACAGCTCAACGGACCACTCATCGTCCGCGCACTCTCATCTCACGGTCCCCGGAACGCCAGGAACGACATCAGACGACCAACAACATAACCAGCACGCGCGGCCGTCGGAAAACTGGAAGTGGTGGCGGAAGCTGAGCCATAGTAGACCGTCGTCTCCTGTCAACGGAGTTCATCCAGTGAATGCGCCTTCTTCTTTGCTCCGATCACCATCTCGATCGCGACCAGGCTCGCCGATGCATCCACCACCACCACCTCTGCCTTCTTTACCGCTGGCGTCCGTCCCACCACCTCTGGCCCTCCGCACACAATCGTCATCAACGACATCATCTTCCCGCCCGTCGTCACCCCTCTCTGGCGTCTTCTTCCCTACCCAACTCCAAAGACCTTCGTCACCGAAAACGGCGCGTCCACCTGTTCCGAAGACGCCTCTTCCTCCAACGCCTGATACCGCACGTCCTGGACAGCATTTGCGGTTGAGACCTCCTCCGCAGAGAAAGTCTGCCGGTGAGGATGAGACGCCGGAAGAGAAGTGCGATGCCGGGAAGGCGACGTATCTTGGCGTACCTACGGCTTAACGAGTGTGTTGCCTCGGTGAATGGTTGGGAGGAGAAGGGCCTGGTGGGGTGTTAGATTTAGTTGAAGGAGTTATCTTTATCTGGGTTTACTGTTGCAAGCATATCTTTGTCACTTACCATACTAGCCACATTACTCATCTTCCACATTCTACTTGTAAACGTTTCTGCAGTTGACTGTATACATGTACTCGACAAATAATTACCAAAACGCAGAGTGTTGCGTTACTCGGTCACCGCGCTTTACAACTGTCCCGGGCCAACGGTGATGTTTGGAGCCTAAATCCAAAGCAGACCACTGTGAATTATTCGACTTTGGTCATTAATTTCCTGTATAATAATAGTAATGAAATTGAATGAGTCCTCCACCTCCGGATTTTTGCGTATTTGCAGAACGCGGCGATGGACTCGGGGTGCGGAAGACTCGGATGTAGCGATTGGCGTGAATTACCAATTTGGGCCATATCCGCACTCCTGCATGATCTTCATGCTCGCACAGCTCCGGTGCGCAGTCCGAGTCATACCGTGCTGGGACAAACATATATAAAACACACGAAATTTTCGCCTTCAACGCACCGCAATGCATAACCTGCGCTCCATTTCGAAAGATGTGCAATCCCTCGTGTGGAGCCATTTGTGCGCACGGGATCTCGTATCTCTCATGGTAGTGAGTGGAACAACCTCCATGTAACACTCATGTAACCTGAGTGTCCTGACCACCGGATATTCTTCAGGCATGCAAAGAATTGAACGCCTCAATTTCGGATGACAAGCAATTATGGGTAGGTTGCTCAGCACGAACATTGACTACCAGTGGCTACCACAACTATTCAATTCCATATCGCCGTTCTATGGAGGATGTGGATGCATCAGATGTGAGGTCTTGGCTGGCGCATGGAATGTCCCTACACAGGGGTTATTCATCGTCGTCCCCAACCATACAAAAACTGGATTCAATGGCTCCGCGTATTGTCACATGGGTCAGGCTAATGCGCGGTCGATGGTGTCTTGTGGCGTCTGCCAATGTTTCTGAGAGTCGCCTTACACTGTGGGACTTGTCTTCGCGGTCTGGCCGCCCACATCCGTGCTCTGAAATATTCTTCCCCGGACCCATCATGGATGGTCAAATTGACGACGACCTGACTGCCATCCGGATTGCCTTAACAGTTGGATGCAGGTATGTCCTTCGGTTTATTCCACCTAAATAACACAAGCTGAAGGTTTCACAGTGACCCATACATTCAAATTCTATCAGTTGGCCAACTTAATGGACGAGCACAGTTCAGGATTCTCGGTAGAGTTCCAGACGCGTCACATTCCTTGTTGTTGCACGGGTCGGAAGTTGTAGTGGCACTCATGAACGACGACGACGCATTCCCTGTCGCAATAGAGTGGACCACTGGTAAAATTGCCGTACTTGGTCCAGTACCCCTCACAGAATCGGCCAGCTACCATGACTTACAGCCTCAAGTACGAACATTCCAAAACGGTATATAAGTGGGCGACACTGACGACCATTTGCCAGTTACCTTGTTGTGCGGTGAAGTATTGGAACGAAGTCGTCGTCCTCGTTATGACAACCGAAATCCAAATCTACAGGAGACCCGACTTCGCTTCACATGGGCACTCGCACTGTGGATCCTTGATCAGTGTCCACCCAATCGGTTTGAAATATTACGGCTTGCCATCTACTGTGGATAAAGCTTACTTTGTGAACTCCGAGACCCTGCCTATGCCGCCATCTTTCACTGATCCTACACCAAAAGCAATCAATACCTTACTTCGCATTTTGGTGCGAGACCGCACGTCCAACCTACATGTATTGAACCTCACATACAGCATGAAGACAGACCCGAAGTTGTCTCTCGCACACTTTCCATGCCTTTTGACTGAAAAGGGTACACTTTACACATCAGTGACTCAAGTCTGTATAGGATCAACCGGTGGGATGATCCTCTTGAGGCACTCAGAGGCATGGGCAGTGACATCTCGAATGTCAATTGCAAACCTCAGAAACGTCGCACCATCTGAAGACAACCTACTTCACAAGGTCGAAAAACCTACAATCACTGTCCAGAACAAGTTCATCTCAGTCGAAGATTTGCCAAATCTTCAGTTTTGTCCGTGCTTCGATTTTGATGACGCCAGAGGCGTTTTCATTGTAGGGAATTCTCGCGGAGAATTGTTTGTTGGTCGGTTTGTCGACCAGAACCTCCTTTCGACCTCAAGTGTCCTTGACGATTTACCAAGCATGTCGGATACCAGCGACATCGGCCAAAATGTGAGTTGAATCCCGCAATTGATAACATGCTAACATGTAACCCCACAAGCAACCTGTACAGATGAAGTTACCTCTATTTTATTCATATGTCAACCTTGTGAGACAAGGTCGGGTTCCGTTACCGCTGATCAAGGCAACCACCAAATTATGGGGACTTGTAGATGGCCGTCCGTTTTCAGCTCCTGGGTGGTCCAGCGACTGGCCACAATTTAGGAACATCGGCCGCTGGATAATCCCTCACCTTCGTTGGGGGGCAGCAGATCCTGAATTCCACTTTGGTGGAGGTGGTAGCTTTTTCGACGGTTATGAAGCGGCCTCGGCGGTGGTGCGGTACGACCATGGCATCCTTGGAAATATTTATCCAATCGCATATCGGGAAGATAATCATACCGACGTGGTCTTTCGGGTTGGTCAAGGGTACTACCTTCAAACAGAATGCAAGGATGAGGATGACCACTACGAGTTGGTTATTACCGTGTTTGCTACTACCCATTCTCTCCTCAAGTCCCATGATTCTTTGCAGCCGAATGAGTACGGATATTATGCAACTGTTCGGCGTCTGGCCACCTACTACAGTTCTCCAGACTCTGCGACTCTTGTCCAAGGCATTCAAATCCGTGCATATGACGATATTCTACATGGGTCGTTATTCCCCACTGAATTGGAAAGCGGCCAGAACACGGCGACTTGCTCGGTGGTTGATGGGTGCATTGTCATTCGGAAATGAAAGTTTCACTGATAGAGCTAATATATAGCTCTGTTGCTCGCAACGTGTCGGTCCATACTATCGGATCAAAACCCCACCATACAGTAACCCACTACATATCTCAACAGCACGCATTCTGAGTTGTTGACATGCACCATTCATTTCAAGAGAGCTGCTAAATCCATTTCACCATATTCTTTGAACAGTATTAGTTTAGTCTTTTTCATTCAAGACCGTTTCTGAGACGACATGGAATCGGAAGGCTCAGTATAACTCCCTCGTGCCAATGTTAATTTCGCCAATCTTGCCCTTGTTCTGGATAAATCCTATGAATGACGATATAGCGGCCATGGGCTGATACTATGGGAGCTTCCTGCAGTTCCTTCCTGTAAAAATATTCCCTCAGGGCCACTGTCTTGGAAATAAATGGTTGAAAAGCGGCACACCGATCTGATTCGCAATTTCGATCGTTTTGCACAAGCAGTGACGGCAATGTTTATGATACTGAGTGTCTGCCTCATTTTTCGAGAAATGCACGGGTTAGTAATGTAAGCATATGGTAGGATACGCACGTCCAATAAATCAAAGTTTGACACAACAGATCTGACATTTAAGGTTGCAGAAATTGATGAACAGCTCCGACAAGGATGCAAATTCCCTTGGAGAATGATCGGATCCATTGCAAGTATAGCCGTGCGGAATTTTTGGTGGCGGGAAGATCGGCGTTGGGTCTCTGCGGTGGACAAAGTGTACGAAATATTGAAGGCACTTAATACCAGCGGATTTCGTTCGTATTTATTCTACGGGAGGCTGGGGAATTGTTAAATAATCAATAATTAAACGGATTCAACGGAGCAACAACTGATCAACATATATATGTTAACGTACATACAGCCGAGAAACAACGGCGAGACATTGTAAAGGGGATAAGTTGATCATGACAGACCTCGCCAATTCTACTGCAAGGAAATAGGAAATAGCACATCAACTGAAAATTTAATGGGAGTGATGATAGTTCCTATCAGTCTATGTTCATTGCCACTGCAGTCAAACTCTGCGTTCTCCTCTCATGCACCCTGGCAGCTCTGAAGACCGGCAAGAGCTCATAAACCTGCCTCCATGCAGGACTTTGTCCGCCATTGAAGTCTCTCCAGCTCTCCGCATCTTCCATGCCCGACCACACAAACGCTTTAAGATTGGGCAACGCGCCGCTCAGGAGCGCTGCTACTGCCGGCGGATTCGTAATCCAAGACCGCCCTACATCCAACCGAGATATCGAGGATGAGACCGTTTCACACGCGGCAATGAGTGTTGTGTCCACCAGTGGGGAGTAGTCTAAGAACAAGCCAAGATGGTCGAGACGTTGACATGCCGAGAGGAGGGAGAAAAATCCGAGGACGGTTGCTTGTGGTCGATGACCACGAGTTTTATCGCAAAATGGATCGGAGCACAGGTTTAAAATTTCGATGTTCTTCCATGCGACGGCGATGGTGGCAAGATCGTCATCGGCAAGGAAGAGCGGTATGCCAAGCTCGAGATGCACGGCAACCAGACCGTGCATGTCGAGAAGAGGTCGGATCACTGTGATGTCGTGATGAAAGAGTTCGGGGGCGGAAGCGTATCGAGTCGAAGCGACTCTGTCAACCTCGTCATGCGGAACATTGAACTGCAGGATGCGAAGGGTGTTAGCAAACTGCGCCGCCACGGCCTGGAATAGCGTGCGAAGTGAGTCGGCAAGGGGGTATTGATTGACGCTGAATCCGATGCTGGCAATGCGTTGTTGGTCGAAGCAGCGGAGAACTTTTCTGAACTCGCCGAGTTCACCCGCGAGGAAGACATTCTCCAGCTGAGAGAACGCAGACTTTACACCACGGACCTGGATGCTCAGTTCATCAGCGTCAGGCGTACCCATGAGATTGAGATGAAGGGTGCGCAAATCGGGGAGCTGTGAGAGAAGGAAGAATGAATGTGCATTGACGACACCTGGCGACCAGAGCTGGACAATCTGGAGGTGCTTCATGGATGCAAACACATCCGACAACCCTTCTCGGAATGCGTTCATAAGCGGAGCTATGTGTGCTAACGCAAATGCTCCTGAGCGGTCCCAGTGCAGAACTAACTTTGTCAGACTGGTTGTGGCACGATCCGCAAGCGTACGGAAAAATGTTTGCATGGCGCGATACGCCCCTTGGCTTGGGTCTGCATTAAGTACGGTGACGGATTGCAGAGTTGGGCAAAGAATGAGCGTTTGTAAATGTATTCCAGAGACACTTGTTGCAGATACCTCAAGATGTGTGAGGCGCGGGAGGATATACCCAGGGTTGCGGCCAAACGCGATGTGGTCGACAATCGTCTCATCGATGTACGACAGATCCTCCTGTGGCCAGGTGCGCACGCGCGGTGCGTACAAAGAGAACCTTGTCCAATCGCGTGGAACGATGAGGTGGTTGATCATCTGACATCCTAAGTTCAGGTTATGCCAAGATGAAGGAAGAGTCGCTTACAGGTCTTGGAGGGCCATAGTCTTGACGGTGCCATGTTACAAGATCCTCTGGTAGCAAACTCAACAGGTCTGAAAAGGAATTAAGATCGGCCCAGAGAATTTCAAGAGCTGGATCGGAGAACGACTTGTTCGTTCGTGCTAATATTGCAAGCGTTGGTTTGTCGCACTGCCCGCAGATGGCGCATACTATCTCATAGATGCGGACAAGTTCTGAAGTCATGTAGTCCGAATTTGAATGGCGATGATCGGGATTTTGCTTCCGTGGGTAGCGAACAAAGCTGCTCGAATGGTGACGTCACGTCACCTTTCTGCCTTCATACTGCCTCCGGATCTCAACTCTCTCTTCCACTGATATTCGATGGTCTAGTCATGGGGAAGACACTTTTCACAGCCGATGACATCGTAAAAGGTTCATGCATCACGCGAAAGCCTATATTTTCATTTACTGACATCGCACTCATCAAGGACTGCGACATGTTTCCGAATTCATTAAGAAGAATAACTCCAAACGGCTGACCTTGCCAATCAACCTCATTGTCGCAGGTGGTGCCGTTAGTGTCCTTGTCCTACACAATCGGCCAGCGACGCACGACGTTGACTATTGGGCGAGCGACGATGATGAAATGCTCCTTGTCGAGAAGGCTGGGGAAATGACAGCAGCACAACTCGACTATGATGAGGCGTGGCTCAATGCCGATATGAGCACGTTCATCGATTGCGATCCTGCGCACTGCGATTTCGAGAAGAATTCAATCGAGCAGAATATATTGGTATTCAAATCGGATTCCCTGAGGGTCTACGTCGCGGATTGGAAATACCAATTGACGCAGAAATTGATGAGAATGACATCCACTCAGAATCCGGAGCCGAAGGAGTTATCTGACGCAGTAGCGATCTTGCAGATGATTGTTCAAGGAATGGATGAGAAGGCATTGTCCAAGGAATCCATCCGAGCATGGTACCCTTACGGATACATGATCAAAGATGACACATTGAGTGCAGTTCAAGAAGCTTACATGTCGAAATTTCCCATGGCGGGTCTGGTTTAAATATCGAGCATCCCGTCGCCACTTGTACCACCAAATGTTGAAATACTGTAATCCCGTAACCGTACTGCAATGTGCTTTGACTGTCGCGTTGAACCTGTGGGAGAGGCGCCGGCGACGTGTGTAGCGGAGCAATGGGGTCAAGTGGTGTGGCGGAGTCAGAGATATGACGAGTCACGACAATCCATCAGACATTTCGAAATTGGTGGACATTGGCTAATATATTTCTCTTCAAGAAGTGGGGATACGGTGGACTATCAGCATTCTTTAGGAACGACACCTGGTCTTTGACTGGAGGCACGGCCGAAGTCCAATTGGGGCATCGCTCAAATGGCTTGTCAATAGCCGTCCGAGCTGCAATGCGATCTGCTTTTCTGTGCAAATGAACACCACGCCGCAAACCTAGATCGATCTTGAAATTGAATGCAGAAACGAGTTCTTCGACCAAACTCGCGATGATGGCGTAGCGCAGAGGATCAGAGTCGTGAGGGTCGGGGATATCCTCGATGCGCCAGTCCTGGTGACGCCAGAAGTAAGCCGCTTCTAGCATCATTTCCCCGTGCTCGGCAGCACAGGTAGTCTCATAGAGGCGATAGAGAGATCGTAGAGGCGTGTCTCGAAAAGAGAACAAGTACACTCCGCGAAGCAGAGCATAGTCCAAAACTTTGCATCGATACTCCATTACGATTTCAGGTCGCGCTAGGATTTCGAATGGCGAGAGCTGATGAGGGACAGCAAATTGAAGCGGAAATGGCCGCAGAAGGAAGAAGGCTGTGTGGAAAGGACGTGGACAGCTTTGAAGAATAAGCAACAGATACACTTGGAGTCAACCGCGAAATTCTCACCTAAAAACGCGTCGTATTTGGCCAGAGAATAACAACCATTTCAGGTGAAGGAATCCGTAGGTGCTGGGACGCGCTGTGAGTCTCGCCCATAGACGAGCAAGAATCCACATCTTTTGCCAGTTGGTGGTTTTGGAATGAGAAAGGATTCCCACGCCACACATCCTCTTCACCACATTGATATTTCGCATTCGAAGTCACAAATCACTGCATATGACTTTCTGACTTTCACAGACAGACATACAGTATGGCCTTAATGCCGCTTTATATGTAGACTCGCCCTTTAATTCCCGCAGTGCGGAAGGTACAATATTAATGTACACGGCACGTCGGAGTCGGTGTGGCTGCTTCCTCGATCCTGGAACACTGTGCATATATGCCCCTCCTCTTCCTTACTTGATTTTATTACTGGTGGCGAAAACCCTCGTTTACTAACTACATTCACAATTCGTGAACAACAGATCGGTGTGTAAGGAACAACGTCGATTCTCTGATGCTAACCACACGAGAAATTTCCGAAGAGGGTCTCGCAGTTGATCCGTAACTGGCTCTGGCATCATGTCTGTCCTGGGGAATATTTGAAATCTTGAAATCAAAAACTCCAATATACCGGGAGAGAAAGGATTTTACTGTAGTGCCCTTGTAGTCTAGCGGTCAACTCACTTAATATTTTGCCCTTTGCCGTTGAAGTCCGATGTTCAATTCCCCGTCTCGCCGTATTTTATCAAAGCTCCGAAAATCGCAAAATATGTGTACTAAAATCATATCTATCTAAGTCTCGAGAGGAGTAAGGTCATTACACAGTAAAACGAGGTGTATATATGCTGTAGCTGCCGGTTTCCGCGTTTCCGTTTGCACTCGATTTCCACGCCACCTGGACAGTCTCGGGTGTTCGCATGCTTTCCCCCCGACCAACGAGGACGCCGATCTCCTCGAAAAAAATTCAGGAGGTTCCTTAGTATGTACCCAACACATCCTGCGCAGTTCTGGGGAATTACACCGCCCCTTCGATTTAAAATTTTGGCATGCAACTCATGTTCATCTCCATGTCACAGAAATTTTACGTTTTAGTGTATATATTTGTCTTCGAAAGCTTCCACACCGGCTCAAAGCAGCATTTTCACGTTCTGAAAGTCTATATTAACATTGTTTATCATGTCCAGAAGCTCTAGAAATTATTTCAAGTCACTGTATGCACGGGATTGAAATCCATGCTTTCCCAATACAACACTTACGTGGCGTTCACGGAGCCCAAAATATCATGGCTTATGTATATTTCGATGTAATGCTTTGCCTATTTACATGAATGGATGGTCTGTAGCGAGGGAGGAGCAACGCCGCTCGAAATCGCGACCGGAGAAAAGCAGCCACCAGATTTGGACGGATTCGATCGGAGAACGAAAATCGGCCTGAATGCCGTGCCACAGCCTTCAGGCATTGACGTCCGAAAATGGACTTAAGGTGGTCCGAAAATGGAGATAAGTCAGTCCATAAAAGGAATTAAGTCCAGGACAGACATGATGTGAGAGCCCCGTAACTCCCGGCGCGGAGACAAGCAGTTCATGGAGTAGTTACCAAAATCGGTTTGTTCGAGGGTCCAGTTTCTTTGACTGCCTGAGAAGGACTATATTCGCACTCATGCTGGACCACTGAGCATAGAATGTGAGTGAGTGGTTTGTGGTAAAAGAAAAAATAAATACGTACGCCATTCCCGATGAACATCTGAGCTCTCTGGCCTATCAGCATATCAATTGCATGCCCAACAAACTTTTGTTCCCAAGTGAGTCGCAGATCCCTGCTGGTTACGACATTATCCCATCCTCCCATCGCCATGAGCTTAGTTTTGAGTTCATTCGCCCACTCCGGCTCCGCGTTGGTCATGACGAAAATGGAGCACAACCCATGCCCTTCTGGAGTCTGTCGTATCTCAGCGACCTTCGCAAGGATCTGTTCGTGGTCTGGGAAGCAACGTGCCCGGTATATATCTCTCGCTTCAGGAGTCGCCTCAATCTCCCCATTCCCCGAACCAGGTGGTGCTTCGAATTTATCGATAAATTCAGGAAATGAGTTCCAACCTTGCCAGACAGAGCCCCATTTTGCGAGGTGATCGCAATGCCCGACAAAGTCACCGCGACGAACATGCATAGCCAGCAAACCGGGCATGGGAGCGTACATGTTTGGAAATTCATCGTCCATAATGATATCTCCTGGTCTTCGCGACAGTGGTTTGGGGGGCATAATCAAGGCACTGTTAGCATGGACTGCTGTCTCAACGAGAGGTGACCATCTCCACTCCGTCAGAATTGGTGACTTCGAGAGCCACGGCCAAGTGTCAATCAGGCTTTTTACCCCATAGATACTGGAATAATGGTTAATGAAACATTAAGTGTTTGATAAGAAATCGCGCACTAGTATGGAAATATTTGCGAATGAGGTCCATCTAGTAGAATACATCGATCCGGTGTTGTGTTCAGTTTTTCTACCCAGTGTCGCATAATAAATTCTCCGTCACCAGACCAAACAGCATCGGGCACATCCTCTCCGGTTAGTAACTTGGGAGTTTTGCAGACTGTGTCGAAGTACTCTTTGTTTACAGCTCGCGGTGACAGATGGTCAGCGTAAAAAGGAGCACCAGCCGCCGGTCCTACAAAATGTAATTTAGCATAATCGACGATGCATCAACCAGCCGACATCCTCTCACCGGCGATAATCGCGTTCAGTGGTATTCTGGAGGGAATCAATTTATTGTTGTATGTCGTGAAATTTTCGTTCATGTTCCGATTCCATGTGTATGGGTCGAAGACAAAACTAGAAACGTGCGGGTTTAAAACGGAGCAAAGATTAGACCGGAAGAGATCCTCACGCTCTACGAGAGGCATATGCCAAGTGAGCGAGGAATATGAGCTCTTGCATGGCGTTATTCCATCCAGCACCTGCCTCGAAGTCAGCAGAACCCTAGGAAACGAACGAAAAGATCATTACCTGCAGCGTGTTGAGCAGAATAGAAATATCGGCCGGTAGCACCTTCAGGAAATGGCAATGACACATTATGCTGAGGTAAATTTCGTTCAAATTCGTAAACACTTTCATAGAGAGGAGGAAATTTGGGCTCGGGATGTTCCCGCCAGTCTCCTGTAAGAGCGATCACCGGACCCGAACTCCAAAGCACCCCTGGTTTTAACAGGAAAAGAAAGACACCCAAAGCGAGGAAAAATGAAAACCAAGTAGTACGTGATCGAGTACGAAGAAATTGACCGCGGCGATTGGTGTTGCTGGTTGGGAGGAGATTATATCCTAATTTTGAACGAAAATATGCTGACATGACGGAGGTGGGAAGGAGAAAATGCCGACTTCGTGTTCAGCACGGTTGATCCCACCACGCAGAACGTAAATGGTTTATGTCACCGCTGTCGCTATGCAGCACTGGAATTCACAAAGCGGTAATTTGGGGCTGCGGGCGCAATCGGCGAAGCTCAGGAAGCTCAGTTGAGGTGTCCGCCGCCTCAGGGTCGTCTTTGATTTCAATTTAGACATCTAGTTGAACATAGGTTTCTCTAGAGGTTTTGAGGTCCAACATGGCAATTCCTTGAAGAGCAAATAGGTACTCAAATTGGTGCCGAAACCAATAAAAGCTAGCAAAATTGAGACCAATTTTTTTGCTATATAGCGGTGCTGACTGGCGGGGAATATTCACATCCATTACGTCTAGGTCCATAATGGTGAAGAAATTGGCGACCTTTGCTTTCTCAACGCACCAATTCATTTTGCACGTAGCCGTCACGAGTTTCTGACCTGAACCTCCGCTTTTCCCCCAATGACAAAGTAAATCTGGAATACAGCGCACTGATCTGTGTGTGTGGGAGAATTCCGCGCCGTTCATTTCAGGGATACTGCCTCATCTTCTATGCACCGACGTCCGGAGATGAAAATGACCCTAATACGGTTACGCGGAAATGTATTACGCGACCCGTCGTTGATACGAGTCACCAGAATCGAGTCGCCCGGTGGGGAAATTTCATCGATCGTCTCAACAGGACTGTGTTGGACGTAAGGCTGGACCACTGATAGTCGCAATCAGCTCACAAGCGATGGTACCAGAGTGGAGGAAGGAAGTTTTACCCCGTTCCCAATAAACACTTGAGCTCGTTGTCCAATTAACATGTCAACAGCCTGAGCAACAAATTTTTGCTCCCAACTCAGACGCATATCCCGGCTCGTTGTCACCGTACCCCAATCTCCTTGAGCCATGAGTTTGTCCTTAAGCTCGGTTGCCCAGTCGGCTTTTGCATTAGTCATAACAAAGATATGTCGGAGACCTCTCGCCTCTGGCGTCTGCCGGACGGATGCAATTTTTGCGAGTATCTCTTCATGATTGGGGAAGCAATGCTCGATATAGTTTTCCATGGCTTCCGGTGTGACTGTACCATTTGCGTCCTTCGGAGGTACCTGAAATTTATCGACGTATTCTGGGAAGGTGTTCCATCCTTGCCATCCTATCGAATCACGCGCGAGATACCGGCAGTGATCGATGTAGTCACCACGACGGACATGGACCGCCATAAGACCTTGGATTGGCTTGTAAGGGAAATGAATTTGACCAGTGGGGTAAGCTTCGTCCGTCGTCGAAGGCACAATGCGATGAAGATTTTTCACCACCGCCGACTCGACGAGGGGAGACCATCGGTATTCTTTAAGAATCGGAGACTCAGACATCCATGGCCAGGACTCGATTAAACACGGCATGCCAAAAACGCTTAACTGCGATGTTAGTCTCTACAACACCTAGTTGCGGATCCACTTACTAGTAAGGAAATATCTGCGAATTGGAACCATCCAACCGAACACATCGATCTTTCATGGTCAACAACTGTTGCACCCATTTCCCCATAATAAAATTTCCGTCAGTGGAACCCACAGCTTCAGGGACAACGTCTCCGGGAATCACAGTCGGGTGGGGACAGACTTCGTCGAAATAAGCTTTGTTTACGGCTCGAGGGATCGTACTGCCATTTTTAAAAGAACCACCGGCCATGGGTCCTGAAAATCTTTGTCAGTACCGACTCTGACAACTTGGACAGATCGACATTCACACCTGAAACTAGTGCATTAAGTGGAATCCTGGCTGGAACGACTTTGTCCCCAAAGTGACTCCATTTTCCTTTGGCCTTAGGATCCCATTCGTATGGGTCAAAGACGAACCTTTCATTGTCAAACGTTTAATGCTTAAAGTTAAAGAAGACATTGTGCGATTTATCTTACGATCGCTGGGACGCGTGTGCTAAATGTGCAAGAAAAATGTATTCCTGAAGGACATTGTTCCATCCGGAAGCTCGAGGGAGATGAATGGTGTAGACCATGGGGGAACGACGGGGAACTCACTGTCAGCGTGATTCGCAGAGTAGAAATAGCGGCCTGTCGCGCCTTCTGGAAAGGGTAGTGATAAGTTATGCTGTGGAAGTTTTCGTTCGAATTCATAAACATCCTCGTAGTCGGGAGGTAAAGGTGGCTCTGGATGGTCCCGCCAGTCATCCCCTTCAGTGTCCACTGGTGTGGCCAACTTCCAGAAGCCAAGCTGGTGAAAAATCAAGAAATACAAAACGACAAATGCTGTAGGGGCTGATGTCCAGAAAATTATAGTCCGTTTAATAAGAAATTTTCTGGCAGGTTGACTGGAATTGTTGTCGGATGGGAGTAACGCATAGCGTGGACGAAAAGCCCGAGGGAACAGATTGAACATCAGACCAACTGTTCAGCGAGGAGCACGAGATTAATCGATTCGTGGGAATCCCCAGGTACAAGATTTTCCGCTTACAGTTCAATTTCGACCAGTGAGTGCCGTCAACCACTCATGTTTCCTGGCTGGCAGTGATGCGAAATAGTGTCATGCCAACTGGATCGTGACGCTTTCTCGCAAGACGAGAACTGGAGAAGTGTTAATGGTGGGCATGGTTGAGAAGGATCACCACGTTCTACCTATCCGATATCATCACCCGATTCTGGGGAATGACGGAATGAATTGACCATGGAGCCGCACATATGAGCCTAAGCGTTGCGCAGACTCTCACCTATCCCACTGGCATGTCTCTTTCGCAAAAAGTCTGGTTTATTACAGGTCACCTTCTAACATAGAAATTATCATTTCTATTTCCGGCTCCCGTTAGAATCTTAGGAACTTCGTCTGGTTTAGGGAGCCACCTCGTGCGTGCAGCCCTCGCCTGAAACGATAAAGTGATCGCGACCGCACGCGCGCTATCCAAAATCGAACACCTAAAGTCAAACTCCTGCAGCATTCTCCAGCTTGACGTGCGAGATCCTGTCGAGACTATCTCTGCACGAGCAGCGGAGGCGATCTCGATTTATGGCCGTGTGGATGTCGTTGTGAATAACGCAGGGGTTGGCATGGCTGGTATGAGCGAAGACGTTGGGTGAGTATTATTCGCTATGAGCCTACGATCATACGTAGAATAACTCGATACTATGCACTACAGCACGGAAGGATATCTGAGTCAGATGCAGACAAATTTCTTTGGACCACTAAATGTGACGAACGCATTCCTTCCGCACATGCGTGGGAGGCGCGATGGACGTATTGTTTTCATAGGGAGCCGCTCGAGCTGGAAGGCCCACATACCCGTACGTTCGTTCAACAAAACCACTTTGAAAATTGCCTCAATTTAATTCCCTGGTCAGATGTATGGTCAGTCCTTTCCCGATGAACGTTGAACTTACGCGAACCAAATGCACATTACAGGTCCTTATGCTGCGTCGAAAGCCGCTTTGAATGGTCAGTTGATCGTCTTGATCCTCGCAGATTTATCGAAAATTTCGTTGCACGATGGCAGCCTCGGTGTGCTTGAACATTACAAGCTTTGATCAGATAGCCGAGGACGAGGTCGCCAGCACTGAGGGAATCTCCGAATAATTTCTGACTAATTAACAAATGAATCGTGATTACTGACATTCATCCAAAGCCGCCGCAGAAGCTCTCAGCGCAGAACTGGTCCCATTCAACGTTCGCGTCATCTCCATCCTCCCAGGTGCGCTCCGCACGTCAAACTGGACGAACATGACCCTGCTCCCTTCCTCCCCGTCCTCATCTCTTTCATCCGTCCGCGAAGCCTACGCCACCACGCGAGACGCCTCCATCGCTCACATGAGCACACTGCACGGAAAGCAAAAAGGCGACCCTGCACTTGCGGCCGAGGCAATTGTAGACGTCGTGCGAGGGGAAGGTTCCGCGGCCGGACGAGCGTGGCCTGAGATGCTCGTTTTGGGAGAGGACGCGGAGCTTGATATTAAGGAGAAGTGTAGGAGCGTGGAAGTCAATTTGGAAGAGTGGAAGGATGTAACGAAGGGAATTGCGTTCGAGGGATAAAAGGGTCGCAGCAAGAGACAAAACTAATTAATTTTTGTTTCCGAAAAAAATCTTGCGTCACCTGTAATGATATTTCCAGGTATGGACCATTTATCCGCAATGAGAGTAGGGGACCAACGGCGGTGATGATTGGTGAGCACAGGTACGAAGGAGGAGGAAACCAGTTCTCACCGGCTTTCACAATATTAATTACATTATTCATTGTGAAAACCGTGAGGAAAAGGCTGCAGCGTGCAGTTGGACACCGGCGATAACTGGCCGGTGCTCACCAATCATCGATCATCACTCGAGCCATCCGAGTCACCATGATCAAAGGTTGGAACACAAAAACTAATTCACTTTTGTCCAATATATAGCACCCTTCATGCGCTGACTCCTAATCTATCCTTACTGACATGTCACTTTCACAAAAAGTCTGGTTTATTACAGGTCCCATCTAACATAGAATACGTCGAGTCCAATAGCAGCTCACGTTAGAATCTCAGGAACTTCGTCTGGTTTGGGTCTACATCTTGTGCGCGTGGCCCTCGCCCGGAACGATAAAGTGATCGCCACCGCACGCACGCTATCCACAATCCAACACCTGGCATCGGATTCCTGCAGCGTTCTCCAGCTTGACGTGCGAGAACCGTTCGAGACTATTTCTGCACGAGTTGCGGAGGCGATCTCGATTTACGGTCGTGTGGATGTCGTTGTGAACAATGCAGGGGTTGGGATGGTTGGTATCAGCGAGGACGTTGGGTAAGTAATATTTATTCATTATGACCGTACATGAAATGTATGCACCACAGCTCGGAAGGATATTTGATCCCGATGCAGACGCATTTTTTTGGACCACTGAATGTGACGAACGCATTTCTTCCGCATATGCGTGAGAGACGTGATGGATGTATTGTTTTCATTGGGAGCCGTTCGAGTTGGAAATCTCATTTACCTGTAAGTCCGTTCAATAAATGACGTTGAAATTACATCAATTTTATTTCTCCGGTCAGATGTACGGTCAGTAATTTACAGCAATGAACGTTCGAATTTCCCGGAATAAATGAACTTTACAGGTCCCTATGCTGCATCAAAAGCCGCGTTGAATGGTCCGTTAACCGTCTCAAACCTCTCAATTTTATTTTCAATTTTATTTCTACGGGGGAAGCTCGATGTGCATCGTTCATCGCGTAGAAATTTACGTGCTTTGATACGAGAGATGTTGTCGCCACTGAGCGAAATTTCAAATAATTTTCTGGCATTCTCAAATCAGTCATGAGTACTGACATTTGACCATAAGCCGCTGCAGAAGCTCTCAGCGCTGAGCTGGTCCCATTCAACATTCGAGTCCTCTCCGTCCTCCCAGGTGCGCTCCGCACATCAAACTGGCCGAACTTGACCGTCCTCCCTTCCTCCCGCTCCTCATCTCTTTCATCCGTTCGCGACGCATATGGCCCCATGCGAGATGCCACGCTCGCGCACATGAGCACCCTACATGGAACACAGCCAGGCGACCCCGCACTTGCGGCCGAGGCGATTGTGGACGTCGTGCGAGGCGAGGGTGCCGCCGCTGGACGAGCGTGGCCTGGGATGCTTGCTTTGGGAGAGGACGCGGAGGGTGATATTAGGGAGAAGCTTGGGAGTGTAGAAGGGAATTTGAACGAGTGGAAAGATGTTACGAGGGGAATTACGTTCAAGGAGTAAAGTGGTTCCAACGAAAGCGCGGATATGCACTTTCATAATGCAATATAATTTGGATTGGTGATGACATGCTAGTATTTTCGTACGCGTGTGATGGTAGGTTAGAAAATTGGTGAAATGTTGTTGTAGCCACACATTCGATTCACCATCGCATTTGAGGCTAGAGATTTCGATCAGACCTGACTTGCGGGTCCGTATATAACAGCCCCCCATTGGTTTCTGAAATTTAGAATGGTATCGGAACATCCCAGTTTGTATGTCCCATTATTGAACCGCGATTCAATGATTGGAGCGTCGCGTCACCGCCGAAGTTTCAAACTAGCACGTAAAAGGAGTCGGGATTGAAAAACCATCAAACGGGTGATCAACAACAGATTCATTCCTTCGACTCAACGTACACAACCGAACGCTTCAAACTGCCAAGGCTACTTCTTCTTTTTTCGCAGTCTCTCTTCTTTCTCTCTCTGCTTCTCTTCTTTCTCTTTTTTCGCTTGCTCTTTGGCGGCTTCTCGCTTCGCTAGTTCGTGTGCCTCATCGTTAAGACCAAGGCGGTTCCGCGCGATCTATGGTGTCATCAGCCTTTCAAATCTTACGCGAAGAGTGAGGCGGTGAATAACTACCTCGATTGCGTAAAACTGATTTTGGTATAAATAGATGAGCGATCATCCCGGATGTTATACATGCTGTACTTACCTGCATTCGCGTCACTACGAACGCACAGGGTCATCAATCCATCATTGACGCATCCTAACAATGAAATAACTCACCGAATATCGTGTTAATCTCTCCATACTCCTCCTTCGCGTCCGTCCGAATGAGGCTCCCAAAGTTATAATCCTTTACCTTCTTCTCGTATGCTTCGATAAATTTACGCCAGCGTTCCTTCCCATCCGGGCTCTTCATCCAGTCTTCGTCAAGTTTGATGAGCTTTTCGTATGGCTCCTGCATTATCTCGGGGAATGATTTGGATAGGTCATCGAAGATCTCGTCGTCAAGTCTGCTTGCGCAGTCAGAATATGCGGTGGAAGGTCTCAAGTTCGGAAGGAGTACTTTGTTAGGCGAAGCTCCTTTGGAGGGACTTTTTCTAGCAGGTTCCAGTAGACCTACAGCACGTTACTATTGTGCGAGCATTATACAACCTGACGACACATACCTGGGCGTGCTCGACAGCTTTAACGGCAAACCTTACGTCGATATTCTATGAACACGTGCAATAGAGGCAAATAATGACTTCTCACTGTTTCTCGATCTGAAATGCAGTGTCAGACCGAAGCCTCCGGGTATACCAACTGGAAGCTGCCACTCACCTCTACAAGATTCTGAGCATTTTGGGGGTCGAATTTCGTGGCCATTGTTATACAATAGATATGTTCGTGACTGACAGTGCTCAGCGGTGCTGGACAACTTCGTACGTGTTGACGAGGAGTGTGACGTGGTAAGTGTAGGAGAGTGGTTTCTGAGGGAACAGCCAGCACCTTGATCGGCTATTGGTAGCCACGTGGGTCCGTGAGGGTCCACGAGACCAGCTGACGTAATATGATCGGGCTCTTCCGGACGGGGCAAAAATTCTGAGTCTGCACCATGTGCCTGGGCTCTGTCCTTTCACCTCTCTTTCTTTCTTACTCCCAACATCTCGCAGTCCCACTTTGCCTTTGAGCAAGGTGTTCAGTCGGTTTTGGGATGCCCATTTCACCTCGGCGCGCATTAACTTCTTCATTCAACTCGCAGTAATGGAGATTGATGAAGAACCGAATGATGGAGATACCAGACAGACAGATGGGCGGGAGCGAACGTGAGTCTATCCTTCGGTTATCTTTTTCTTTGATCCAGAATGGTACGGCTCTTGCTGAGGAATGGTTTCGCGTTTTCTGCGTTTGACATTTTGAATGATCGATGCACAAGGACAACACGTTCGACACATAGGCAATAATTTCGAATATCTTCTATCAGCGTCTACCGTTCGGAAATGCGTTTACAAAGCTGACAAGGATTTACCGCAGCTTGGAAGCCCTCAGAATCTACATCGACACGCAACGCGCGCTATTTCAACAAGCGCAAGCTGACGTCGACAGACTTCTCGAACTCAGGCGCCAAGCTACACAACGTCCAGTCGCAACACTACAAGCTATTCTGGACGATTCGCATGTTGTCCCTGGCTCACCTAACCAAAACCACGATCAGACACGCGTGTCGTCTATCTCTGGGTTGGGTACGTTGAGTGACTTTGAGGAGAAAGTGAAGACCGACAAACAAAATACGAAAATATTGGACTCCATTGATTGGGGCCTGTTCAAGGGTCACGGTGCGCGTTCATTTCCACCATTCTGATCGTGAAAGATATTAACAATGTTCAGATCCAACACAACACCAAAGCCTAGCCTACGCATGCAGGCATGCACACCCTTCATCTGTCCTCCCACCCATCCTACCCACTCCCATACCCCAGCTAACAGCCAGCACGTCATCACTTACCCTCGATTGCTTACCAACCCATCCTCCTCGAAAGGAATCCGAACTCCAACGCCTCGTACGACACCATAAATCAATCATTATCGATCCGGCACTCCAGTGCGCTGCCACTTTCCTTGAAACCCTGCGAGGTGATTCCGACTCCGACTCTGACGCAACCCAAAACTCCAGAGACAAGAAGAGTGCTAAGAACAAAGACGCTGCTCGGAGGCGCAGGTTGGGTTGCGGACTTACCATACGCGCGAGAGGACCTGGTGGCGTGTTCAAAAAGAAAGGATTGGACGATGTCGCCGTCTCCCCAGTACACTCCAGTCGATCTACGAGCACCATGCATTGGACATCCCGGCCGAAGCGTATCTCCTCCATGAGCACGAGCATAACCGCCGACTCCACTGAACCATTGTCCGCAAACCGGTCGAGCAGAATGCGCAGACCGTCAATGAAACTGCGTGATGGAATACGTAGTGGTAGCATGGTATCTCTTCCGTCTGTGGGACAGGCGACAAACGGCCGAGAGCCGAGGGGCAAGGCGCGTGGTTCACATAGCCAAGCTCCCGTTGAGATGGAACCTCCGAGGCCGAAGATCATATTAAAATTGCGCTTGCCACCGCGTCCAGCTATCATCCCCAGCCCTTCTCCGACACCAGAGGCGAGCATAAGCGGGTCAGTTTCACATGCACAATTTAGTCCGACAACTACCATAGCCGACGGTCTTGAAGACGAGGAGGAGGAGGAGGAAGAGGAGGAAGAGGAGGAAGAGGAAGAACTATATTCCGAGGACGAATCACAACCTCACTACGGGCATTCGTTCGTGCAGAATGGTTCCAATCACCAATTCGGCGCCAACGGTCACGGAAACGGAAACGGACATGGAACAAGTTCTCCGCCAAAACAGAGAACGAAACCGGAAACCTACAAGTTGCCGTGGAGCGTCTCAGAGCAACACCTCCTCGAGAAACTCTTGGGCGACTTTCCTGAGGGAGAGAAGAACCGGTACGTCAACGAGCCCCCCATCTGATGGCATGCTCTGTGGTCAATTTTACTAACCCGATCGTGCCGTTGTTGTTGTTAGGTGGGCCAAGATATCCGCGGCCATGCATGGCCGCCGCACTCCCCGACAGGTTGCCTCGCGTGTACAAAAGTACTTTCTCAAGCTCAAGAAATTCGGTGTCGGTTGACGCGGGCTCGATATGGTTTATTGAACCAACAAGAAGACGCAAAATTATGGATACGAGTATAATTTTCTTTTCACGGGCTGACCACGTTCATATATGTTTATTACGTTTTGGGACATTTATGCATTCGAACTTTTTTGTTTTGTCACTCAATTTTTGAATAACCACTCACTCCGCGATCGAGGAGAATAAATTGTATTGTATGATGTTTAGAATTTTGGATACACTACTTTACATGTAAAAAATATTGCGGGACGGACAAATACCAATCACCATGCACGTGCGATGGCGGTAGGCTCGTATCCAGCCTCCGGGAGGAAATAATAGGGAGGAGGGGATACGTGGGGCACCTATTATTTCCAACGCCGAGCGCACACACTCTCCTTCCCCCCACACTCTCTGCTCGGATTCGACCCAACGGAGGCTGGTTACGAGCCTACGATGGCGGCGGGGCGACGCGCATCACTGCGACTGCCAGCCGCCTACAACGCAACACACAGCAATCGCACATGGTGTTTAGCCGACCAATAGAACCATTCTGTGGTCGTTATCGTTAATCAACACTTGCAGTGTACCCTGCAACGCCAGAATACATTTTTTCAAATGATGTCTGTACGGTCATCGGCTGCGGTCATAAATCGCAGTAGTCCGTCAACTCTTCGTCGTATACAGCAGGTCTAGAAACGAATCGCGGTGGACGGCACAGCCGAGGTGTCCGTTCCCGTTCTATGTTTTCAGTGATGCTCCACTGCTTGTCGTTCCGCCAGAAGCTAGACATGTCGTAAACGACAGCAGCTTAAAGCTTAAAGCCCGAAGAACAATGCCAGCCCCTTTAGAACCAGAGGAAATACAAAAATGAGAACAATCGGCCAAGCTTCAGCACTGAATACAAAACAGCTACATCTAGATCAATGTCCCAAAAGGTGCGTGCTGAGCATATCCAGAGAATAAAATGGACAAGTAGAGGAAGAGGATGTGGAATCTGCCAATAGTGGAGCTCATGAAGGCGTCAACTTTGTGAATAGTGAATAGGAGCAATGAGGAGATTCAGGGGAAGCCTCAGGATGTCGAGGTTTGTGTTCATGGTAAAATTGTGACAAATCGGTGGAGGTTCTGGAGAATCAACTTGAAAGCAGGTAACCAGCCAAGAATAGAATGTCGTAATGTATTATGCGCCGGCAAACGCATCACCGGGAATGAATCAAGCGTTTCGTAGCATCTATTCGATAGATTGCTGGAAATCAAAGAACATGGACGAAGACACAGCAGCTGCGCAGTATCCGCCGCAGATCCAGTTGTAGCCCAAAACAAATTGACGTAATGCATTGTGCATCAGCAAACGCATCATCAGGCATGAATCAAAGCTTTCATAGACACCTACTGACAGAGTTGTGGAAGATCTAGAACATGGGCGAGGAAATGCACAGGAAGGCTTGAAAGGTAGAATTGTAGTGACGACCAGACACTGCAGATGGCGTGAGAATTCCGCCCAATTTAAACTGTTCAACAGCTCACAACTTCCATTTTCTACAATTAACTCTTGCATGGATCTTGAAGAGGCCTAGTGTCGAGCAATGTCCCGTTTGTGAATGCCCAAGCCGGTGGATCGTGTGCGTATGTCATAAGATTTCCTTCCAAGGATCCGTTTTATATTTCTGAGACTTTTTTCACCCCGTCGTCAAGCCCACGAATTCGTTGGTCGGCTCCTGCTCAACCGGCGTTTTTCACGGCCGCTCGAAACTACTTCTCTGCTGCGAGCCTGCGAGCCTGTGACATGCTTGGTTGGCCGGTCAGATCGGGCAACAGATGACGGGATGATTCCATATCTCACAACTGGCCCGCCCTTTCACTGCTTCGTATTCATAGTCACCGAGCCGAGACCTTCTTCCGGAACAAGATCCGCTGCGCGCGAACGAAAAATCATGCGACGAACTGAAGATGATCGAAATTAGCTGTCCTTGGTGATGGAATGATTGTTACTAGGTTATGTTCTCAAGTCTCCGGCGGTTCGCTTAACTGCCAAGACATATCATATATAACCATGGTCTTGCACGTCACCTCCCACAACCTGAGTTGACCTCGGATTTTTCGCTCGTTCAGCCTTTTCCTTCGTTCTCCTCTGCATTCCTTCATCCAGATCCACAGTCCAAAACGATGGCGTCCTTCAACTTCTTTATTTGCCTGTTCGCCCTCATTGCGCTTCTGTCATTGTCAACGTCTCATGCTGGTGCGTCAACAAGCTAATCCAAGTTGAGAACGCCAAAGTCTGACTGTATTCTCCAGCGCCGCTCGCTCCACGTCAGATCGGCAACTTGACATGCAACATTGACCGTATCAAAATCGTCGCTGCCCTCGCCTCTACCAAGAACGCATTATCTGGCCTCACCACTGCAGCTGCGAAGTACGTTTCGTCGTCCTCCTTTTTCCCAGCAACTAATTCACACCTTTTACGCATTGCAGTGATCCTGCGGCTTCGGCAGCTGCTGCCCAGGCTACTGAGGGTATCGATAGTGCTGATGCAGGCGTAGCGACCATCGCCAAAGCTCTTTTGACATTGCAAGCTGCACCAGCGGCGGCTCGTGATCAGGTCGGCGCCGGATTGACACAAGCACAGACCGCTTTGAATTCGATCAACTCGTTCGTACCATCCTCCTATTATAACGTGGACCTGTCCTGACACGTGGACAAACTTTTTTAGCACCGACCCCGCCGTAACAGCGAAATTGTCATCAGCTCAGGGCTCTTTAACCAAGGCAATCACCGCTGGACAAGGTGTTGTTGATAACTGCAAGTAAGCGACATGCTTGCGGTTGGGATGCCCCAGCTGGATTCTGGTGGTATGGTTATTGGTGTCTGGAGTGTATGTATGTACGGTACTTTCGGAGAACATTGGAATGTTATAAGTCGGGTTGAACCTCTTCGTCTGAAGTTCGTGTTGTCGCTGGAATTTGTCCTTCGTTATAGAAACACGGTGTGACCTCGTGTGACAAGACGTGTTGAATGCTAGCCAGAAGCTGTATGGCGACAAAGAAGAGCAAGTCATCTCTAGCAAACCACTGCTTTCCGCCGCTCTATGCTTGCTATCTTCTTAAATCTGTACGGACCCCTCGCGCCTCTGCGTAAGTTTTCTGAGTCCGGGACATGGCCGAGAAACCTCTCCTGAATCTGAAAACAGAACATATATCGGCAGCACGCCAAATCCGCCACGTCGTATCAGGTCTGTGAATTTCAACCTTAAGCCGACATGAACTTGACACTGCTATCTAATGGAGGCAACACAACGGAGAACTCACTCAAGGAGCATGGAAGACGAAACACAACCGACCTTGGGTCATGCAAATGATCGTCTACGGATTCCCATCCAAATTGGCTGCTTTGCAATTCGAATGGGCCTGGCAACATCCACACATAGTCTCGCATCCAGACTTTTTGGTATATTCAGGGTTAGGGTTGGTCGGTAACAATCGCGGAAGTAATAATATACCAAAAAGTCTGGGAGCACTTTACCGTAACCGAGTACAGTGCGATTTCAAACTCCTACCTCCCCAAATTGGGAACGCGTCGGTGACTGACGTCAGTGCGTAAGGCCGATGCGTTGAGGTTGTGCTAAGCTCCGACTTCACCATATTGTGTTTTAGTACATACTTTGACATGTATTTGCACAGAGTTTATGTATCAGAGAGTATCAGACCGTCCGTGTTGACCACAGCGCAGCATTCTTTGAGGTGCCTTATCTCGATAATGTTTCGATCGACACGGAAAATGCTGAATAATAAAGCCGGTGATATTCTCTGCACTATGCCAGCAGTCTCAAAAATCAAAAGATACACAACAAACGACATTATTGATGTGGCTAGACTCTCGCGGAAATGTGAAGAAGTAACTGGCAAGAAACCTTTCCACTGGCAACTAAAGGCGGCGACTGAGATCTTGCGGGGTAACGATGTCGTCTTAGACGTTGGCACTGGCAGCGGGAAAACTATCTGCTTCTCTCTGCCACTGTTACTGGGGGTGTACGACACGGCACTGATTATCTCACCATTATCGGCTTTGATGATTGACCAGGTGAAGCTTCCGAGTGTGATCTGTGACATATTCTCGAGACTTATCATGATGGAATAGGTGGCAAATGATCCGCTGCGTTCAGTAGCAGTTTGCCAAGAGAACATGGCAAAAGTAGGCAAAGAGCAGATGTATAAAGTTAGATTCCTGCATATTTCGAGAAGATTGAGACTTACGGACATGAAGGACATCGTCAACGGGAAGTTCTGCCGTGTGCTTGTATCTCCAGAGATAGCTCGATCGAAAGAGTTTGGAGATGCCGTACTTTGCAAAGCAAAGTTTAATCAGATTTTACGAGTTGTGGTAGTTGATGAGGCGCACTGCATTAGCGAGTGGGGGGGAAGTTTCCGTACCGACTATGCTGATCTAGGGCTTGTACGCGGACGCCTCAAGGCAGACGTACCATGGCTTGTTGCTTCCGCGACACTTCCCTCTCACGTCTTAGATGACATCCGGACAACATTGAAGATCTCGTCAAGCGCTGCGTACGTTCGAATGACAAATGCCAGACCAAACGTTGCACTTTCAACACGTGTCATGAAATTCGGCGAGGAATCAAAAGGCGACTTACGATTTACAATCCCCTTCGGTGCAACGAAGGCTGAAGATATCCCCATCCAGCTAATCTACTGTAACTCGCGGCTTGATGGTGAAGATATTGTCGATCGGCTTCGATTCTGGCTCCCTAGTTCTATCCCGCAAGAGTGTATCCAATTTTACCATGCAAAGAAAGGAACGAAGGAGAAGAGATCTCTTGAGGAGCGGCTTGCAAAAGGTGAAGTGCGAATATTAGTTTGTACAGATGCTGTTGGAATGGTATGTTTAAAATCAATCGGAATCTCACTTCATTTCTCACAACGTACCAAAGGGATGCGACATGAGGAACATCGAGCGAGTGAGTCTTTGGGGTCTGCCGCCTTCTTTCTGTTCCTTAGTGCAGCGAGCGGGACGAGCTGCACGGGACTTTTCAAAGGTTGGCGAGGCAATTTTGATCGTCACACCAGCGGTGAAAAAGTCGGGGCTGCAAGATGGTGAATTCGAGGCGACAATTGAAAGGGTGAATGAAGAACGAGAAGCCGAAAATATGAACGATGACGCTGTCGAGGAAGCTGTCGTTGAAGCACTTCAATCCGAGGGTATTCAAGTCGCAGATGGACGACAGGAACTCATTGTCGAAGAGGGTGGTGTTCGCAGGGAGCAAGCCGCCGAAGCCGAAAACGAGGTTGACGTGGAACATGAGGCATCAAAGAAGAAAAAGAAAAAGAAAAGGGCAGAATGCAATAGCCGGGAAGCGCGCTACTTATCAAAATTCGCATCAACAACCCATTGTCTTCGTGCAGTTTGGGACGAGTTTTTTGATAACAGAGTGAAAGGTATGTCGCCTTCTGATATCTCCATCAACGAAATGAAATAGAAAGCTTCACAGTGCAATTAAACTACCCGTTAAACACGACATATCAACCGAAACCTCACACTCGTTGCTGCAATAACTGCGAACCGGACAAATTTCCGGTGGAGATCATTACAATGGACAAAGTTCCTGGACTCAGGCGTGGCAGGAAGAAAGAGGTCGACAAGCTATTGGTGAAAATGGTGCGACAATCACTGGAAGAGTGGAGAGAAGGCGAGCTTCTCGACAAGTTGTATCCGAACACCACATCCATCACTCCGGATTCCATCATGTCCGACACCGTCGTTGAGCAACTGTCCACCGCTGGGAGGGTCACGCAAAAAAAGGAGCTGGAGAGGACAACAAGATGGGTTCTTGCATACGCCGACCGAGATCTTTCAGACATAGGTCGAGAACTGCTCATACGACTGGCCGACATTTACGAAGCCTACGATGCTGAAGTGGCCGCTCGACCAACCACGTTCACTTTCGATAACTCAGCATCTCTAGATCCCGCTCAGTTCTATGCAACATCTTCAAAAACGCCCGTTGGCCGGGGTCGGGGAGATACAGCAACGAAGCGGAGCGGCACTCGAGGGCGGGGTCGTCGTGGCATTTTGAAATAATATCTGTCATAATTATAGATCATGGATTAACTCTTGCATCGCATTGACGACGTCCGCCATATCTTGACCTTCCCCCCATTCCTCACCGTCCATACTAAGGTCATCCATCGTGATCTCATCGACCGCATCCCAAAGGTAATCATCGCAAGCTTCTTCACAATTCTCTTCGTCATCGTCATTGACCGGCACGGTATTGACTGGAGTTGCGAATCCCATGTTGCGCGCTTGGCGATTATCAAAACGAAAGTTCTTGAAAGCACTCGCAGTGTCAGAATATGCTGCACCCAAAGCAAACAGGTTGCGTGCAGGAATGGTGTCGTCATTGTGTAGGCGCTGCGGCGTATACGTCTGCAAGGTGTTGTCTCTGAGATAATTTCGCACTTCGTCGATGTCTTTGCGAGCGTCTGGACTTGTGTGTGATTTACCGTTATGTGGGGTCTTATACTCCCTCTGAAAATTATGGATAACATCACGGAGTGTATAAATAGAAAGAGAAACCATGCTGAGCCAGTCCCAGCTTCGGTTTGAGCCCCGAGCATTATAAATTACCTGAACAAAAAAGGTCGGTCATGCTCTTCACTGGCGGAGTCATTCCCATCGTACCTTGGCCCAAAAATTTTGGTGTCCTTGCAGCAAATCGACTTCTTTAAATCCACCCGCATGCCCAGTAAGGTTAACAAGCCAATTCATCATGAATGCATTCCTGCGAGACACCAAGTCAAGATTAGTTAGCAAGAAGATCCCCGTTGTTATGCAGAAAGGGTTGCTCGCCTTTTCTTTTCATCCATCCTTTTGAGCTGGCCGAGAAGTTCAAACAGAGCATCGGCATATTTTGGCATTGAACCGACTCCCCGAAATTCAACCATCCAATGAGATAGAACTACGACGACACTTCCGATATCTCCTCGCTTAATGGCATGCGCAAATTCACGCAGAATGAGAGCATCGCAGTTGAAGAGGATGATGTTCTCCAAGGGGACATCTCGTTCCGAATCCTTGTGTTTCCTGAGCATGTAAACGCGCCGACGAGAGACGAGGTCCGCTTGCACCTTCAATGCGACCTCTCGAACTTCTTCCGCAGACCGAACATTCTTCACCCATGCCTCCAACGATTCCGAAGGACAGTGGATCCGAAAGCCGTCTAAAATGTGCGCCGGGAGCACCAACTTAATCATCAGTTCCCATGTTGGCCGAAATGGCGGAACCTTCTTGGCTTTCCAGCCCACTGTAATAGGCTTGCGGCGGAGCAAAGTGTTCAGCTTCCATAATGACCACAGCGCCTTCCCATTTGGCTTGCCCCAGTACTCGTTTGCGAGCATCCGGCAGGCTGCCAACTTGACGTGAAAGAGCCCGAGTTGTGCGCATATCCATCTGCATATCTTATCCAGTAAATTTCCGTCATCTCGCCGTGCAGCAGCCGCCTGACAGATCATCAGTAAACACCCAATTCACGAAGAAGTAAGGTACCTTATCAATCAGAGAAATTGTCAACTGATCGCCAGCGCAAATCACAATACCGTGATTGGTAATATCATCTTCTGACATCTGCAACGTCTTCGTTATGATTGTATCAATCACGCTGAGAGTTCCGTCTAGACTTGATTCGTCAATTTTCATTGCAGGCAGCGGGTAATTTTCAGTCTTGTGCAGCGGGATCGGAAGCTTCGACGGTGCAGGGGAAATTTCAGCCTTAAAGCGTTCGCGTAGAGAAGGGAAGTAGTCATAAAAAATATCTTGAATATGAAAGGTCCAAGCCCGTTCGAGGTCTTCTACCTGTTCAAGGCTCGGACGCATGTCAGACGGCTGATAGTCGAAAATTGGCCGACGGGAGTTTCGGATGGGATTCATGTCTAGCTTAAGTTCACCGTACTCGACGCCATACAAAGGGATGAGAGTTGCCGTTGTACCATTTTCAAATGAATCCTTAGAGTCGTGGCGTTGCTCTGCAACTCGGAACGGGATGTTGAGATTATCCCACACAATCATGAATGCGCGATGCTTGACAAGCAATCGCAGCTTCTGGAGGCGTTCCGTTGCAAGGGTTTTAAGGTCTCGGATGGCTTTTGAGTACGAGCAAGTGAAACCGGCGTGGTTGAGGACATCAAACACGGATCGCGTCGCACCGCATGCCAATAGATACATGCAGGCCATCGAACCGAGCCCGGATGCGCGTTCGTTACGGACTTGGGCGACCATGCCGTTCACCGTACCAAAGAACTGGAATATCAATAATTAGAGACTAGGCCTGCTGTACTGTGATATATACACAAGCCACGCACTAGTGAGGGATCACGTCGAGATTGTTCAACGTCTGCAGGGTCCTTCTGGCTGACACGGCGCAAAATCTCCCAGAACCTGGGTGCCACACGCTGTGCCTTTTCCGTGATTGACGAGAGCGACCAGTTCTTCAAGAAACTGGAAAGATTTTTGTCGCGATCGGGATGTAGTTCTTCGGCGAGCTTCTGCCCCTCGTTAGCAAAGTCCGGAAGTGTCGCGTTGTGAATGGCTTCCATGAGTACTTCCGGCTGCTTGTCCACCATGTTTTCGAGCATTTTTGCGCCACCATGTACAAGGGTGCGGGATGCCCAAGCTGATTGGTGCTGGTCTCGCGAGGTGAAGAATGAGGTCCAGAATTCTTCAACGGTCATGCCTTGCGCCTTGACTGTATCCAAAATGTGACCAACTTTGGCTTGCGTCTCTGCTTCGCTAGCAAGAGATCGCTCCTGTGCTTGTTGCTTTGCAATTTCGGCGGCTGCGGCTGCCTCTTGTTGTGTTCTCTCGGCGTTGGCAGCCGTGATGCGCGCGCGTTCCTCTTCGATTTGGACGTTCGTTAGGGCGCGTCCAACGCGTCGCGGTCGCTTTGGAGACGGGTGAGGGTTGAAAGGGACATGTACGAATGAGTTTTCCTTGTCTTGTTCACCATCTAGACCGCGCTTTGCCCGAGGCATGGTCGCGAGCGTTGCGCCACAGACGTGTGAGTGTGGGAACACTTTCCAAACTAAGGGAGGTAGGAGTTCGAAATTCCACTGTATTCGGTTACGGTAAAGTGCCGCCAGTCTCCTTACAAATCAATCCCTTCCACACACAGTCCTCCCTTTGTCCGTCCCTCTCGAGTCGCGCTGATTGATATTGTAAGGAGACTGGATACGAGTCTAATCCACACATCTCCCGCCATCTTCGCTCTCCTGGAGGGAAGTCATCGACGTTCAGTGGTAGTCGACGGTCGCAATATCTGAAAGCAAACGTCCAGTACGTCAGTTTCACCAGTCTCTCGTGACAGCAGTTTTGATGGTATATTATGCAGAGCAATGCGCGTGATGATATCGAGCCATCCATACAGGACCTGGCCACTTCACGTAAAGATCTTCACGAAGGAGGCGGAGAAATGTTGGAAGGAAGCGATGAAAGTGGCCGACGAGACTGCGCCGTTACCCGCTGGGCTCACGTACACCGTCGAACTTGAAGGTGTTGATGGGAAATCTGGTGAATTTGGAAGCGGCAGGAAAGGTCCCATCGAAACTAATGATGGTAAATTCATCAGTTTGAATGGTGGATGATTTCTATCGGACTAATGACTAATGTGGAACTCATAAGGAACCTTTACCTCTTCCCATCTATCAAAGCAAACAACACTTTTATCCCAGAACGTTGCGAATTTTTGTATGGTCTGTAAGGAACACCTGGATCTCGCGACATCCGTGAGTTTATCGACCTATTTTCCGATGCGCGGTAATTCAGGAAGCAACTTTCAGAATCCCATGAAAGTATCACTCTGCCCAACCCCAGGATGTACTGGTACGGCGCACTTAATCTGTCTCTCACGTCAGTTTCTGGCTGCGCAGCCAGCTCACGACGACTTCGGAATGATTCCGCGTGGTGGCCGTTGCAATGAATGCCACCAGTACGTTCTCTGGGGTGATATTATTCGTGCATGTCATCGGAGGCGCGTTGGAGGCACAATTGTTTTACCTGATGATGACGATCTAGAAGAAGAAGAGGATATTGAATCAGCTCTCTCCGCCACTGACGATGCGGCCCCGATCCCCGCGATGAAAAATATTACACGGAGAGGGAAGGAAAAGCAAACAGTGGGGTTACGAGGACCAAAAAGACCAACGAAAAACAGTACGTCGAAGGGCAAGCAGAAGGCAACAATCGCGGAGGAATCCGATCTGGAAACTTTTAATCTGGACGATATTTCTGGCACCGAAGACGAGGAAAGCTTGCCCGCAGTGCCCACTAGGAGGACTAAACCAGCGTCGACGAAGCGTTCTGTGAAACCCGTGGCTAAATCTCGAGTGAAGGCCACCGTTTCACGCCCTGTCGTCATGGATGTAGATATCCCTGTTTTCAAGTCCTCGACCAATGCCCGCAAACCGAGAACAACGAAGCTCAGTGGAACGAAGACTACCACTTCACGCAAACACCACACACAAGCTACTCATCATCGACCTGTAGATGATGGAGGAGAATTTTTTGATCTCAATGCGATTAGTTCTGATGAGGAGGAGGAGGATGCCCCCAAAGCACCATTAGCTGGTTCGAGTAATCATGTCAATGTTTGGACAAAGCCAACCTCACAGCCAACTGGTGGTCATCCTTGGTCACTCCCCCAAGTTGCTGGCGTTCAAATGCCGTCAGCACCGGCCCATCCAATCGCCCAACAGGGTCCGAAGTGGAACACGCAAGGAGGAACCCGCTTGCGTTTCGCACCTGGCGAGGTCGATTTCTTTGACTCCGCGGATTCCCCCAATCCTGTTCTAAGTGCCGCGAGTTTTCACTCGAACGTGGATGCAGAGCCGCCTAAGACACCATTGAGAAGGAATGTACCTCATTCGTTCGATTCGTTGACGCCTTCTTCGGGCTCATCGTCTCCTCAACTTGCACGGGCACTCTCTGCGCTGTCTGTATCATCACCCACACGAGTACCGAAAGGAGTTGTACACCCAGGAAGTAGTAGCGATGTAATTTTATTGTCGGATTGAGGGTATTTTTTATTTGCTGTACTCTAAAAGGGGACGTCAGCACTGAGTTCCGGGATTTATCGGTTCGGAAGACAAGCCTGAATGATGACTCCTTGTTGGTAACAGCCTATGCTCCAATCGACGGGCAGGTGAGAAAAAAACATATTAGTATACAATATTTGGTCATGTACATTTACATGTACGAAAATATCAACCTGTGTTCAAAACTACGACGATCGAAGGTCGAAAGATAACTCTAATAATACCGTGCAAATCCCTGCCATGCGCCCCAAGGGTGTTTAACTATCTGTAGAACCCGTTACAGCATCTTCCTTGGAACTCTCGGACGTCGGTCCCGCCGCTGAATGCGCCGCAGTCGCTCCTGGGTCCTTGTTCACAATTCTTGGCGGGTCACTCTGTCTTGTCATTGCAGAAAGAATGACATCCCATGCGACATTCATAGTGCTCCATAATTTATCATCATGAATGCCTAATGCGCAAGCATTTCGCCACACCCCATTCACCTTCATTGCACATTCGAGAAGTTTCGCCGCACTGTTCTCGCATGCAAGTTTACTAGCGAGATTCTGCAACGACCGTTGGACGCTAAGTGGATCTGGTCCCGAAAGGGCCGGAGTCGTCGGGAGTAACGTCGCGAGCAACTGATCAGCTCGTTGCGTGTAAAGATATGTGCAAAGTGGCGGGAATGTCTCGGAGGAGGGAATGTTGATCGGGACCACGGGGAGGGTGGTAGGTGGCTGATTAGGAGGTTCACGTGGTGTCTTGCCGCGGATGGGTGTGGGTAATGGTGGAAGGTTCGCACAATGCGTAGCAAGTATGATACTGTGAATCGGGAGAAGGGTCACTTTGTGTGTGTTTGCAGTATGTGAGGGCCGGGAATGAACAGCCAACATGTGGGTTGGGGGATCAGGCGTATCTTCCGTTACAAATACCTGTATCTCTTTAGGGAGGGAGGCGCCAGCAGGAGCCGACCTCGTAGACGCAAGAACAGCCAATAATCTAACAAATAAAATGAGACGAGCACCGCTGGGTAACTGTTGTGCTCACCGTGGACCGACCGTCTGCAATATCTCCCTGATATATGGCAATGGCGCATCCGCTAATTCAGGCTCAATGGATACGACGTTGGCCAAATCGATCTCACGATAAGGAGGACGAATAAGTCGCCTTGGAAGTTTCACTGATGGAGGGGCTGGAACATCCGCCATAGCTTTGGGAGATTCAGGCTTGTCGTTCTGATCGTTGCTCGGCGAAGAAACGACCGCCACTGCCGCTCGCTTGGCGGCGCGTTTCGGTGCTGTTGTTACAACCTTCACATGGTGGCGGCCTGTGTCGGCGAAACGGACTTTGAAGGCAACGGGTTTACTTTTGGCGCGTCGTCTCCTCGCCATCGCCGCCACACATGATAAGGAATTCTTTGACGGACGGGGTCGTTCATTCCTTGGCTTTTGACCCGCGACGTGTAGATTAGGGGACAATTTTTGGTGATTGGATTCCGCCTCAGAGTGAACCATGGAAGTATTTCGAAAAGGTTGAGCAAGCTAGAGAGCGGTATAGGAACAAGGAGATGAAGTCGGCGGCTAGAGGACAAGATCCATCATGGCGACAAGGCGAAAGCCCACGGTTAGGAACAGCCATTTTTACGTACCGCTCATCCAAGTGATTGCATGCCAACATTTTGCTTCCGGATGGTGATTCTGTGTGAGCACAAATACCGGCCAAACACGCGCCTACAAGGACCCACGATGACCACCTTCCTGAATGCTTCAGTACACTGGTGACACGCTCTGCCACGAATTTTCGTGATTAAATGTACGGTGCGAATCGTGGCGTGCGAAGGAAAGGCGTAGTCCCTAATAAGTGCGTGGATTGTGTTTCTCGCAGAGCATTTTGACTTAAGTTTTGGCCTGCACAACGTAGAAGTATGGACATCAGAGGTAGTCGATAATACTCACCAAGGACTGATACAATATGAATTATAACCAAATGTGAATAGTAAAAGTACTCTCCAACCGGTCGCGAAATGCGCAGTATTTCATGTTGCAGCTTGGTAAAACCGGACAGCCAGTTTATTTGGCCACTGTCAGAAATCTATTGCTTTATGCAATCCCTGAGTAAAAGATGCTCCCAAAAGAGAGCCTTGGAAATTTCAGTAGATTTTGTGAAAAAGCGCATAGAGGAGAGGAATCAAAGTGAGAGCCATCGAACCGTGACAGAGGAGTGCACGTGTTATATTGTCACAGTCACGGAACCAATGATGGCTGACGAAACTCTCTCCCACAGAGAAGAGAATCTCCAAGACCCGAGCACGCACAAGCTGTAAAAGGCAGAGAGCTTCCAATTACCTGTGGATTATTCCACGTATTATTACCAGTTTATCCCGTCTGTTAAAAACTTTATACATTCCTCAGAAGCATGTGATCTTTCATTTATTTGACGGAGGGAGCTTGGGAGGGAGCTTCAAAGAGTGGCAGACAAACTATCGAAAATGGAAATGGCCAGAAGAAAGTGTAACAGCATAACTGAGATGGGAGATTGCGCCAGACCCTCCACCTATGATGTGTGGCGCGCAATATTATGCACACCGAGACCAATCGTGATTCCTCATTATTCACTTCCCCCTTGAAAACGAGATGAGCTTTCAGCAGGGGAGTTGGGCGTCGAAAGGTTTAGGAGGAAAATGGTTGTAGATGCAATGCCCACGCCTTGGACATCTTTGTGTTTCTCTTTCCGTCCGGGCTCTGCTGCATTTTGGAATTTCATGGACTGCTTCGCCCGTTCTCGCTTGATATCTTCGTTTATCATAGTGCTTTGACATGGTCCGAGCACTATACTCGAGGTATAGAAATTGGTACCCCTATTCCAATCCAGCCGTATTGTCAACTTCGAATGTTCCGCCTAGGACCTGGCTGAATTATAAAATAGAAACATCATGCCCAACATAAAGCCAAAGATCAATATGACGGCGTTCACCGGACAGAATATGCTCACAGCACTGAGCGGTATGTGGGTAGGTGCTCGCGTGTTGGAGCATCGAGGATCGTGGGACTCACGCCGTTTGCCATGCTTGTACAGCGGAGGACGGCGATATGGACACAAATGGTGAGATGTGTAAGATATCTGGGGCGGATGTAGGCATATTACTGCCAAGAGATGCCGTTGTTTTATTTGTCGAGCGAGTGTTCGAGTATTGTGAAGACACGATACCACGAACTGACTTGCTCTTGTTGAGACGCCGAACTTGTGGAAATGGAACGGTGATTTCCCAAAGAGGTGGAGCGTCCTGCGATTCTCCATAATAGCACCAAGTGCGGCAGAGAGTGGGGAATTACGATGCGATATGTAAGCGCCTGGGAGTTTTTCATCGTTGAAACCACAATTGCTCCACCAGGTCGTTCAGATGCTGAAATACTGTCGCATACAGGCTGGCGTGCGGTAAATGAGGGGTGTCGTAACTTTTAATGCATCTTAGCGGCCCAACCCCAAAATAACATATTGGCGTAATGTTAAAGGGGAAGATGCGCAAAGTGTCAAACGGACTGTGCTCGACATACCGTTCATCCGCATGGGTAACCGCTGCCAAATCGCGAGGTACCATGAACTCCGAAGGAATGTTGAGGTTAAGCCTAAAAGCATATTCTATATTCCAAGACATTGGCAGTTGTCAGGATTGTGGAGACCCAGGGTCGGGTGTATCGTAGTCAACAGCTAGAACGTGCTCGAAGCCTGCTTGGGCAGTGAATTATCGATTGTCGCCGCCACCCGTGCGGGCCATTGCCTGTTAGTAAAAAGAATGACTGTCTTCTCTCGGCGCCATAACTCCGTAGGGAAGCAGCAATTGCCCGCGAGAAGAATCGAAATGTTCGCTGGCTGAAGACAGCTCGCGTTCATTGTTTTGGCAGCTTTGGTGTGGACACCCGCCGGGTTTAGGGTCCGATGGACCGTGCTCATTCCTCCTTCGCACCGCCAACCTCGTGACGCGAACGGTAGTTCTTTTCGTTACAACTGAACCCACACAGCGCAGCAACTGGAAGGTCGTTTGTTTATAGAAGTTCGGACGTCATCATCGAGCCACTGTCGATATCATGAAAAATGTCCGCAATGCGTTCCCAATCGCAATCCGCATAAAAAGCTTGTGGGTGAGGAATTAGAACATCTAACCCACTACCGCACCGTGTAGAAACAAGCTTGTCATCCCGATCGGCACAGCCGATCCGCTAGGGTGAGGTTCGTTCCAATTTTATATCCTCAGAATTTGCTCGAGTATCATGTGTGCATCATCTCTGTGGGTCATTCAAATTCTCTGGAAGAATTGCATCCAACACATCACCATAGCTCGATGCGGTGTTTATGTCCTTCTCTAACACTCCAATGTTCTGCATCACCTGACTTGCATTCACAGAATGTCTCCGCAGCCTGTACACTGACGTTGCACAACATTTAAGCTACTGGATGCCAGCACTAAGTTTTGAGCCATCATGTTTCCAACTCTGCCTCTCGTACTTCTTGCGTTGTCCCAATGGCAGTCGTTCATTCCCCAGACGTACGCACTCAATAACGGTCTCGCAAAGACGCCACCGATGGGATGGAACCCATACAACTTCTACGCGTATGGATGGAATCTCTTCACCGCACCGCTGTAAATCACATATGGAACTGAAATAAACAGGAATGATGCAACAGAGGCCGTGTACAACAACACTGCTAAGGCTATTGTGAACCTCGGTCTGGATAAACTCGGTTACACTATCATTTCCTTGTGAATACATTTTTTAGCTGATGAAATTGGGTCTATCTGACGTATAAGCAGAGAAGCCGGTTGGCAAGGAACTACACGCGACGCGTCCGGAAAGTTCACCTGGAACACGGCCAAATATCCATCAGGCATTCCAGCTCTTGGATCATTTCTGCACAGTTTAGGCTTGAAATTGGGAGTCTACAGTGATGCGTGAGTAGACATCATAAGAAAACCGTTCTATTAATCATTCAACGTGCCATTTGGTAGAGGTTTTTTCTCCTGCGACAGCAGTAACGGGAAAGATCATTGGCTAGGAAGTCTCGGCCATGAAGCAGCCGATGCAGCTACATTTGCATCCTGGGGCATGGATTACCTCAAAGTCAGTGTTATGTTTTATACATACCATGACTGTTGCTCACTGTTCAATTTTTAGTATGACAACTGTTACGCCGTTAATTCGACCGACTTCGTGAATTGGGCCCCACCGATTCCACTTGAGGTACGGATTTAATTCCACAGCTGAAATTTCTGAATAATATAACACTCACTAACACACTCCAAGCCTCACTACACTGCAATGCAGAATGCGATTGAAGCAACAAAGCGTCCCATAATTTTTGCAATATGCGAATGGGGCGTTCAGGATCCAGCACGTTGGGCTCCTGCGGTTGGTCATTCTTGGAGAATATCGTTCGTATATCCTTCCAGTTTTATGCCACACCTTTACCAACATTTGGCAGGAACGACATCGGCCCACCCGCATCATGGGCCAATTTCTTCCGCATCATCAACCAAGTAGTACCAATCACCGGATTTGCCGGTCCTGGCGCATGGAACGATCTCGATATGCTGGAAGTCGGAAATTCACCACTCACAACTGCCGAACAGCAAACGCATTTCGCATTCTGGGCGGCTGCCAAGTAAACATATCCCAATATTACGCGACGAGCTACTTATCAGAGCCACATCTTAGATCGCCTCTGATCATTTCCACCAACGTGATTAACATTACGTCTACTACGCTGTCGATATTGCGAAATGAAAGACTTATTGCCGTTAACGTGAGTAGCCTCCTCTGCAAATACTCGTGTCGTGCTCATGAAAATGTGGCCATGACCCTAGCAAGATCCACTTGGAAAATCGATCGCATTGAAGAGACGCTATTCCAATGACAACGACGTTTGGGCCGGCCCGTTGTCGGACGGGTCCACGGTCGTTAGTGAGTTCTCTCATATGTTGCATTAGATTATGCTAAGAATTTGGTAGTTGTCGTCAATTGGCAGAATGTGCAGCGATCTTTAACGCTCAATCTTGCGGATGTTGGTTTCTCGTCCGCTACGTTAATGGACTTGTGGAGCGGATCCTCTCTGGGAAAGTTCACGAACACGTGAGTTTTTGCAATGTTTTGCATCCCAAAATGCTCCACAAATCTGAAATTCGTATATCAGATACACCGCCACGGTGCCTGCTCACGGAAACCTGGCACTCAAGCTCACAGGCGGCACAGCTGCACCTAAGCCGTCCTTCACAACTTACGCTGCCGCGGCTAAGCAAAACATCGTCGCGGGAGGTGCCCAGGTCGCGACCGTGAACACGACGCAAGTTGTAGGAAATATAGGCAGCGGTGGCACATTGACATTCACAGGCGTCGACGGTGGAACTGCTGGTGGAACGAAACTCGTGTCAATCGATTTCATTAACGCAGACGTTGCGTTTAGGAATTCGGCTTGCTCCAACTGCCGAAATGCGTTTGTGAGTGTGAACAATGGTACCGCCGTACAAGTGCAATTCCCTCTCTCCGGCCAGGTAATATACGCATTATTATCCATGTATGTGATTGGATCTGACGAAGATGTCTTGGCAGAGCTGGAACATCGTGTACAAGGGTTACTTGGTATCCCTATCAGGTTTCAAGGCAGGAACTACCAACACCGTACAATTTTCAAATCCAGCCACAGGTGTTTTCGGTCCGAACCTTGTCCAAATTGGTGTACAAAAGTAAACGATCGTGCGGTGGGAAATTGGGTATCGAGTCGCTACGGATGTTTCGCCTAGGTCTAGACTAAAATAAAATATCATGCAAACATGTAACTGAAGGGCAATATGACGGCGGTCACCAGGCAGAAAATTCTGAGTAGTATGTGGCTAAATGCTCTAATGTTGGAACGTCCAGGATCGGGAGACACGCGCCGATTGACAGGCTTATACAACCGAGGACGGCCATACTGACATAAATGGGTAGTGAAGTGTATGCAGTTATCTGGAATGGATATGTGCATATTACTGCCAGAGATGCCGATGTTTGTATGTGTAGAGCGAGAGTTGGAGTATGAAGACATGATTCCACGAACCGACTTGGTCTGGTTGAGACGTCGGACTTGTGGGAATAGACGAGTGATTTCCGAAGAAGGATGGAGCGTTTTTTAAATTCTGCATAATAGCATAGGAACGGCAGAGCGTGAGGCTATGATGCGGAATGTAAAATTATCAGCCCCTCAGGCAGGGAGTAGTTCATCGTCGAAATCACAATAGCTCCCCCAGTTCGTTCTGATATTAATGTACTGTCACATACAGTGAAGTGAGCTGTGTGGTAAATGAGCGGTGTTATAATTTATCAACGCACCTCAGCCCCTCCCTAATTAAATTCTTGGCGGAGTTTTAAACCGAGAAACATTCAAAGTTTGAAATGGAACGTGCTCGACGTACCGTTCATCGTGTCCGAATGGGTAACCACTCCGAAATCGCAAGGTATCATGAACTCCAATGCAGTTTTGAGGTTAAGCTTGAAAGCATGTTCCAAGATATTCGGAATTGTCAGGATTGCAATTTGTCGTTTGGTAGGCGTGCCAATAAAAATAATGTCTACCTTCTCTCGGCGTCATGACTTCGCAGGAGAGCAACGATTGCCTGCGAGAAGAATCTAAATGTCGCCTGGCTTATGACTGTTATCGCGTTAGTTGTTTGGAGGACTCCTTGTGGATTGTGGAGACTCGGACTTGCCGGGTTTAGGTCCGGTGGACCGGCAACCTCTTCCTCCTTCACACCACCAGCCTCGTGACCAAATTCGATTACTCGGTGGCCCGTTCATCTCGTTACAATTGAACCCACAGAGTGCGGCAACTGGAAGGTCGTTGGTTTGAAGAAGTTTCGACATCCTCAGATGTCCGTCTTTCAACTTAGGCTTTGGCGATGGCAGAATGTATTATTGGCTTGATGGCGGATCCGCGGAGGAATTATATCGTCTAACCAACCACCGCACAATCCAGAAACAAACTTGTGATCCTGATCGGCACCGCCGATCCGCTAGAGGTTCGTTCCAAGTTTATAGACTCAGAATTTTGCTCGAGCATCATGTGCGCTCCTTGCGGGTCATTCAACTTCTTTCGAAGAATTGTATCAAACACATCAGCACATCGCTGTAATATTCGGCGGTGTGTGTGTTCTTCTCTAACGGTCCAATGTCTTTTATCATATGACTTGGAGTCACAGTGTGTTTGGCGGCCCGCACCTTCCAGCGTTGTACGACATTTAAGCTACAGAAAGCCAGCACTATTATTTGGGCAAAAATGTTTCCAACCTTACCTCTCGTGCTGCTCGCGTTTTCCCAATGGCAGTCGTTCGTTCCGTCAACCTACGCACTCAATAACGGTCTCGCAAGGACGCCACCGATGGGATGGAATCCATACAACTTCTACTCGTAAGTATGGAATCCCTCATCCATACTCTTGTAAGTTATAAGAAGAAATACACAGGACTGACGCAACAGAGGCCGTGTACAACGACACCGCTAAGGCTATTGTGAACCTCGGTCTGGAAAAACTCGGATATAATATTATTCTCTTGTGAATATATTTTCTCCCGATGAAATGGAGGCCATCTGACAACCAAATAGAGAAGCAGGGTGGCAAGGAACTGCACGCGATGCGTCCGGAAATTTCACCTGGAACACGGCCAAATATCCATCAGGCATTCCCGCGCTCGGAACCCTCCTTCACAGTTTAGGCTTGAAATTGGGAGTCTACAGTGACGGGTGAGTGGATATGGTACACGGAAGCTGTAGGACTTATCACTCAACGTGAAATATCATTGCTAGAGGGTTTTTCTCCTGCGACAGTAATGGCGGGAAAAAGCACTGGCTAGGAAGTATCGGTCACGAAGCAGCCGATGCAGCCACATTTGCATCGTGGGGCATGGATTACCTCAAAGTCGGTGTTATGATGTTCATTCCGTGATTTTCGCTCACTGTTCGTTTTTTAGTATGACAACTGTTACTCGGTTAATTCGACTGACTTCGTTGACCCGAACCCACCGATTCCACTTGAGGTACGGATTTAATTCGATAGCCGAACTTTCCGAAGAACCTGATGCACATTAACGTACTCAAGCCTCATTACACAACGATGCTCAATGCGCTCGAGGCAACAAAGCGTCCAATAATTTTCGCAATATGCGAATGGGGAGTTCAAGATCCAGCACGTTGGGCTCCTGCGGTTGGTAATTCTTGGAGAATATCGTTCGTACAACCTCTTGTTTTATCCCGCTCCTTTACTTAACATTTCGCAGGAACGACATCGGCCCACCCGCATCATGGGCCAATTTCTTCCGCATCATCAACCAGCTCGTACCAATCACTGGATTTGCTGGCCCCGGCGCATGGAACGATCTCGATATGCTGGAAGTCGGAAATTCACCACTCACCACTGCCGAACAGCAAACGCATTTTGCATTCTGGGCTGCCGCCAAGTAAATAAATCCCAGTACTGCACGACGAGTTACTTATAACAACATTACAGATCGCCTCTGATCATTTCCACTAACATGATTAACATTACGTCTACTTCGCTGTCGATATTGCAAAATGAAAGACTTATTGCGGTCAACGTAAGAGGTTTCCTCTTCGATTACTGGCGTGGTGCTCATGAAAGTGTCCATGACCTCAGCAAGATCCTCTTGGAAAATCGATTGCATTGAAGAGACGCTATTCCAATGACAACGACGTTTGGGCTGGCCCGTTGTCAGACGGGTCCACGGTCGTTAGTGAGTTCTCTCGTGTTTAGCTTTAGGTTATGCCTAAGAATTTCGCAGTTGTCGTCAATTGGCAGAATGTACAGCGATCTTTAACGCTCAACCTTGCAGATGCCGGTTTCACATCGGCTACCTTGATGGACTTATGGAGCGGATCTTCTCTTGGGAAGTTCACTAACACGTGCGTTCTCGCAATGTTTCAACCCAAAATGGTCCCATACATCTGAAAATCGGATATCAGATACACCGCAACAGTGCCTGCTCACGGAAACCTGGCTCTCAAGCTCACAGGTGGCACAGCCGCACCCAAGCCGTCGTTCACAACGTACACTGCCGCGGCTACGCAAAACATTGTAGCGGGTGGTGCCCAAGCTGTGACAGTGAACACGACACAAGTCGTAGAAAATATAGGCAGCGGCGGCACACTGACGTTTACAGGCGTCGATGGTGGAACAACCGGTGGAACGAAACTCGTGTCCATCAATTTCATCAACGCAGACGTCGCCTTTAACAATGGGGCTTGCTCCAACTGCCGAAATGCGTTTGTGAGTGTGAACAATGGTAACGCCGTACAAGTGCAATTCCCTCTCTCCGGCCAGGTAATATACACATTATTATCTGCGGATATGGTTGGATCTGACGAAGATGTTCTGGCAGAGCTGGAATATCGTGTACAAGGGTTACTTGGTGACCCTGTCAGGATTCAAGGCAGGAGCTAACAACACTATACAATTTTCGAATCCAACCACAGGTGTTTTCGGCCCGAACCTTGTCCAAATTGGCGTGCAGAAATAGCTGGCACACATGGGGGAGGGTTGACGGGTGAACGATTGTGAGGTGAAACACTCGCTTTCGAGTCGTTACGGGCGCCGTATGTAAAAGAATTGTGAAATGCGCAATTGTCTGCCAAGATTGGTGTTCGTTTTGATGGTTTTCTTTGGCCATGATTTCCCCGTCCCACTGAGTCCACGACGCCTGAGCCAAGTTCTGTCCCACCCGTATGAGTCCCAATCGACCGCATGGCCCACGGCCTACGTTCACCTTCCCAGTCTGCTTCCTGCTGCGAAAGGAGACTCGGCGGATGGCGTTCTCGTCGGAAGGTGTGACACTCTCATCGACAGCACATCATTTGTCGAGGGAAAAAAATAGCCCAAACAGGCTGGAGTTCTATATGAACGAATCCCTAGGATGTAGTCTCCGTCATTGTTATGGCTGATCGTACCTGGTTAAAACGTTACCTTGTTGCCTACGCAATGTAATGTCACAGGAGAGTGTGTAAATGACAATTTCGGATGCCTAGACCTAGCGCATCTATCATATCTTGAGATCCGCTGATTTGAAGAGACAGACGCATCGGTCATGCTTATCGCAGAAGCCGACTTTGCTGGCATTAATGTCAGACAACCTAGGTCAACAGACGGCAACACCTTGGCAGCTTTCGTCAACGAGCACAAGTTTTATGCTTTCGAGGGGTTTTAGTTTGACCTTCGGTCGGTCACCAGCCTTGGTGAAACTCAAGGGATCCGTATCTGGGGACATTTTATCGTACCTCCAGGAGTCGAGCAATGTTCGGACTTGTAGGGCGTGAGTAGTATCGTGAAATAATTTGATATGGTCACAACCCAACAACCCTTCGCGTTTAGAGTCTGTTGGAGCGGCGTGGAAGCTAAGCGACAATATGCCAAGTGTTTGAAGTTTCCGGACAGTGATGAGGAATGTCCAAAATGCCTGCAAAGAATTCGTCGTCCACCGAACAATTTTTCGTTCACTTGCTTGATCCACCAAGGGTTCGGATTCAGAAAATAATGCAGGAGAGGATTGGCTCCAAGGTAAAGTTCCCCGCACAGGGATGATCCACGCACTTCGAGCAAATGGCTTGAGCAAAAATTCTCTCATTAGTTTTGTCGTATATGGAGGAATTGGCACCACTGGCGCTTTGCTGTAGGGTTTTAGGAGACTTAGTTTATTGTTGTCTGGCATGGACGGAATGACAGGAGGGTAGGCATGGTGATGCGGCTTGCCGTAAAGTGGACGATCAGAGTCAATGCAAGGTGGGGAATGTGAAACGTACCTACTTGCGGTATAAGACTGAAGAGGGAACATCTTCCTTCAGTTCTGGGTATTTTCATTGGGCGCTCAGATTGAGTTTCAGGGGACGCTGCGGTCCTGCGCGATCGACGAGCACCGTCGTATGAAAAGAGCTGCTGATCCCGCGTTTCCGCCGAAGGTGTGTTTGTCGTTAGGTAACCAAGATCAGTGGATTGGAAGGCTTCCAAGGCCTCGAGGCTGAAAATATCGTCATGCGAGCTAACCGTGGTGTCCCATTCCTCGAGCAGTTCAGTGCCTTGTCTTCGCGCATGCACAATGCGAGGAGGGGGTAATTTATAGGCGAATGCCTTGCCGAACGCTGTGAAACGCGAATTGTCGATGTCAAGTCGAGTGTTAGAGCACATGCTAACGCTACCCGGTGTAACGGATGTCCGATCAGCCTCTCGTGCCACCACGTCCCTCCATCCTTTCGAGCTCGACGCAGACGCAACCAGATGTTCTGCTCGAGCAAGCAAAATCGAGTTCGTGAACGAAGAATCAGCTCTTGTGAGTTCATTCACGTCTGACGAAAAGTTGTGCGCGATCAACGAGGACGACATGGTACGCTTTAGGTTTGGACCCTGGCCGGACACTGCCGGCGCTCGGTTATCAAAACGTCCCAAAACATTTTTGCCGAAACTGCACTCTGTTTCTCCCCCCCATTTATGGTACCCACCAAGCGCATTTGCGACCTTTAATTTTTTACCAGGACCATCGCGTTGTCTAGTTCCCAACTTCCCACTCACGAAGCATTCAAAATAAATCTCGTGAGTGTCTTCTGTTGACGCCAGAACGCCGTTTGGTTTACAGGCACTACCGCCGTGAGATCGCCACCTCAAAATTTCTGCCCTTGATTGGCGTGTATCTGATACACGGGTTCCCTGCTTTTTAGACTGTACAGCGTCCGTCTATATTTTCTCCAAGACACCCTCTTTGCCAGCTGGTGTATAATGCCCGACGCCACTTTACAGTCATTTATTCATCGAGATTGACTGGCGTGAAGTTCTAATTAATACTGTGAGTTCTTCGTTCCGTGCTTTTCACTCAGTGTCCTTGCTTATCAACCTCAGATATGCTATACAGTAACTACCTACGAACCATTCTTTATCATCACATAAGACGACACCCATACGAACGTCATGAATCCGCCTTCCCCTTCGTCACCGACACATCCTCGACAAAAAGCGAGGCCGCAGAGGCCACTTCCTGAGCTACCTAATGCTGCTAATGAACCGAGATCCCCAACCCGTACGCCGAGACATGTATCGAACAGTGGCATACCATGTCCTGAACTCCAGCAAGATCCGATCGAGTTGGTTTCTTTCGCTCAAAAATAATTATCATTGCGTCGCTAATGCGTGTGTTGTCGTCTAGTCTAATATGCGAACACTTCAACGTGAAGAAAGTCTCACTTGAAGAAGGTGTGCCTGCACCAGCTCGACTCGACATGCCTCTCAGCAGTGCCGTACAATCACTTCCTGACGCTATCCTACCCACTCATGTTCTTGCAGTCTATGACCGCGACTCTGACCCTACCACGAACCCCCGCGCCACCGCCATGATGATCCCAATTAACGCTGAAGTTTGGACTCGCCGCCTCACTGTTCCCCTCGAGCCCGCACATCCAAGCTCCCCACACTCACAACCTCATTCCCCCATCAGTCCGGGAGGCCGCAGCAAAAGCCCTGCACGACTCCGGCGTTCGGTACTCTCTTTACCCGTAACTCCCTTCAATGTCCCGCATGCCTCGTCTCTGCCACTCCTCCTCGTATCTGCGCTAGCCATCGTTCCACCAAATTGTATCGCCGCTTCCCTGCTCCCACAAGCGCTTCTCGGCGAGCTTCCCGCATGTCCTGCCATCCTTTCCTATGCTCTTGCATATCCAGGCTCCTCCGGTTCTTCACGCCGTCGGTCTACGCGAATCACGGAAGATCGCGATGTTGCTGAAAGAGGCAGAGACAAGGAGGGGGACGGAGACGCACATCTTAAGCGCCTTGCAAAGCAAAACTCTGGCATGTGGAAGAATGTCCTCGCGCTAGGCGTTAAGGACCGAGAGCTTACGACGCTTGTGGAGATCGCGTGGAATATCACCGCCGAGGCACAACGCCTAAGATTTGGTGACCGCACTCCCTCGCGTCCGCCACGTTGATGGGCCGTTGACTGGTGTTCTTGACATGAATTTTACTGATATACTCCAAAACACGACATAACTGCACCTGCTAAAGGGTCGTGAGCTGTTACTGGCTGTTCTTCTGTATTGAAACATTCGGACACACATATGCCAATGTCGGCATTTGATACCCACATACCTTTACATTCCAATACCCTGATAAGCACGAATCCATACAACATCCCATAATTCCGCGATTACACACACTCTCTATGGACAACTCGTATTTTCTTAGAAATATAATGACAATTAACTCACTGATACTAACCTTATTACCGCCTTTTGCTCTCTTCGCGCAACAACTAACCATGTGTACTCAAAGAAATGCAGTTTGCTTGGTGGAGAGATGTTTTTGTTGCGGTTGTTTTTAGATTCTACTCTTACTCAATTACATTACGCCGTCTTTCACGCAGATACTGTATGTATTTCCAAAAATCGGTTTTGTTGCGTCGCCATTGAGCACGGCACAACTATTTGTGAAACTTAGTGATGAGAACTGTAACGATTATATCAAACTTGGAATGAGCCTCAGTAATTTTTTTGGTAACGAATGTGCTACCTCGAAACGTACCTCGAAACGCCCAGTCGATCTGAATTCAGTGGCTTTCGATTACAGTAATATCTACCTTTATTTAAAGTTTAAACTCTATCATACACACAAGGTTTTATGTAAAGTGCATCGCCACGGCTCTCCTTCACACCTGGAAAATCCATTAGAATGATCGCGCTGGACATTGAAGCTGGAGAGATCGACCCGAGCGAGAGAATCGGGCCACAGAACCTGTACCGAAGTCTTTGCAGAATAAAAGCTCGTCGCCGCCACGGTTTCATGAACCCCATATCATATTGCTCATAAGTAAATGCTGCGACTAGAAAACTACGATTCTATAGAACTGCTACAGTGGTATTGGACTTTACTGACTTAGGTGCTACGATAGGAGGGTGCGAGGTGGATAGCAATGCGACAAAACGGGAAGAGAGCAGCCTTGAGAGCGACAACAGCGAGGACAGCGAGGATGTGCAGCGATAGCGACAAGAGATGAAGAGGAACCAATCCAACCAGCAGGTAGTCGGAGAGTAGTGAAGATCGAAGGTGGAGACAACGAGAAAGCAGAGCCAGGAGTTTGTTGATGCGAAATGAAACCCGGTATGTAAGTAAACGTGATCACGACCGCTCAACCAAAGCGCGTGCACCGCGCACGGACACGCCGAGGGCGACCAGCAATGTTTCCCACGCGACATCCATCGTGCGCCACAACACATCGTCGTACACGCCCAACGCGCACACATTATGCCATAGGCCACTGACATGCGCGCAACGCTCCACCAACACGTTCGGGCTGTGAGCACTCCCAATCGCCACTGCGCGCTCGCGCAAAGCCCTCGTCATGCTCGCCGCACTGGTTTTATCGATGGGCTGCTGATTCGGATCGCGGGGTGCTGGAGGGAGGAGTGCAGAAAGCAGGTTGGTTGGGCGTTTGGAGTAAAGGTACGTGGATAGTATGGGGAAAGACTCGGCGTGTGGAAGGCAAAGAGGGACGACTGGGATGGTGACCGGAGCGCCAGGTGTCTCTGGGGCATTCGGCTTGGAGGGTGGGAGTGCGGAAAGATTGGCGCAATGTGCGGCGAGAACGATACTGTGAATCGGGTAAACCATCACTTTACACTTTTCGCCGGCTTCAGGGCGACTGTATACGGCCATCATGTGTGTTGGCATAGATCCGGATACATCGGACACAATGGCATCCATCGTATTCGGGAGACTGTCGCCCGTCAAGGGAGGGGTGGTTGTGCTAGCAAGGACAGACATGAGGCTGGCGAGCAAAATTAGCTTCTGAACGAAAACAGAGACTTGTGGGATGGTACTCACCAAGGCCCGGTAGTATGCAAACGATCCTGAATATATTGAACAGGGACATCCTCCAGTTCACCATCAATAGCTACGAGGGCACCCTTTTCGATATCCCGAAATGCGGGACGCGATAAACGACGGGGAAGGGTGATAATGGTTTGACTTGGTTGTGACTGGTTTGGCGCGCCAGGCGCCTCCTCGACCATCTCAACATCTGTGGTCGTAGGCCGAGAGGGCGGCGGCGTAGCCAGTGGCTTCAAACGAAGATGGGAATTAGGTGGTGTGCGAGTGCGTCGCCTGCGGGCACTGTCTGTTGAACCGGGCTTATCGTACGTGTTGTTGCTGCGAGCACGTCGTCGCCGTGAGGCTGCAGTGAAGGAGGAATGGGTGGCTTTCCAGGACGCAGTCTTGGGTTTGGGCGGGGTGTTTTCATTGCGCTTAGGCCGTACAAAATTTGATGCTATTCTACCGAGGACCATCATTACTGAATGTGTGGATTGGTTGGTTTAGTAACAGAGAGGACAGGGAGGACGAGGAGGATATCGAGAGCGAGCAATTGTTGTGGTTGAAGGGAAAAGACTTTATAGAGTCATACGTATCAACCGGCTCCATTTTGAGACAAGGAGGTATCCAAACAGAGGACCCTCAGAAAAGTCAACAAGTTGATTAGAAGTTGAAGGTTTTCAGTTGATGGATTGCGATTGAACGTGCAGCCAAACAACGCGTAAATACGGACCTACGCGCACCCGCATACACCTTTGTCCTGTGGCTCAAAGGAAATAGTCGGACTAAACTTCGAAGGACTCCTTTGTGTCGCCTAGAGCTTGAAGTATCACCATGCGTCGGAGCAGCTCTCAGGATACCGTTTCGACCGGTACTGGTGGAACACGAAGTTTATGTTGGTCCCCTAGCGCATTGGGAAAGTCCGAGTCACATTCATCCAGCATCCACAGTATGTAATCCAGCTCAGACCGAAGAGCGATGACAAAAGACTGAAATTTTTGAACAAATAGCCAATCCGTTGTTGTTGGACGACGACCGCAACGCGCACGCTATTGCAATTGACAACAATAGCGAGGTTATTGTCGTAAGTGGACGTCAGAAACCAGAATACATTCCCGAATCAACCCGGAGACAAAGCATTGGGGAAACAATGAGATATGGCGAGCATTTGGGCGGCTTCTACCTCGCAAATTGTGGATTGTCGTGGTCAAGACCAAGGACAAAGGACAAAGACGAAGAACGTGACCCATCGCGCTGAGCACGTGGCACACGTGCTTCTGCCTTATTTGCCGAACTCATTTTGGCCAACTTGCCACTCGTTGCGAGGACTCGAATAATCATAGAACAATGTAATAGTACACAATACACTTTATCGTCATAAATAACGTCTGAACGGCATCTCCAGGATGGAAGATGAATCGCACGACTTTCGTGCACTGAGTCAACAAGAATAAAACGAAGAAAATGAAAGACAGACAAAACAAGACATGAACAAGAAACAAGAAACAAGGAACATCGATTGTGCCCCAATTGTTAGATGTCATCGACATCCATACCCTCTCCTCCGAAAGCCAGTGGACCGACGCCCAACTGCGCCTTGGCACTCCGCCTACGTACATACTCGCTTTGCCTTGCCCTCTTCTTAGCGCTCATTCGAACACTAGGGTCACCTCCAAGGGCACGACTTGACCCAACAGCCTTCCCACCTAGAGATCGACGTGCGGCCGTGCCAACTGATGAACGAGTCCTACCTCCCTTACTCGGTGTAGCTTTCGTCATCGACCCACTGGCGGAATCGACTGCTGCGCGTTTCGCACCCAGCTTGGCGATCACTCGAGAGCGCGAGATACGCGGTCTACGCGTGGAAGGAACTCGCGTGCGTTCCTTTGCTGCAGGTTGCGGAAGGGTGCCCGATGAGGTGTCTTCGCGTGTTGGAGACGGGATGCCTGTGATGGGATTTATGTCGTTACCCAGCTCGGGAGCAGCAATCAGGGGAAGTGGTGTGCTGAATATCGTCGCCCCAGATTGCTGCTTGGCCGGCGAGGCTGAGACAGGTATCTTAGAAGGTGACAAATGTACGCCTGCCGACCTTGGAGCAGCAGACATCTGTGCATTGGTTATCTGGGTCAGAGCATCCTGAACTTCACTAACGTTGGCCAGCTCCGGCTTCTGCGGGAGTGGCCTGGGGCCACGGGGAGCTGCAGACGACTGGGGTGGTCGGACATTGCTTTGCATTTTCGCAAGCGAGCTTGCTGTGGGCATGTGCAAGGTCGACGGTGGTCGGCTTCGCGTGCCCATGCTGCCAACGGCGGACGAAACGGAGGAGCTTCGCGTACCAACAGAGGATTGCGCAGACTTCGACGCGCTAGATCCCCGCGTACCCATCGAAGATACGCGACTCGCACTCGTCTTAGTCGCCACACCTACTGAGCTCCCAAGGCGAGAGCGAAGGCTACCGGAAGTCGACCCACTCGCGCTAACACTCAAGTTGGTCCGTGAGCTTCGGACCGAGTCACCATTGAAAGCTGGTATTGGCGATCGTGATCTTGATCTGGAACTGACGGACGATGTGGAAGCTATTCTCGACGCTGGAACGCTCGGTTTGAGGAACTGGCCGGGGCCAGAGTCATCACTTGTAGACCTGGTGGTGGGACGCGCAGCGCTCACAGACGGTCTTGAAGCTGGCAGTGTAGGCTTTTTGTTATCCTTTTGCTTCAATGCAACTGGAACAGGCTTCGTAAGCAAATGCGACGGCGGTTTTCTTTCTGGAACTGGTGGCTTCGCGGCGACAGGGGTAGGCGCCGGTGCAGGTTTCGGCACGGGTATAGATGAGGTCTTCGATGGCGCACCAGCACCTCTGTTCCACACACTCTTGACCAAGGATTTGGCCGAATTTAAGAACCCGAATCGTGACGTCGCAGCCTTCTCTAAATGTGACGATTTATGAGTATATTACTCAAAGAGTTGGCAGTGCACTTACTGTTCGCAATCAAAGGGGCCTTCCCACCACCTACACTCACACGTCCCATGCTGCTCCGGCGCTTCGCTTTATTGTATTCAAGTTTGCGCTTAATCGCCTCACGCTCCTTGCGCGCCTGCTCGGTTTCTTCATCTTCGGAGTCGTCTCCTGCCGGCCCTTTCGATGGAAGAGGCGCGATCGATACCCTTTTCTTGTCCAATTCCTTAGTCAACTGCGAGACTCGTGGTCGCTTCGACGTCCTTCTCACGTCCTCGGTCTCGTCGTCGTCGCTGTCATCTCCGAATCCTCCAGGTAATGCCATTTTCTTCCTCGTGCCCGCGCTAATGACGCGTGCTCCACTTCGTCTGCCAGGTCGGGCAACACTGGGTCTGCCTTTGCCAACCGTGCTCGATTTTCTCTTTGCTCCAGTCGTTACCGGGGCTTCATCGTCACGTTGAATCGCCCTCTTCGCAGCATAATGCTTGGTGATGCTATCCATCTTCGCAAATTGTTCTTCATGAGCCTTCTCAAACCTCATACCCGGCTCTCGCTTGTCCTTTGATATGCCGCTTCCGCCGAAGTCGCGGGCAGGTGCGCCATTTTTCATGATGTCGATGGAAAGCGCTTTCGCACCGCTAAGACCGAGCCTCGCGTTCATCTCTGCTAGGACAGAGGAGGCAGCATTCTTGAATTCTGTATTACTGATGGAGTGGCGAGGATCAGGGGAGCCGAAGATGAAAGGCTCGTTGCGTGGGGGTGACAATATCGCCCCATTTGCAGCGGCGGCATGCGGCGACCGTCCTTGGGATATTCTTTTAGGCGTACGGATTGGTCGAGCAGGCGAAAGACCACCGGGCATGGCTACGCCGTCGTCATTGTCATCTTGAGTGGCTGGCACACGCAAGGAAGGGTATACTCCCTCCTCATTCTGGCTAGCCTGAGGAGATAGTGGCCACTTGGGAATCCCGAATTTGCCCGGCGTGGGTGGGACAAGCTCGAAAGTTGGCTCAAATGGCTTTAACCGTGGAGGGCTTGGTGCTGAGGGCACGAATGGCATAGTAATAAGACGAATGGTAGAATTTGTGGCAGAGGCTTCGACGCCTTCACGGCCTTCGAGACCAGGTATTGGACGGTCTACCGATGACATTGAAGTATCGAGGTCTTGGAGTGTGAAGTGGTCGGTGTGGGGTAGTGATGTGGCTGGGGTTGGCGGGAGTGCGGAATAAGGTACGGCATGCGCACTCAGGGAGTCGCGAGTATTTTGAATAGGTTGGGGAATCGTGTTGCGGACGCTAGGTGCACGAATCACACTCGATCCGGCAGTAGACACGTCGGCGATCGTATAATGTGTGTTCGATGACATCGAACGTTTGAGTCCAAATGAACTCGCAAGGGCTTTGATGGAGGACGTCACGCTCGACGCTGCCGAGTTGTAAGTCATAAAATTTCTATGAAAAATCAGATACGCACTTTTCGACTGGCCAGTACCGAATTCGCCATGCGCGGTAGCAAGTTGCAGGCTTTTGGTTGACGAGTGCGTGCCCATAGAACCGGACTCCTCCGGTATATCCTCCATCACCACCTCCCACAAATCGCTTGGCCTATGACGTGCCTCTCGGGATCCATCCACCAGATTCTCTTTGTCCTCTTCATCGATCTCCATGTTGTTAACGGATCCGCCGCTGGGCAGAGTCAGTGCATGATCCTTGAGTCTTTCGATAATATCGGTGTTCTTCCCAGTGGCTTTCACATTGTGACGTTTGCAAAGTTGAACGAGTTGGTTTCTCTTGAGAGAATGGAGTGCAGGCGAATTAAAAAGAATGTCGGTGGTCGACATGGTAGTCGGCGTGCTCGTCCTGACGCGCGTTCCAAAAGGAGTTGAATGTTGCAACAATTGTCACGTGAGCGTTCCCCTGACAAATTCAAGCGGAGACTGATTTTCATCTGTATAAAGTTTTCTCGCCTTCGCCTTGACTCTCCACAGTCCACACACCCGTTCAACGTACACATCCAGTGAGTATTCCCTTCCTTATTATTATGAATTCGTTTTCTCGTGATGAACAACAAGTCACATATCAAGCTCAACAGACTTACGACGATTTATCGTCGATTGATGAGCCAACTTCTGCAATTCTGAACTCTTGTCCTTTGAAATTTGAATCCTTTCGCTTGGAAATTATTTCTAACTCTTGTTTTCACTCCCTAGAGATATGATGTTATTCGCTGTGATACGTCTATGAGAATCTCGAATGAGTGCAAGTCTCGACTGCCAAGACTCAAACGCCAATTTCTCTCGCATGTAGTTATGACTTTCGACTATTGTTCCTGTGAAGTCTTGTTGTCTATGGTCACCTCCACGACGTACCTTTCCGTCTGATGTCTGCCAAGTGAATCATACTCTCAGGACGCTACCCGGGCTCGTTGTTTTGAGCTTCGGTATGTTACTTATATATCGCCATATCCCATGAAAGTGGCTCCCTCCATTCGATAATGTATTCAAGATCCAAAATACAAGTGAGTAATCCGTCCCAAACATCATCTCGTGATGAAACAAAACAATATATCAAGCTCAACAGTCATATGACCGACATGGTCGTTTGATGATTCCACTTCAAAATTTCTGATTCTTTTTTTCTCTTCCGATGCCGTGAAATTGTTTGACATTATATACTGACACTTCATTTCTTCAAGTTTTTCACTCGTGAACAACTCCGCGTCGTCCGGCGTTATATAATGTCTCCAATCCTCGCCGAAGAATGACTCGCCTGATAGGTCATACGCCGTGAAAAGTTTGATGGCTGTTTCCTTTTGACCGTACTGCCGTTATTTGCATGCTTAGACCGTTGGGTTCCATCGGAAGGCATCACAAAGGCAGCCTTGCGATTCCGTCCGCTCTCGATGCCATTGGCCAGGCAGTTTACGCTTCCATATGACAGGCAAAAGAAATTAACTTTTGCTCCATTGATTAGTGATACAGTTGAGAATAATTTCGGAGAAACGGATATTTGCCAGAGGATGCATGCCTCCCGCAGCTGATGTTTGATAATTTGTGCTATTCGCTGGAATAATCTGAATAGTAAATTTGAATCTAAGTGTCGCTTTCAGCTTTACGCATTTTCCGAACTTCAACACAATTGCTTTTCATGACGGACTGCAACGACAGCAAATTTAGGTACATGTTGCTTACCTTTACTGCAAGGTCTCCTGCGGCACTCCGCTTCGCCGACCGCGCTCAGACGGAGCGCGGGACGCCTTGCTTGGTAGCGGCAACGAACGTCGCGCCACAACTGATCGGGGAGCCGTGATCGACGTTCCATATCTGGCATACGACGTCACTGCTCGATCGGATCGCATAAAGCTGGTTTTCATCCACGGCATCTACTACTACTACTACTACTACTACTACTACAATGGATCCTTACAACAAACCTAAAGGACCGTCGCCAAGTTACTCTCTCTACCAGCGCGAGGTGTTCAGGGAAGGTGGCGAGCATGGCAAATGTGGGTGTTTTCTTTTGACAAAGTGCTGGCGGATTAACTAGCCCCCATTCACCAGTACCTAGCTTTTCCGTTCATCCCGAAGAGCTCGCCGAGTCCACAAAGAAAAAGTTGAGTGACAGAGCATATTTCTACGCTAACTCGAATGCGGGTCTGGGATGGACTGACAGGGCGAACCGCGAGGCGTTTTACAAGTGGAGGATTATTCCAAGGATGCTTGTCGACACGAACACCAGGGATTTGACCAGTGGGTTGCCAAAGAATGCTTCTTTGAAAGATGCATAATATTTACTGGAAAACTCAGCTAATATCTTTGGACATCGCATCCCCGCACCCATCCTCTTTGCACCCATCGGGATCAATAAGTTATACGGTCCTCAAGGGGAGCTTATCCCCGCAAAAATCGCAGGAGAACTCGGTCTTCCCGTAAGTCGCCGTTAAGCCTTGAGCAGCTCGTGCAATCATTGAATTAATCTCTGCGTCCTCAGTATTGCCTCTCCACCGCCGGTTCACAACCCATCGAAGACGTCGCAGCTGCCAATGATCTCGGTGCTTCGGTAAAGAATGAGAGCAATAGCGTCCACTCGTATGACGGGCCCAATGGCGGAAACGCCAATTCTCCACGATTCTTCCAGCTGTACATGGGACATGATGACGAAATTGTGAGTGGCGAACTTCACCTGTGTCGCATGAATTTGACGAAACATGGTGTAGACAATAAGTCTTCTCGAACGGGCTTGGAAGAGTGGGTTCGATGTCCTCATGCTGACAGTCGACACTTGGCAACTCGGATGGCGTCCCACTGACATCAACATCGCAAACTACGTGTTCGTTTCTTTCCGCCACGGCATAACGTCACAATAATAATTTTGAACAGATTCTATTATCCTCCTGGAACCGTAAGTCAGAGTAGGGTATGTAGGAACAATGCAGGCTTACCATTTCGATGTCAAGGTGGGAAGCGAGATCGGCGCTTCCGACCCAGTTTTCATGCGCAAGCATGGGGAGGAACTTAAAGGAGATTCCGGCAAATGGATCGATTCCAGCGTCTGGCATGGGAAAGCACACACGTGGGACAAGATTCCATGGCTGATTAAAGAGGTTTGTTGAGACCAATCTGCCAAGTGACTATTCCACGCTGACCCGGTCTGTACAACTACGAAGTGGAAGAAAATCTCTGGTGGTCGTCCATTCCTCATAAAAGGTATCCAGAGCGCGGAAGATGCACTTCAAGCATTGGAAGTCGGTTGTGAAGGCATTGTCGTGACGAACCATGCAGGACGCCAAGTCGACGGAGCCGTCGGGAGTCTGGAAGTCCTTCCTGAAATCGTCGAAGCAGTTGGAGATAGTAAGCCTTGATTCCCATCCAGTATCAGAATTTTCGGATGGGAAAAGTTGATGATGTGACGGTTTAGAAATGACCATTTTGTTTGACTCTGGGATCCGGACTGGCGCGGATATATTCAAAGCTCTTGCCGTCGGTGCACACGCCGTCATGGTTGGTAGGCTGTATGTCTGGGGAATGGCACACGAGGGAGAAGCGGGGTGCAGGCATGTGATGAAGTCTCTGCTGGCTGTGAGTGTTCGAAGGTTGCGTCGATCGTCGACTGAATTTTGTCACGATACAGGATCTTGATATTTTGATGACCGTTGCAGGATATCCAGTCCTGAGAGATGTAAATAGGAAAGCGTTGAAGTACAACCCGCATGGCGTTCCGCCTCCGAAAGGTGACCATGCGAGATTGTAATTCCCACCCGTCGAAATATAAACGGCCGCACCACTATAGCTGTATTAGATGTAATACTCCCTGCTCAAAATTTCGTAATAAATTCACCTTACTCCCAAAATCTTCAGCAAACACTTCCGGTTGGGCAGTTCGCTGACTATGTCACGGAATGGGTGGCGTGCGGAGATGCCCGCCAGGATTACGAATCCTCAGCGATTTCGTACCCAACCCAAACAACCTCAGAGCAACTTTCACACGCAACGAGGTGCTGGCCTCGCTCCATGTCGTCTTCGGATATGGAATAACATCCACCGCATCTGCAGCTGTGCGTCGAAATGCCACCGTCTGTCTCTGTAAATTCATCCAGCGATATAACTTGGGCTGGTCTGGGGCCGAAGGATGACGATGTTGGGCCAGGGTGTTGAAGTCTAATCCGCGCATCATGCGTCTTACGCAGATCCGAGTCGACCAGTGTGCGGTAAGCTTCTTTCAACAAATCAATATCGACAATAGCATCTTCTTTGCAACCCGGCGATCGTTTGTCAGGGTGCCATAGAAGTAAGACGCGATGGTATGCAGCCTTGATTTCTGCAGAGGTAGCGGAAGGTGCTACTTGCAAGATGGAGTAGTAATTCACGAACGAGTCCTCGTTAGCCAGGTTGTAGGTGGTGGAATGAGGACACGCCACACAGGGTCCGCAAATGGCAACACCTGTGCTTGGTCAGCCTCTCCAAACCTTATTTTTTCTGCTGTACAACATCTCCTCAAACTTTCAAGAAACATGGGTAAAGGTGTGCGGCCTCTATTTTCGACACACCAACATCACTGCTGACAGTATTTCATCACGGTCAGTCCACGGATCGCTGGCTCGTGCTGGAAAAGTAAAGTCACAAACCCCCAAAGTTGAGGCGCAGGAGAAAAAGAAGACACCCAAAGGACGCGCAAAAAAGAGGCTGTTATACAACCGTCGGTGAGTCCCATGTTGTTTTTTGTCCTGTGGCACGCCATGTTAATCATGATCATAGATTCGTCAACGTTACAACACTACCAGGCGGCAAGCGACGGATGTAAGTCACTCGTTTCCTCCGTCTTTCAAATTTGTTTCGTGTTACTCTTGGGTGTTGCAACTAGCCCTGTTACGAGACCCAAGGTCTAACTGATGATACCAACGAATCAAGCATAGTTCACACTGAAACTACCGTGTAGACAAACATGCATCTAATGTCTTTCGCTCCTATCTGATATTTCCTGCTGCTTTTTCTTACCGCGTTCTCATTTATTGGCACTGACCATTATGTCTTAGGAACCCCAACCCCGAGAAGTAGAAGACCGTGCCTTGAAATCGACTTTTCAAAGTTGCCCGAGGGTCAGGAGACGTCAGTCCTCCTCACGACACATTTGTCAACATGTATTCTACTTTAGATGGAGTTGGGAGGGGTGGTCTGTGTCCCCGTTGCGTTATCTACCTGCTTGACATGTTACAATAATACCATGCTGCCCAAAACAAATGATTTAGGTTCCACCTTACTGTGTCCGCGGGAGACGGGTTGTGACCATGAATTTGAACAATACGTACAGCGAACTCGGACCTCGCTACTAGGATCTCGCGTTCTCATTTGGCCATTCACATGCGCGAAATTGATTTTATCACAAAAAGCACCGCATAATGTCGAGCGTCTCGACTATATCCACAAAGCGGAAGCAATTTTAACCACATCTGCCATTTCTTCGACGTCATGAACTCTCACAACAGCTGCACCCTGTTGGACAGCACAAGCAACGGTGGCTGCTGTTGCGTAAACCCGTTCGTTCGGGTTCGTCTCTCGCCCAGGATGCTCCAGGCTCTTACCTTCAGAATTAGAGCTCCGGGACGGCTGGGATAATATTTTTCCCAAGAAGGATTTTCGCGATGCTCCGATGAGCAAAGGAAAGCCTGCCAGTGATGGCTGAGATGTTACCAAGGGCTCGCGTGGTCGATCGAGAAGTGGTGGTAAAGCTGCTGGAGGTGAACGTGTCGATACTATTGCCTGCTGGAACGTAAAGGGGACCAAATCACGATCGAAAGGCTCATCTGCAGTGATGCTGGAAGCATGACGAAGGATCTCCAAGTTATCCTCTGTAGTCTTGCTGAACCCAACGCCAGGATCAACCATCACTAGCCAGCGACGTACGCCGCCACTACCTTGTATTGCTCTCTGGACCTTCTGACCAAGCTCAATACGAATTCCGTCGATGACCTGCCCAACGTTGCTCCTCTTCCTCTTGGGATAATCTGAGTAATCCTTGTTGGAGCCGGCGTCGCCTCGTGAATGCATCATGATGACCGGTACAGCAAGACTTCTCGCCAAATCTCTCATATTGGCAAAGTTGGCTTCCCAGTTAGCCGGAGGTGGATACCCGGGTCCTGAAAAAGCATGTACATCGTTGATACAGTTCGCACCTGCCCGAACGGCAGCCCGAGCAACTTCCGGCCGAAAAGTGTCAATGCTAATAAGAATTGTGCTGATTTTTTCGTCGCTGCTTTCTCTGATAGCAAGTATGACCGGAACGACACGTTTGATCTCTTCTTCAATTGAAACGAAAGCTGCGCCGGGCCTCGTCGAATATCCGCCAATATCAATGATGTCGGCGCCTCCAGCGACCGACTTCGAGACGAACGACATTGCAGCTGTTAGATCGGTGTGCAACCCTCCATCCGAGAACGAGTCTGGTGTGGTATTTAGTGTCGCCATCAGATATGTGCGGGTTTTGGATGACCCTGGAGAACCTGCAAGGGAAGGCAGAACCCAGTACGATAACGTGGAAGGAACGTGAATGCCAAAATTTTCTGATTCAGGATTGTAAGAAGGAAATGGTATGACCTTGCTCATGGGTGGTTCATTAGGAGGCTTTGATTGTAGAAGCCTGTCCAGTAAGATTCTAATCGGCGCGTGCACGTGAGGATGCAGCCAGTCCGGTATGATGCTAAAACCCAATGGACGTGTCAGGAAAGGGGCAATGTCCGAAATGAATAACGTACTCATTTAACGGTCGTAAGACGAACTCCCGCTCTAACATTCTAGGGTGAGGCACGACGAGATGGCCGTCCAAATTTTCCAAATTTTCTCGCTCTGTCTCCGAACGTGTGTCGATTGTCTCCGAATTAAAGGTTATGACATCAAGGTCTACTATCCGAGGGCCGAAACGTTCACCAGGAACTCGCCCAACGAATGATTCGACAGCCTTCAGAAGCTTCAAAAGTTCCGTAGCGGAAAGTGTTGTGGTGACCTATCAAACCACGGATAAAGAGGTATTCCGATCTCAACATTTCACCGGTGCGTACCATGCAAGCGCAATTAATAAAATTAGGCTGACCCAGAACGTACATTGGAGATGTTTCATACATGAAGCTTGTATTTGTCACGGTCACCAGACCGGCGTTGCCCTTGGTAATTGTGTCGAAGGCGGATTCGTTCGAGGGATTCTCAAGTACACGCAACGCCGTCTCGATGTTTTTGAATCGGTCCCCAACATTTGATCCAATGGCTATGGCGGAGAAGGAGACACCGCTGAACGCAAGTTACATTTTAGGTTTCAACTACTCGTGAATTTCCTGGGAACGATAGTGAGACGCACGGTGGGTTTCCATAAGGCGAACTGGGACCTTCGAGGTCAAATTTCGAACGAGTTAGAGTGATCTGAGCCGTGTCGGCAACGAGTAGAGCCACAGGCTTTGATAGCTCTACAGTAACAGACGATGTTCCTTCCTTCAACAATTCAAAAGATTTCTTGATTAATTCAGCCGCAATTGTTTCCGCCGTACGATAAACGTTCAATTCCATGAACTATATAAATGTAGAGTGAGGTAGTCAAAATATACGGGTGACAATTCTCACCTTTTGAAGGGCAGTGGTAAGCCAAGGGAAAATATCGAATCTCTTGTAGGATTTGGGATCTCTATCGATGCTGAGGTCGATCACGATGGGCTGTGACTCCCGAAGCTCGTGCTCATGAGCACCGATAAATGTTCTAACCTGCCATTTCTTGATGTAGAAGCAATCCATCTCTGATTTACGGCCATCCCTGGTCCTCGTAATGCGCACACCTGCACCGCCGGCGCTTAATACACCCTTCGGCAATTCGACTTCGATAATGACCATCCAGATGTTCGGCGAGTCTTTCATGCATGCAGCGGCAAGTTCTTCCGCGAGCTCCTCGATTAGAGAGAGATTTTGAGTGTCGGCAGGCGGCTCTCGATTACACACTGCTTGAACGGCGGCGCAAATCGTAACATAATCCACAGAAGTCGTGTAGTCATCAGATGCAGCGGCAGTTGTGATGTCATGCACAATGTCTACCGAGACTTTGACAGTTTGTTTCGGATACGACTGATCATCGTTGGACCATGGTTTATGCTTCACCTGCATGGTGAACGACAGACCGTTGACTTTGACATGGTCCTCATGTGACATGATCGATATCACAGATACTAGATGTTAGCAAAGTTGTAAGTTGAGGTGCTCCCAAGTACTACTGCTTGACAAAGTCTTGATTAACCAGTATGTCGAAAGCACAAGTAAAGTGAGGTGGTAAATGGGAGAGGCGCATCTAGTGAACCGTGTGACATGGGCGTCTGTCCACTTTCGGTCATCCAGCCATGAGCAAAGAACTTGCAGTCGCACTTCAAAAGTTGGCGACATATCGTGCTCAGAACTCTCGCGCCTCCCAACAGACATTTGAACAAGGAGTTACTGTTTTGAAGCACAATGCTCTTTGGAAGCAAGGGGACGACGGTTCGTGGAAACATGGTTGCGTGGAAGTCAGCTGAACCCAGGCTACTGGTTAGGGTGGGCGTTTTTGGAGCAGCTTACATTGGCTTCATTGGACGTTGGAAAACCAGATGTAGCAGATGTAAGTCGTCAAGTTCTACAGGGAACCCGCGCGTTGACTTCGGCTACAGAGGTGTATATCTCTTTTGACGCAAAAATTTCCGGGATCGCCTCGCGTCGAATGTCTGACTGGAATCCGTTTAGAGGCCACGGAAACTCCTGAGGTTGCACTGAAGTATTACGACGACATGCTCTCTATTGAGGAGTCGAATGCGGTACGATGCTGTTCCTCTGCAATTACACAACCTCCATTGACTTCGGAGTCACCCCGGCACGACAGGCTCTTTGGAAACGCAAGATATCAGTTCTTAGACGAATGGGGCAAATAAACCGTGCCGTAGAGGAACTCTCATCGTACCTGGATACATTCTATACCGACGTCGAGGGATGGCTAGAGCTAGCGAACATATACACCTCGTGTAATCAGTGCGTACTGTCTGCCAGCCTACACACAAGTCTTCTGATGCTAATCCGTCCCTGTAAGGTACACTCTTGCGCTGCAAGCGCTGCAGCACACATTACTCCTAGCACCTCAAAACTCATTTTACGCTCTACAGGCAGCAGAGACCGCGTATACAGCCGGCGATATTCCTTTAGCCATCAAGATGTTCTTGACTGTCACTGACATGTCGGATGACTCCGATTCGCCTGCTGATTCTATCCCAGAAGGTATCACAGTGCGAAGTTGGTACGGTGTCAAATTGGTTCGTGCCAACAACTATATACGTTCACTTCACCACACTAACTAACGCCATTCGTTGCAGTGCACTCGCAACCTTTTAAAGGACTCTCGGACGACCAGCGTCTCGCCGTCTCAAACACCTGTGCCAGAGCATGTAAAGTTATTAGACGAATTAGCCACCGAGAGGCTTCTAACGGCATACTCGAGTGGCAACGGACCTGTCAATGGGAGAGAGGTTCTGGTTAAATGGCTAGAAGCGAAATAAATTTTCTTGTTTATTTGACTTATTTAAATCTCGTTGGAGTCGTATTTGCACCTTGATTTGCACTTGCACGCTTTCTGGAAAATTTGTCGAAATGCAATTCCAATTTGGGTCACACATTTTCGTTCTCTTTCAACCACTTACATAACTGGTCATGGCAAGTTCAAGCAGTGCAAACTGGGAGCTAGTCACCATAGGCCGCGGAAGCTTTGCCTCGGTCCATGTCCTTACCGGCCGACCCGTTGCGTTCAAAGCAGTCCTGGACTCATCGCGTACGAACGAACTTCATAGAGAATTTGCTATGCTTTGCGAACTATACCAAGCTCGAGACCGTGATTCCATCTTTTCCTTCACATGTCCGATCGCATACCACGACTCTGAGTCTCCTGACGGATTTACGGATTCTGGAGGAGCACAACGTTTCTCCGTTTCGATTGACGACTTACAACTTCTAAATTTTCCTACTGCCGTGTTTGCTATGGATCACGTAATTCCTCTCCCTCCATCCACTGCTAAGTCCATTCGACAATTTTACCCTGCAGGATCAGACTCAGCTCCTGATCCGTCACTTTGTCGCCTTTACTTTGGAAAGGAAATCCAAGTAACGGGTCAATCGGGCAGACCACACACATTTTTCAACTCTAGCAATTTTCCACTTGATTCGAATCGTTACCGTCATATCACGATTCCAAAGGACTGTTATGTCACTCCTGAGAAAATTGCCTTTGGGATGGGCCAGACAATCAGCAGGATTCACTGGCACATGGGATATGATGCTCGTGACATCGAGTTCGTGCTGGGTGGAAGAGGATTTAGTGACGTCGGACTTTATGTTATCGACTTCAATCAGGTTTGCATTGTCAACGGTCTGGATGTGTTTACTAATAAACTAAATATGCTAGATGCGCCACTGGAGCAAAGACAAGGCAGATGTGCCTGCGTTGGTCAACGCGCACTATGCAAACGACCCATACTACCCGTGTGCTCGGAACACCGACACGCTATATACCCAATTCAAAGCCGGGTATATGAGTGCATGCCCCGAAACAGCGTATGATGCAGCGACGGCGTTTCTCGAAGCAATCGAAACCGAACAACATAAAAGAGATGTAAAAATAAAAAGTATAGGAGTGAGTTAACGGACCCGGAGACATACAGTGGAGTATTGCGGGTCGCATTTATCCATCTGAGTCCACGTCACGGTTGGCGCAGGCGAATGACAAAGGTAAATTCCCCGAGCGCATACTGTAGAATAATATCCGGACTCAAGGATGACGTATACCGGCAGTCACCCCACTTAGAATAGGAATAAGGCGAGAACACTCTTTGTCAAACAGCCTGAGTCCTTTGTCGTTGACAGTGTGACCATATCACGTGCCCTCGTCACATATTTCGCCGAAAGGGAAATCTCTTCGCGCTTGTTTCTTCCCCCTCGTTACCATTGAATACCGCGAATTCCACAGCAGAACCAGGAACCTGCGGCTCGGATTTCTGACATGCCAGGGAATCCTCGTGTCTTGAAGTCCATTGATAGGCAGCAAAATACTCCTAGGACTCCGGAACCTGTCCGGCAGAAACGCGCGCCATCGCTCGTAGCCGGAAACGCGGAAGGAAGCCAGAAACGTCGTGCGCAGCATGATCACAACGAAGGCTCCAGTACACCGGAAGCTGTGAAAAGACTGCGGACTGGTGGTACGCGTTTTTCGTGGTCGCGTCATGCACAAAGGCTAACCATTGAGCAGTGCCAGTCTACGCACGGTCACATCGCCTTCCGGACGAGTCACCGCGGAAGCAAGCGCAACGTCTCAGCCAACATGTCTCTGGTTTCAGTTTGAATTACGATGTGGAGAGTCGCATTGAAAGTATCGACAGAAATGGCTTGAATAGCGAGGAAATGTGAGCTCGTCACATCTTATGTACTCTTTGGTCTACGCCGTGCTTACGCGCGTATCGCAAAGCTTGACTGAGGCAATCACCATCTCGAACACGATTTATGGATCTGAGGTTGGGTTAACGGTGAAGGACGCGTTGAAAGATCTCGGATTGAAAACGTAAGCATTTGAACAATTGAAGTATTGACGTGCCTTCCAACTTGGATGGATTTAGCCTCAGAGATGTCCTTCCCGGGTTGGAAGTTCGGCTCCTTAGACATCAGGTCATTGGAGTCAGCTGGTATGTCTTCTGGGCACGATGCCTCAGGCAGGAAGTTGACGTCATTGTTGCCAGGATGCTTCACCAGGAGAAAAACACTCCGCATAAAGGCGGCATCCTCGCGTGAGCTATCTGAACAATTGTTATTATTCCAATATGTTGATTCATTCATCCTACAGCGACGAAATGGGATTAGGGAAGACCGTTCAAATGATCGCGACCATGGCTATGAACCCGCCAAAACATGGGTCTGGAGGTCCTCGAACAACTCTGATTGTTGTTCCTGTCGCTCTACTGGAGCAGGTTCGTTACTTGAAAGTGCACGAATGCCAACCGTGTTGACGAAACATCAATTTGTAGTGGAAAGATGAGATCGAGACGAAGTCAAATGGCCTCTTTAGGGTTCACATTCACCATGGTCGTGGCAAAATGAAGAGTCCAGATCAGATGCGGAGATATGATGTAAGGATTCAGTTGACTCTAAGCTTTGAGAGAATGAACGACATCTAACCAGGTCATTTTGACCACCTACCATTCGTTGACATACGAATTTGCGACACCAGACGGCATGGATAGTGGAGATGAATCTGATTATCTTTCCAGACACGGGTACGTACGCTCCATGTTCTGTATGTTGATGAACTTTTCTCAATCCCCCAATTATAGTGGCCCTCTCACGCGCATGGTGTTTTATCGACTCATTCTAGACGAAGCACAATTGATCCGAAACCGTTCCACGCAATCAAGCAAAGCGGTGGCAAAACTTGAAGCTGAACATCGGTGGATGCTCACTGGTACTCCTGTCACAAACTCCTTGTTAGTATGAAGATGCCTACGTCGACAATGTACTGACATGAGTTGCAACAATGCCAGGGCTGACTTGTACGGCTTGATTCGTGCTGGCCGATATAGGCCATGGAACAGCTGGGAAGACTTCGATGAATATATTGTATGCAGACGACATCACGGGATATTTCTCCTCATCTGAATTCTTACTGATAGGGCAAAACTCAATTGTCTGATCCTCCACTGGCTGGTAGGCAAATGACTATTATTCGCTGTCAGTAATAATTCATTGTCAATAGGTATGCGCGCAAAAGAGATACTGAAACCTCTTCTACTCCGGCGCACGAAAAATGCCCAACTTGTGAGATCCAATGTAATTGCTTCCTTCGAGTCATGTCATTAATGCCGCGCAGGAGGGGGAACCGTTATTGCTCCTTCCACCTAAAGATATTGATATTGTGGAGCTGGAATTCTCCCCAGATGAACGTCTTGTGAGTGACTTTCGTCGAATAACTGAAGCATATTGTTCAAACTGCCACGTTTAGATTTACGATAACCTTGAACGAAGGTCTAGAATGGAGCTGAATAAATTCATTAAGCAGAACGCGTTGGTCAAGAAGTATGTGTTTCGTGTTTATGACTTTGAGAACTGACATGTACTTATCACGATTCCCCCAGTCACGCAGCTGTGCTTGTGAGAAATTGCTTATTACCATGCTGATTGAATGTTTGTTGATGTTCTTCCAGGTTATGATATTACGTTTGCGGCAGCTCTGTTGTCATCCGAACCTGATCCTGGTGCGTCGCCTTCGTCAAGTGTTCATTCTCGCTGTAATTCTAACTTTGGTTACGTCTTGATTGTATCCACAGAGCATGGCTGAGGGTTACGAAGACCCTTCGCTCATTGTGGGTAGCGATGATGCCAAAGAACTAAGCAAAGCAACAAAGATGATGGGGAAGAAGTGGGTTGCTGAGGCGAGTCTCGGGCGAATGATTTGTTTGTCATTTTGCTTATGTTCGACTTCGGCAGATTAAACAAAAGTATGCTTTAACACTTCACTGGCAACCTTCGCGCATGCTAAAATATGTTGTGCAGATTTATGCGACGAGCCAGAATGGAAGACCTTGAGTTCGGTTTGGATGATAACGGGGGCAGTGACACCGACATGGCTTGCCCAACGTGCAAAGATTGTACGTTGTCATTTCTCAGGCTATAAATTCAACGGCTGACATCCGTGGAGTCTTCATGAACGGAAGCGGTCGAGTGGTAGAGTGTGGTCATGAAATATGCATCGGTATGAAAAGTCCTTATGATATTCCAGTCAACCGTATGTCTCACCATTTTTTAGATTGCCTGTCGGACTTAATGCAGTCCGCCGTTCAACATGACAATGTCTTGTAATGTTTCCGGCATGATTGATTCGGCAGGTTTCTGACATAATCTTTGCAGCCAAGGATCAGAAGCCGAGATGGCGAAAGCAGAAAAAGAATATGAAGCTGCAGTCACCAGAGGATTCCGGCCTTGTATGTTGACTTTTTCAATTATGGCAAATCGCCGGAATTGACGTGTGGAATGGTCAGGCCCAAACTGTCGTCAAATGTTCGATCCAAAGAAAGTATTTTTTAGCTCAGCATTCGAGCCGGATGACGAAGAAGTCGACGCGGCACGTCGAGCAGACCGAAAGGCGGCTTCCACATCCCGCGAGTCACCATCAAAGGAAGAGACACCCGAGCGTGATATCATGGATTTAGAATCGGACGACGAAATGCCAGATTTTAGCCAGCTTTTGGCTAGTTCGGCGCCAAAGGACAAGAAGGGGAAGGGGAAGGCTTTGCAGGTTTGTAATTTTGTGCAGTGACCTCACTTACCAAAAGTACCGATCGTCGACGTTAGGATGACAATGTTTTGGATATTTCTTTAAAAGACGTCGATGACGCAACTAATCCTCAAGAAATTGGCCCCGTGCCGTCAGAGAAGGTTATCGCAACGTGGAAACGTGGAAACGTTGATCTGGAGCCGTCTGCAAAGATGGTAGCTTTGATCGACTTACTCAAGGAGTGGGACATGGATTCCAACTGCCAGGATAAAGCTATTTGTTTCTCCCAGTGTGAGTGGCTTCTCCGCCAGTTTAATCTCGGAAGATTCACACCTCTTTTTAGGGACATCAATGCTCGATCTCATCGAAATTTTGTTTGAACGGCATGGGATACAGTTCTTAAGGTATGACGGGAAGATGAATAGAGAAGCGCGAGACTCCGCGTTGGCAACCTTCAGGAAAGCAGGGGGTCCTAGAGTGATGATCATCAGGTGCGTCGAGTTAAAATATCAATTTGATGCTCATTGAATGCGGTCATTTAGCACGAAGTGCGGGAGTGTCGGTTTAAACCTTGTGTCTGCAAACAGAGTGGTCAAGTGTGTCTTTCAAATCCCCGGGCGTAAATCCAAACTCACCATTGAAATTTTAGTCTTGATCTCGCTTGGAATTTCGCGTCCGAATCCCAAGCCTACGATCGTGTTCATCGCGTTGGCCAGGACAAGAATGTATACGTGAAAAGATTCGTCGTGAAAAATACGATAGAGGAAAGGTAATTGCCTGTCCTCCACCACTGTGTCGATTGGTTTTGCTAACAGGTTGATGATTCACAGAATGCTAAGGCTGCAAGACGTGAAGATTGGTGAGTGACCAGTCATTGTGAAGCAAATGACCCAACCTCATTCTGGTTACCACAGGATTGGCTGACGCAGCTCTCGGAGAAGGTACCGAAGGCAGTAAACTCCATAAGATGAGTGTACAAGAACTTAAAGCCGTAAGCTTCACCATCTTTTGCGTCCTTGCTTTCACTCTAACGACTGGCGATTCCAGTTATTCGGCATGGCGCAGCTCGGAGACAAAGCTGGAAAATCGATATAATTTTATGCCGTATTTTATCCATTTTTATGCTACTGGGGTTGTTATTGTAGTAAAGCGATACATTATTTTTTTCTATTTGTTTAGAGTACTGAGTTACCGACACTGCCACGTGGCCCATTTCAACTCGTTGGGGATCCTCATTTCGTTGCTCATCACCATCCTTCTGTCTGCTCTTCCATCTTCACCATTTTAAATATGTTTGAGGAGGAGCTCAAGACCCTCCGGCGGCTCGGTTTTCGATATGTAACGAAATATTTCTTTGAAATCCATCGGCTTGTCTCATGGTTACTGGCAGGCTTTACTTCAAGCGCTTAATTTCGCGTCGGTCATTGCGTCTGGCCTCATGATGTGGAAAGGACTTGGTCTCCTGACCAACACCGAGTCCCCAATAGTTGTGGTTTTGAGGTGCGGCACATTGCAATTACGAGCCATGTTCCGAACGTCTGATCAAACAACCCAGTGGTTCAATGGAACCGGCATTTTACCGTGGCGACCTTCTCTTCCTCACCAACCCCACGAGCGAACCCTACCGTACTGGAGACATCACGGTGTATAAGATTCCTGGCGCAGATATCCCTATAGTTCACAGAGTCATTGAGACTCATGAAGCTGTGTCCAAAGAGTACGTATGACCGCTGTGTTTCCCGTGTCTCGTCCCTGACCACATACGCCATTGCTCCAGCCGTGTTTCCGCTTCACCGGTTTCTAAACAATATTTATTAACGAAAGGAGATAACAATTATGCGGATGACATCGAACTGTATCAGGGTTTAGAATGGTTAGAAAGGAAACACATCGTTGGCAAGGTCCGCGGGTATGTAACATGGATCCACATTGTTTGAGTGCCATCTAATGACCTTTTAGATTTTTGCCATACGTTGGCTACGTCACGATTGCTATGGTGGGCAACAACCTCTTTCATGACTTGTTACGGAGTTCTCACTGTTTGACAGAATGACTTCCCTCAGTTGAAATACGCCCTACTAGGCGGTCTAGGTCTCATGGCGTTAATACAACGAGAATAAACTTGTTCTTCCTCACGCTCTCCGCATGGGACCCTTGGCAAGTTCTAATTCAACTCGCATTACTCTCAGTTCCCACGCTGTGGCCAAATGGATGTTGTAAGATTCCCTCGCTCGGCCCACTTGGATGGCCTACAAAGCGAACCCGTCCGATCCTGAAGCTAGATCGCTCCGATCGCACCGTCTTTGCCGAGATAGGTTCCTATATACACCACTAAATTATTCTCTGCAAGCCACGGATAATTGTGCCGAACGGCACTCTGATGCGTGGCGAACGTCCTCGGGTCTGTGAACTGTTCTCTACCGCTGTGTGAATAAGAACTGCTTGCTCTGCTCCCGTGGTCTTGAGAGTATGCACTGGTCAATCCTCGACACCCTCATATATGCCGTGAGGTCTGCATTTTGTACCACCACCTCTCTGAATTCTGGCTAATGCTGCTCCATCAATATGAGCCATTAATCGAGGAATTACTTCTGGTTCACAATCCTGCCCATCCCCATGAGAAACGGTATGAAGAGAGATGGTGGTCCGGTTGTCCATATTTTGCGACCACACCAAACCGCCACGAAGCCACGCAGGTTATTGCATACGATATTAAAACCGATCCATTTGGTGCTATAGAACGTACGTACGTAGGTGCGCGATGTCTTTGGATACATTGTTGACTAGATCTAGGTGATCCCCACTTCGATATTGAGTCGCAGCGGTGCTGCAACATCTTTCAGAAATCTATTCACATTTGCGAATCGAATGAAGAGTTTGTCGTCGCGCGGCCATTCACATTCACGTTTATCGAAACAGTGCTTTACGGTCTTGCGACAGTGGTGGTTTTAATCATGATCTCATTGGCATGCTGGTTAGTGATAGCGGCCCCGGTCATGTAACGCCGTGGATGGTGGAAATTTTAATTTTATCTTGTTACGTAAACCAACTGATCAATGCTTTACAGGGTCGTACGCAGAGCTCGCTACAGGGATGGCACGTCAACCGACGTCCGGTTAATGTTATTCCTTCTATCCTTCTTACTACCTCAAGATTCGTTATGATTTCGTCCATCGCACGAGTTGGGGCAAGAATGTACTAGAGTACTGCACGGGACACGAAGCAGATGGAAGGCGGCAGCCACGCTATTCTCGTCGCCTTTCGTCATCGAACTAGCTCCGGGATCTGCAACTGCATTGAGTGCATTGTTTGAGAAAGAAGATTGTCCGCATGTTGTGATTTGCTATACACTGTGCTTGGCATCTCCGGCGTCCGACCGTCATGCCGCGGTGGAATCCCAGTCAAGTACCAGAGAGTTTTTCTCGGGGATCATTCTTGCACTGGTGTCATCAGCTGGTGTCAGAACAAATCGTTGAATGACTCTTGAAATTCAACAGCTAGGACACTGCTATTTGTGTCTGCTCTGTTGTCCACTCCCACCGGAATTCCACTTTGTCTGTCATGACAGCAGATATATTTTATGAATTAAGTGAGTCCTGCCTGACGCTTTTAAATTTTTTTCTGGCAATCAAGACAAGTAGCTATCGTTTCAGGCTACATAATCCGTGCTGCCAAAGAGATTGCACTGTAGTCGTAAGAGCCCAGAATCAATGCCAAAGCGAATCCGCAAATCACTAAGTCTTGCATCCAGCTGCGATGTACAGACGGTTGACGGAAGTCAATGCTTACATGCTCGTCAAATGCAGCAGAATCGTGAAACTCTACAAGCCGAGAATTTTTTGGTCCCATGGAGTTGTATTTTTTTCGGTTCTTGGCTAAATTTTTCTCAGATAACCACTCCGAGTGGTCAATATATGTCACATTCTGATCTGTTGCATCTTCAAGAATACCGCGACGACGATAGTACAGCAGATCTCATACTAGGAGTCCATGGCCAATTAAACAAACTGCCATGTTACGGATATCTCACCCGCGCTGAGGGGTGCAAAAACTTCGAATGCAGCGGGGGATAAATCAAGGCCATTTAGCCCACAAGTCGGACACTCATCCACAACCCTGACTGTGGCGCTTTTGCCTCCAGCTGATGGAGTGTCAGTTGCCGAAACCCAAAAGGTGGACAGACACGCACAAGTTACGCGGATATTTTTGAAGCAATCACTACTGTTGGCAACTGGCGTTAATGTGCGCTCAAGGTATAGATGGTTACTCCTTACTTGTTGAAATTCTGGACTGATAAGGCGACAATGAAGTCGGAAGGTTGGTTGAAGATTCCGCATTCACCCAGTCCAGGTTCGTAGAACGTCGCTATATTGTATTTCCTCGTCAGTCATTCGCAAATGCGAAAGGTTACAAATTGTTTGCGAACCGACACCGCTGTGCACCTGGCGTTTACTGGGGACTGTCATGGCGCTACCTGTACCGGCGAGGACGAGCACTGCTGCGGTGAAAAACTTGCCAACCATTTTTGATGCGGATGTGGTGTGTATGTGTAACGAAGGCCGACGGTGACTACAAGGGAGCCTGCAGAACAAGACCTCAAATCCGGGACTTTCTTATACGTTTCGTACCCTGGAACGGCATCAGGAACAACTTGAAACAAACATAACCTGGTCACAAGCTTTGCGGGTCATCGGCCCACTTCATCCTTCATCAACCGCGGAGTCATCAGAAATTATTGAAGGATCCAGTATTCTGCCCGGCGCATCGGAAAGGCGGAATGCATGTTCATTGCAGGCGTTAGGCGCTTCAGCCTGATTGAACAATTGCGTGCACACTCACCAGACACGGCAATGTGGTGTTTAGATATGCAGAAAGATCGGATCAAAAGTGCTTCAAGTGCCTTGGAAATTATCAGAACATAGACTTGGAAGTTTTGCTTCTCAAAAGATCGCAGTCTGCGCTGCTTGGAAGACATACTGGTGCTGACTCGACCGCCCAGTGGCTGATTGCGTCAAGGATATTTCTGTGTTCAGGCCTGTTCTGTTCAATCTCGACTATTGTTATCTGGTTCTGGATGACAATCCTGGCGCAGTCCAAGGTTTGGTGAGTTTCGGGCAAGAGCAGGCATGTGAAAATTGTATTTTTACACACATAGTATAGGCGCTACTGCGAAGTTTATCCGGTCACTGATGCATTACTCATGGATGGGACCCTTTTGCGGTTTTAGAGAAGGAAAGGACGCGCCATAGCAGGATTTTGCGGGCAGAAATACGCCGCCCACAATTCTCTCCACTCGGCTAGACGTCCTAGTGGGAACGGAGAGTACCTGCAGTGACGGGGGCTACACCCGTGACGTCCGAGTCGGCGTCACTGGGACGAGATTTAAATTTGACATACGGCTTCCTTCTGTAGGGTAGCAAACGGCGTGAGACTAGCACATAGCTGTATTGTTAGCTCTCCAGACTGTTTGGTGTGCTTGTCCACCCGACGTAGCATCCCTCCCCGACTCTCGAAGAGGGGGTCTATGTGGATTTTTCACTAATAAACGGACTTCCATGTACCCGCGACTGGTAAGGCATCAATACAGCGAGCTCGTTAGACAACCGCTTGCTTAGTGGCTTGCGATTACATTCACAGCATGAGAGAACCACAACAGCGCGTGAGGAAGACCGTATGCAAATAGTTTTGCCTTTCCAGTGCGCACTTGAGGATTGGGTCCATGCAAAAGGTCTATTTCGCACAACGGAGCAGTTGCTTGGAAAGGAACGAGGGTCGGGGATCCGAAGTTTCCTTTCGTACGATCTCCGTAAGATTGCAGGGAAACCCAACTCTTGAACACTCTGAACGGAGGGAAATCGTGCAGTTCAGACTTCTTCTTTTCTCTTGTCTACTTCATTCATACAAACTGCCACACTGCCTATAGTAACAACACAACTCAGACGGTAAAAGAGCAGCACTCAACGACTTCAAAGGAATTGCCATGTAATGTCAATTCGACCCAAATCTTCGGATGCAAGAGCATTGAATGCAGCGGGAGAGAAGTCCAAATCATTCACTCCGCATCCTAGGCATTCGTCGACTACGGTGACAGTAGTACTCTTCCCCTGGACTGGAACACAAAAGCAAAAAGGTCAGGATAACAATGAAATGATCGTTCATAGCGGCACGCACATGATGCAGTAATTTGTTTGCCGGAAACAGGGTTGCTATTGGGGTTCCCTCCATCGAATCCTCTGTGGACACGGTATGACTGTGGAGCTCCGTCGACAAATAAAGAACGGCACGCTTACGGGAATGAATTGAACAATTGCGAGGATATCGCCACAATTGGGTCGGAACCACTGCTGGTGGTTCCGCATGCGCCGACACCGGGATCGAAAAATGTCCCTGGAATTTTTTAAAGTCAAATCATATGCGAGCAAACACGGGTATAAATGGTTCGAACCGAAACCGGAATGTACGCTTGCGTCCTGGCGTTTGCTAGGAGCTGTCAGGGCACTGGCGGTAGCCGCGAAGAAGAGAGCCACTGTGGTAATAAATTTGCCGGCCATTTTCGTGAGCAGATATTGCAAGTTGGTTGATGGCGTAGAACGGTTGGACGTTGTTGTAGAACTACTTGTCTGCGCAGCAGAAATGATAGATGTAGGAAGTCTGCATTGGCAATGAAATATTAGGTGTTGTCACATCATTATTAGAAATAAATGAACGCTTACGAAGTCTGCACAGCAGAGCTCTTGGGAAGAAAGAAGAAGTGAGGTGTGGCCTGAAGAACGAGGCATCTGCACGAGACATTCTTATACGTATCGAGCTCCATTCTTCCGTCTAAAACGGCATCAGATGGTGACATGACCAGCCATGATCTCGCAGATGTTCGGTAATTGTGTCCTCGATCTCAGGGTGGTCGTCAAGCACTGAGATTGAATCAAAGAACCACGCCGATGAGATAGGAGATAGACACAATAACATGGAGTGTCATCAACACTGATTCAAGAGTTGTTCAAATTCAACATACGTAGCCACTGGTAGCGCGCAAAGACAAAGATGTTTTGATGTAGAACGATCAGATCAAACCATTTCCTGGATACGATTACGGCAAGTTATATGTCATAGCACATGCAGGTTCCGTATGCATAGCGTGAGTTTTAAATCCATTGTGGCATGAAACGACTTGTAGAGGGTGAGCATTTCGTGGTTGAGGTTAGATGGCGCATCATTACGTCAGCGAAGAATCCATTTCTTCCATGCTACGATGTCATGGCCGAAAGTCAGAGGTTCTCCTTAACGCAGCGCGACTCCGACACGTTCGTAAATACAACAAGGATGTGGCAGTGCTATCAAAGGAGATAAGAGACGACTATGAACTTGAAGAGTCACGGCGGCGTCAAAGGAAAACCGATTGGAAGAGAAGACAACGGGTTAGACGAACAATCGCACCATTACACCACAGTTCACGCGTTTATCTGTGTCTTTATAGGGACAAACGTTCCTAGACCATCTAACGATGACAGTACAAGCCGGTGTGTCCTTTGCAGATTCGAGTAAAGACATGAACTGACGAGCAGCATAGGCAAGGGCGGCGACGGTTGCGTTGCATTCCACCGCGAAAAATTTGTTGCGTACGGACCGCCTTCTGGGGGGAATGGTGGACGCGGTGCCGACGTTTTCATTGTTCCTACCCCTCACCTTACAACGCTTTCATCGGTCCCAAAGCATGTGCGCGGGTTAGCCGGAGGACATGGCCGAGGCTCATGGATGAATGGTCGAAATGCACAACCTACGATAATCAAAGTCCCTCTTGGAACGGTCGTTCGTGAAGTCAAGACAGACGATTCGAGCCGAGCATTCGATACCTATGGTTTAGATGAGGACCAGCTGAAAGGCTTGACTCTGTCAGAACGCGTGAAAAAGATGAGGGAGAGAAGATGGGTTCACTACCCTGATGCAGAAGATGACAATCTGCAACGTGATGCATTCAAAGAAGCGGAGAAAATTCTATATCGCCAAGAGCGGGAAAAACGCGCAGAGCTTCGATCACGGAAACGTTCGCTGCTTAACCTTGACCTGGACAGAGAGTACAATTCTTCCAGCGACCACCCATCGTATATTTCCCAGCCAGGATATCTTGTAGCGACAGGAGGAACGGGAGGCATCGGCAATCCAGCGTTCATCACCACTGACAATCGATCACCAAAATTCGCCACACGTGGAACAGATGGCGAACGCGTTACCCTCTCCCTTGAACTCAAGATTCTCGCTGACGTGGGACTCGTAGGCTTCCCGAACGCCGGTAAAAGTACATTATTGCGAGCCCTGACTGGAGGCCGAGCGAAGACGGAGGTCGCGGACTACGAGTTCACGACACTTAATCCTGTGGTTGGCGTGGTACGCATCGGCGTTGACGGTGGATTGTTGGAAGGAGGAGACGAAGGTGGTCGCGTCATAGAAGACACAAAAATTGAAGAAGAGCGATTTGCTGGCATGATGGAAAGGGGCGAGCTTGCTGAAGCGCTCACACGAAACCAACTACCGCCAACAGAAGCCTCCGCGGGAGGCTCATCCTCATTCATGACGATGCATAATCTGCAAGAGGAGTTCAGGTTCACCATTGCTGATAATCCCGGTCTCATCTCACAAGCGTCAGAAAACGTTGGCCTCGGCCACTCATTCCTTCGCTCCATCGAACGTTCCCTTGCTCTTGTCTATGTCGTCGACTTGTCGGGACCGAGTCCAGAACAAGAATTGAGGATTCTTCGCGACGAGCTTGAGAAATATAAGCCTGGTCTCAGCGCGAAGGCTCGCATGGTTATCGCAAATAAAGCCGATCTACTAGGTGGCGGAGTCGAGGCTGGTGAGGAGAAAGCGAGGCAGAAACTCCAACGGTTGGAAAGATTTGTTGAAAAGGAAATGCGATCAGTTCATGCAGTCCAGAAGAGCGCCGCCGTGGAGCGGACCGTTAAGGACGCCGGTGTGGTATTAGAAGTTGGAAAGGTTCTGGACGTCGTTGCTATCTCCGCTAAGTTCAGCGAAAATTTGAGGAAACCATTACAGTTACTCAGGCGGTACGTAGGGGAAGCTAGATGTTTAAGGAACCCTGAAATATAAATATTACTAATTGCTGTATGACGATTGAGCAAATGTGCCAGCAATCGCGAGCAATCTGAGGTGGATAGGAGTGTGTATTGCATTCAGGAACGCGTTGACGGACGCACGAACGACAGTTTCATTGGTGAGTAGAATACTTCCAGTAATGATAATAGTTACACTGATGATATGGACAATAATAATATTCATTGAATATGCAAAATTTAGAACAATCCTATGTGCAAATAGCGAGATAGCAATTGCGACGACTAAAGAAAGAAAGCGACGTTAGGGGATCGTTAGCATGGTTTGACGTAAACATTGGATCTAATGATGGAACCAAACGAGTGGAGATACGATGGATGAATATGGTGACCATAATAACTACAATTGAAGAGAGAACGAGGCGACTCTGCGCAGAGGTCTTGCGTGTACGAGTGTCAACCCGGCGGGTCGGGTTTCCAGTTGTCCCACGTGCCAAGATTACCCTGTTGCCTCGACATATTCATCTCACTGCCCTGTCCTTGAACGGCCGTCGGATGAAAATGCGTGGTGTCCGCGGCCCCATGTCCTTCCATGTGTGCCCCCTCGCGGGAAGAGAAGTACAAATTATGAGGGGATATACCTGGATGCTGCATGGAGGAAAGATCGGCAGGTTGCAAGCCGCCCGAAAGACTCACGTCGCCACTTAGCATGTTATAATCCTCATGCGGACTGGGGGAAAATGGGCAATACTCCTGAGTGTTGGAATTGGCCGACAGCGGACTCGGCTGAGGTGGGGGATATTGGTATAGGTGGGCATGCGACTGCTGTACTGTGAGCGTCGACGCGTTAAACACGCCAGGAGTGGGCGAAAACGAATTTGAAAGGAATGGAACTGCGAGTCCCGTCGCTCCGCTAATTGCCTGACCGGCCTCGTGAGGAGTCGCAGGAGGGTGGGAGGAGTGAATTAGATCCGTATCGTTGCGAGGTATAGGGCGCTGTGGTTGTGAAACAGGTGGTGGTAGCACGATAGGTGGGGGGTGGTATTGATTTGTGCTCGCTGTGGAACTCGATCTAGATCGACCAGTCATATCACTAGGAACATCGGTCTCCCTCCTTGCTCTGGCGCGAATACCCATTAAAGGGTATTGCTCTATGGGTTTCGTACGACTTTTACGGATCTTCCCGCCTGCCTGGTCACGGCCACCGCGGCCGATCTTCGACGGACCTGCCTCTGACGACGGTGACCGATGGCTGTCGGAAGAATGATGGTGGCTCACGGTCGGCGTTTGCGGGTTATGCTGACTGGCCCTGGCACGCAAAGTGGTACGGTTTCTTCGAGGTGCCTCAGCGTCGTCAAGTTTCGAGCCAGTACGGCCAGAGGGAAGGCATCCACCTCCGGTGCTGAACGCATTCGCAGCGGCAACTGCAATTATACCAGGGCCAACAAAAGGGAGTTCTGCTCCATCCAGCATCGAGATAGGCTTTGCCACCGCCGCTGCGGCCGCATTCCTTTTCCGCTTCGTACCAGCAACTCCATGCGGTGCAGGTTCCGCCTTCGCCAACAACATTTCCACAATTTTGACTGCCTGAGTAGGTGCATAATCGATGCCGCCGCTCACTGACCCTCTCCCAGTCGCAACAATCGGATCATGTAGCATTTCCAGCGCAGCTCGTGCGTCTTCTCGCGCAGCCCTCGAGTAAATCGCTTCGGGTTGCGTGATGGCGCTGTGCGATGCGACAACCGCAGCATCGAAAATCGAGCAACCGAACGAATAGCACAAGTACGTCATAGGCCGAATATTCCGAAGGACCTGCAGTTGCACGCGAGAAGCGTGCACGATTGCATGTACTGAATTGATTGAGTGGAGTACCGCGGCTGCGGGTACCTTTGACGGATGGTTGAGCTTCAGAAAAGGAACGAAGAGTTTCAGTAGCACGCGATTCATCAGAATGACAATTTCTGCGCGCTGAGCAATGAGATAAGGCGAATGGACCTCCCACTCGTCGATGTGCGGGACGTTTGAAGAACTCGGCGCGGTCGGATGGGCGGAAGACATGAGGTCCGCCTCGTCGGCACCATCTGGCTGAGACTTTGAATGATCAACCGACGAGGGAGGGAGGGCGACCACGCTCGACGCCGAGTCCATGGGTAGCTTGAATTTGTCCGGAAGCTCTGAGTACCACTCAGAAATCTCACGGTGATACTCAACGGCCTCTTCGATGCTGTAGTCCGAGTCGGTTATCGGATCTCGGAATGAACGCTTCTTGACGCTCTTGACGCGCTGAGAGAGGCTGTCGGATGTAGGGTTTTGAAAAAGGTACGTAGGGAGGAAATGGTTAGATTGGCGAATGCAATCAAAGTAGGGAAAAACATTAAAATACTGACCGACGGAAAATAATCTGGAAAGTAATGTTTCCGTATAGGCTATCCTCGTCGCGGGACGGAAGTGACGTCGAAGCTGGGTTAAATAGACTCTCATTGACCTCTGCGGGCATGCGAGTTGTGTGTTGGTCATCCGAGATCGACGGCGGCTGACCCATGCAGTCTGAGACGTATCTGATACATACGTTAGGATCCGTCAAACGAAAAGTACCCGTGTAAAATATAAGGATTCCACAGATAAAGACCGGACCGGCCATAGAAAGGATGAAAAGACGACCCACAAGTCCATGTCGTGAATTGCCCACCAGAGCCGCCTCCTCATTTCCTTCTCAAATAGAGTGAACTTCTCCATGCCTGCCGCCTGTGCCTTCGCAGCAGTTGCACCATTACCTGTACAGTCATCTGGATCGAAATTCAAACCCATCATACGTGCAACGTTCACCATTTCGCCGACGAGGGGATAAAGGTCATAAGCTACCTGCGGGCGACCATCATGCAACAGATACAAGCACCACAGAAGGTGTACATGAGCATAATCGGGATCGTATGAATGATACCCGTACAGCTCCTTGTGTGTCGATGCGGCGAGCTTGGACAGGACATACAGATGTTGAGGATTCGATGAGTCGAAAATCTTCAAATGTGTGGAAGACATTGTCGAAGTGGAGGCGGAGCTACCAGCGGATGTTCCTGCTTGGCGCGTTTGGTGGGGATCAGTCGTCGAAGAGTCTGGGACGGAATTTCTATTGGCTTCAATGTGGGAAACTGTAGCGATGGCAAATCCAGCTGCGACAACGGCGAAAAAACTAAGGGTCGGCCGCGGATGCCTGTTTTCGTGCTCCTCAGGTACTCCAGCCCATTCGAATAGAGCCTCAATGCGCGATCTTAACCATGGCCAGTTAACAGAAGGGTGCATGATGTGTGTCGACTCCAGCTCTGCAAGCAGAGCTTCGCGAAGAGGCGCCGGTGGCAGCAAGGCGACCAGTTCGGGGGTTACGCCAGTCTGAACCCTGGACGTCGAAGGATCAGGGGAAAATATTCGAAAGAGGGGACGGACTTCAGACGAAATGTCCATGTGAAGAGAGCCACTGGGATCAGAGTCGTGAGGGGTATGAGGGTGGGACGCCAGAGACTCATCCAACGGTTGTAACTCAAGCCCATCATTTGGCAGTAAATCCAAGTATAACGCTGAGACGTCGTCCCTAGGGATTGACAGTGATGATCCCCTTTGGGATACAGCTAACGAGGCGCGATCACTCGGATACCTCTTGAGCTCCTGTCGCGATGCTTCCGATTCAAACTTCGCGAACTTTGCTTCCAGGTCCAGCACCCGGTTATGTACGGAAGTGATATCGCTAAATTGCGTCAATATAATTATGCGTTGAGTTAAAGACGGTAAATTTTAGAAAGAAGTTGGCCGTACACTTTGTCGCTAGCATTAGGATGGTACAGGCATCGTACCTCGACTTTCCTTTTCACGCACGACCCGCACGGTACCCGCCGGTCGCACCGCAGCTTCAGGCGTTTGCACTAAACGACGTATGGTAAATCAGATTCCACGAGCGGGGAAAGAAACCTTACTTCATGGCAAACGACAGTTGTCCTAGTAGTGCGTGACCTGCGATTGCAAAATAAACCTGATCGGTTCGAAATGCGTAGGAGGCATAGAAGACATACGGGTTGGGCGGTTCGCCTGTTGCGCCGTGTTCCCCCTGGATATGAAACTGGATTTCCTCATGTTCCGTGCTCATGTTGGACTACGAGGAGTTGAAAAAAAATCGTTAGATCGCCAGAAGGCGAAGATGCAACGATCGGGAGATCCGTGATTGGATCAGCTCGAGCTCGAGACCAGGACCGAGGGCATCCGAGCGGGTCGAAGTGAGCTGCACGACGAGATAGACGACGAGGATAGAGGGAGAGAACGAAAGTGGTTGGAGTTAAGCTGGCATGAATTCAGTGTATTGAGCCCGTTGTGGCGGTCCCCCTGGCACCACAAAATAAACGTCATTAGGCGCTGTTTGGCAACTGTTGACGATGACGGTATCCCCCGCCAAAATGAAAGTTGACGGCTCCACTCCACTTGGTGACGACAGTTGGAGTTGCTCGACCGTTTGGCCGCATCGTGAACTGTGTGTATTCCTATGATGTACGGGTACTGTACGACAGCTTGAGGGCTCCACATCGTCAATTTCCCACACTCCAAGGATATCCCGTTGACGGTTATCGTCATCGTCAAATGTTGCCAAACAGCGCCTTATCTTTGCTACTTCTTTTTGGCTTAGTGCAGGTACCAACGCTTCGCTTCGGGTTGCTCAGCGGTCAACAATGATATCCAGTCGTCGTCACCCGCAAAGCGCGGCTTTTGACAACTAGATACGCAAAGCTTCCCGCAGTAGCGCATCAAATCTCAGCGTACTATTGCAGAGGCGACAACAGTTTGTGAATTTCTTTCACACTCCATGTCCAAATCGTTACACAATTACGGGAAGACTTCCACATTTCTGAAAAGAGTGATAAAGAAACCCGACTCGGCACCGAAATATCGGTTTTCCGTCCAGAAGAATGCCACGCCGAGATTCGGCAAGTGTGCAGGCTTCCTTTTCGACTTCTCCTCTCGTTTTCAGCAGTGACCGAACTTCACCGATCTGATCTTGTATCCCGCCAATCTTCGGGAATTGCCAGAAAACGCGTCATACCATAAACCTCCCAATTTCGGTACCCCCGACAATAATTTAACTTCACCAAAAGGGGTGCTGATTGCGCCGCTCTGCACCCTCCGGTTTTTAGGGATTGGGGAGGTCCTGAACGCAGCGGGTCGTGGTTGGTATATCTGTATGAGGAAAACGTCGAATTTTTGAGTTGACCACCACGCATCGAAGGCGATGGGTTTTTTCAAATTACTTTCAGTTCTGCACGTGTGCACGCTGTCTCGGGGACAAGAGTTTCACGACTGTACCTCGCACTAACGGGCCGCCACCAGCAGAAAGAAATGCCATTATTTTAGGGCTACGATCATCGCCGTCGCTCCTTTTCTGGCAAGCGTCACTCCGAATAGCCCGTAGTGTGCGAATAAGCCATGCCTTTCAGGAAGTCTAACCTCAAATTGAACGACCCCAGCGTCGATCACAGCCACTTCAGCAACGAAAGTGTGCATTGAGGTGTGCAACAGCTGAAATGGGATTATTCTCGAACTTCTGGTATTTGTGGTACTACAGTGGTAGCATGGGTGTCCGTGTGTATCAATATTTTCACAGAATATCCGCCACCAATTAAAAAACGAAAGGACGTGTCGAAATTCGCATTATTTTCTGCGTGGTGGGCACCGACTCACCGAGCGGCTGCGCAAACTCAAATACCCGACGAGGGATGATAACCATGTGGGTCTGGTAAGCCAAAGCACGACGAGGACTCATGGCACCGCTTCAGGTTCTTCCGGTGGCGATCCCGTTTGATGAGCGCCTTCCCCGCATCGAGAAGTTCCCACAGACGGCGAAGACGTGATCCGCAAGAAAATCATGCAAATCAGACGCTCCTGCTGCAAAACAATAATTCTGGTCGTGGCCAAACATGCATGACTCTGGAGATAAAGAAGGTCTTCCGTGGCCAGCTCGCCATTGTCCGGAGCCAAAGTAAAACTCGGTTTATTGCTGTCGTACAACAACGCGCACCAAGTTGCCGGCGAGACCGACGTCGTGGGCACTCTCGTTATCGGCAACTCAGAAAGCGTAAATGTTAACATCAATTTTGACGTCATTCTCTCTTACAATGCACGATACCATTTTTTAAGGCACTGAAATACTGTATGGAAGCTTGGACAATCCATACAGGTTGCATTAAATCTTTGGTGGTTTGAGAAAATGTCGCCACGAAGGAACGTACACGGAGATAGCAATTAGCATTTCATGTTTTGTGAAGTTCGATCCTCGGCTCTTCAAAGCTCGATCCCTGCCCTTGGCGGTTGCCAACGACCCACCGTCGATATAAACTTTAATGCGACCCTGAGGACGCTCACGTCGGTGTTCTGCGTCGTCTGGTGGAAGAATCCGTACTTCAACGCGAGCCTTGCATAATTATGTCTGGTTCCCAAATCGCATACCAAACATGAATTCATGTCATGCCAGACATTTGGCGAAAAAATCAACTATTGTGGCGCTATTCATCAATTGTGTACAGTACCATTGCCAAGACGTGGTGAAGAATTTGAGTAAAATGACTTACAAATTGATCTCATCGTCATCCAAGCATTTCAACGTCATTTTAATGAAGAAGACATTGCGTACACGTGCCTTAGCTTCCGAACGGAACGTATTTTGCCTGCGGCGGCTATCGTGGCGTTGTGCGGATGGAAACGACCGAAATCTCCATTTCATAATTGCATTTCATTCTATTTGCCAATCACAGGCTTGTTATGATTATCGGCCTCATTTTGATTGCAGTCTCATTTCATTGGTTCGGCGTTGGTGATTTTCTCCCATTTTTTGTGCACATCCTCGGTGCCCGCGCTGACTTTGACAGAATTTTCTTCCGCATATAGTCTGCTTCATGGCCACACTTCGTTAGCGCGTTGCGATTGGTGGACTTCGTCAATTTTTTTTACGGATTGATCATTGCAGTTTCTAGTACAGTCCTCGTCACTGCCAAAATGGCACGAGATCCTGGCCGAACAAAAGCGGATGGTCGCATTCGGTGGGAATGCCTCGTGCCTGAGAAGGACCTTATCCTACCTGCATTGGTCCTGCAATACTGCATGAAATTCATGAACGAAACGTAGGAAGGGGCGACCGACGCAAAATTAGATCTTCGTACATGCGGATCACAATTCGACGTTCATCTCCTTTGAACGCGTCCTTCGCAAAGATATATGGAACGATGCAATTGAATTACAGCAAAATTACTATAAGGACCCGCACCTGCGATGAGTGGATAGCGTTCGTCGTCCTAGCATCGCCCACCACGTCGCTCTCCAGGGTGCGGATCCGTGAGTGAATGCTTGAAAATGTTGGTCTTGGATTCCATTTTATGATCATCATCAATTGGGTAACGATTCGATATAAGGACGAACATTCACCGTAAAGCATGGAAAGGTCATGATGTATTCGTATCCAAGCGAAGGATATTGTGCGCGAAAGAGGATTTGACATTTCCAAAGGCTCGGGATCTAGTGAACTAATCCAGGTTGGGAAGAGACGTTAGAAAACCACTAACATTCAATCCACCCACGCACCATGTTAACGTTAACACTCACAGATATACCGCCCTTGACCGACGATTGCCGCGTTTTTACATATGCGTTGGTCATTCAACGGATCCCGTGCTCAATGACACTGCATCCCAACGAACGTGAAAGTACACCGTCGATGTGTGTGACATCGGTTTTCTGAGCGGTCCGGTCCACATGATCTGGGAAAGAAACAAGATTTTCTTGGACTCATTTTACTTTGTTCGTGTGACGGAATGGGAAGCGAAGCAGCGGGTAGAGCCTTTCCTCGACACGGATTCAGGCTCCTGTGGTCATGATAAGGTCTGTCACTATGGAAGACACAGGGTGTCATTTCCTTCCGCGTTGAATTTGTCCACATCTTGGCGCAGTACAGTACCTTTGCTCGCATCTTGAGTTTGTGCACCGAGAGCGGCATGGGAAAGGTAACCGATTGACGGGGTAGCTCCTAAGTAGTTTTTCAATTTCCAGATTTTCAGTTGCTTGAATGGACTGTCGCGCCATTTCGGATTATGAACTGCTGCGAACATCGAAACGTAGAACTGGCAAGGGCTGAAAAGGTAGCGCTGGGACAAAAGAGATATGAAACTTACTGGCACGCAAAACGCCAAAAAAATATTTGAATATGTGGTCGGTTGCGTATAGTCCGTTGAACGTGGGCATTTACTTCAAGTTGTTTATGAAGCCATGGTTGCCAGTGATGGTTCAAGTTGAGCACAAGGTGGTATACATGCACCGGTGTTATCCATCAGGACCAAGTGATAAAATAATGGACAATTGACTGAGGATGAAACTGTGGCAAGGTTTGGGGCATGTAAGGTGCCAAGTTAGCGTGACTGTGACTAAGTTAGCGTGACTGTATTCGCAACCGTGAGAGGTTCCAACATCCCAGTTGGAAGTCCATTGTTTGCAGCGTATGTTACCGTTTCTCTGTCCGTTTAATTTATGTCTAACGTATTTCGATACAGCACAGAAATTTTGTGGTGTTGTTGCTACCTATCGTCTCCGTGGACGCCATGGATGGCCCGAGTCACAGTTGCGACCAATCGCCGATCATGAAACTGCCTGCAGAAATTTTATCCCAAGTATTCGTCGACTCTGTTGACAAAACGAACAATCGCCACTCAAATATTCTCAGTACGCGCGCCCCGTTGACTTTGCGGCGTATATGCCAGTCATGGAGGCAATTGGCGCTGAACACTCCTTTGTTGTGGGCAACGATCATTGCTCCAGTAATCGCGGACCACTCGAAGGAAAAGATATACCCAGATCTCGACAAATATCTCTACACGATCGAGGATTTCATCATGAGGTCTGGAAACTGTCCACTCACCATATCCATTATTTTCAGGATCGATGGAAGTGGTGGTGACGTGGTGTTTGCGAAGTTCCAAGCAATCATCACTAAACTTCTGCTCCATGTACACCGGTGGAGATATATTTGTCTCGAGATCCCCCGGAGATCCATGTGGCTTGTTTATGCAAGGCTCTCTTCCGGTGTCCCTGGTTTAAAGTCTTTAGCACTAAAGCAGAACTTCCCGACCGTGTTGGGCGAATCCATCGACCTATCAACCGCACATCACCTTGAATATCTCCACATTCGATTTCGTGCGAAGATCGAATGGGGAGGATCAACCATGCATAAAATGCGCGAAATGCGGGTTGATAACCACTCCATCGGCGAAGTTTTGAACTGGCTCACTGCGTGTCCATCACTCACACATTTTGTATTCCGCGAGCATCCCAACAGCTACCTTTGGAATAAGAAACATCGCTCTAAAATAACCATTCACACCTTAGCGTCCCTTGTCCAATGTCATTTTGACCTAAACAACAACATCCAATCTTCCCTGGTCCTTAATAGTTTGCACCTTCCCGCTCTCAAATTCTTCAGCTTGAGCATTAATGATGTGTGGCCCATCTTCGATTATTCTGCCCTCGTCGGGTTCATGGAGCGCTCTCATCCTGCACTGACAGTCTTGAACCTCAACTTTGACCGCCTCGCCACTGCTGAACTACACCATTGCTTGCGATCTTTACCCAGCCTCATTGCCCTCCGAGTCCATATCCGCCATTTCTCTAAAACTTCCATTGGACCATTTCTGGCACCTTCTCCTACACATGTCGAACCTATTCTTTGTCCTAATCTCAAATCGTTGTGGCTTATTGGCAACGACGATGCAGCCTGTTATGCTGTAGCGAAGTTGGTGGTTCACCGCTGGAGAACTGCATGTTCGACCATTGCGACGCGTATTTCCATACTGTCTCTCAGCAAGAGCAATATGAAAACATTTATGACCTGTCCTGGGGTGCTACAGTGTGTTCACGAGGGTTTGGTGTTTAAAAGAAATGTCTACTGGACTGGACATGGTGAGCCGTTCACTTCATTCGCTTGCATTTCCAATTGTCATATATGAAAATAGCTCATCAAATCGTTGCATTTTCCGACTAAATGATAGTTAAGTGACTAGGATTCCACTAGGTTGACTTTGACCATGCCGCCTCTGACGAGATCGAGGGTGTTCCCTTTGGATATTGGTTCTCAGGCCCCTAACTTGCTTGAGGTGCATGAATATGATCGTTTGTCGAGTTTCCGAATTCCAGCTTGTTAATTGAAGCCACATCGTTGTGGCATGACCCAACTACCGTGATTTCTCGTATTTGTTTCGGGTATTCTCAGCGGACCAGAGAGACACTGCCTAATCACTCGATTTACAATTTGTGCGCTTCCCGGTCCAATTTCCATTCTATACTTTACCTGCTTTTCCCGATGGAATCAGATCTGCACAGAGAATGTCAGAACGCAGTAGTAAATATTAAATTTTTAAAGTTTTTTTTTTGATAATTGTTCAACGGCATTCCGCGACGCAGACGTCGCTCGTTTGTATGACTGTCGTTTGGAGTTTCCTCCCGAATAATATTTTTCAGTCCATGACACCGGTGTATATTGGAACACCATCCAAGTTAGAAATCAGGTGGAACTTAATGTCATATTACCCTCAGACTATACCTCCAAGTTCATAATGCATACCAGAGCTACAGACAGCGTGACTTACGGTATTGCATGCCGACTGACGATGTCTCAGTAAACTACAGATATTGACGCAGCCACCGAGTTTATGAGGATTCCTCATGACAGATACAAAAATCCAAGTAAATAATTCACACACCGCTACTCTCACAAATCTCCACCAATAACACCTCATTTCTTTCCCGGTGCCGGTAAATTCGCATCCACATCCATCTCATCGCCAACCTGCTGCTCCTCCGTAACCACTTCTCCCTTCAGCTCTTTCGCAACCTCAACCCCCAACTCCCTAACCATCGCCTCATCTGGACCTATCAACGAAACCGTGACACCCTTCCGGATGAGCGGGTACGAGCCAATCTTAACACCGGCGTCTTTGACGCGATTTTGGAGAGAGGTGAGGTATGGGGCGATGTTGGATTCGGGGAGGCTGTGTCGGAATGCCAATGTTGGGTTAAAGTAGGATTAACAGAATGATAGGTGGACGTAGGGACGTACGTTGTGAAAATGAGATGACGGAAGGGACGGGCGGAAGGTGGCGGGAGCGGCAGATAGGGTACGAGGGAATCGAGTAATCGCCGGAATAGGCGGGGTACACCAGGGAATACGCACAGCTTGCCTTCTAACCGAACCACGGGCTGTGCATGACAAGCCATTAGAACCCAAGGTGAGATAATCGAAAAAAAACACAGGATTGGCACGCAAAAACAAAATAAGGAACTCACAACCCACAAATCCTTCGTGACGAACAGAGCTTCGGCACTGGCAGGCAACAACGCCATGCGGAAACGCGCTGTACGTTGTTCTTCAGTTTGTTGTGCCATGAGCTTGTTATTCCTGGAGAGCTCAGCCATTCGACGTAGAGTCTCTGCGTGGTGCTCAAGAGGTTGGCCAAAACCCTTTGCGAGTGATTCGTACGTTATATCTGTGGGGGATGGCTGCTTTAGTCATGATGGATGAACGAGAACGTAGATAGTACCATCGTGCGTGGGCCCAATACCGCCTGTTGTGACGACAAAGTCATAATTCTTGGCCATCCGTCTGCTTGCTTCGATGCTATTGAACAACTTCAATTTCGATCAGGTTCCGTTGGCACATCGCAAAGTTGCTCACATTTCGTCCTCGTCATCAGCAATGACTTCTATACGCTTCCTAGGACACAAGGCAGTTGATTTGAATTGTATTTAAATGTGATATTCGAATGAGAGACGTACAGCTCGATTCCGCGTTCAAAGCAGAACCGCGCGAAATAGGTGGAGTTCGTGTCTACGGTCTTTCCATTCAAGATTTCGTCTCTTCAGGTCGAATCAAACAGTAAGTTCTTAAAGTCGATGAAAGATGTACCCGATAATGAGCGCCGCAGCGGTGCGTATCCACCGTCCCTCGCCCAACGGATTGCTGGGAATTGGGGACATCTCGAATTCGACTTCTGGCTCGGACGGCTTCTTATCGACAGCTGCGTTTGTCATAGTGTGTTGGCTGGTGGAATAAACAGATGCTGATGCGTTGAAGTGTCTGGTCAGTCGCAGGAGGCGACTGGCAGTGCGAGGTAGCATAGCATCCGCAGAAAATGTGTTTGCCGGACACCGGTTAGGCGCCGGAGTGGCGGTGTCACTCACAGCCTTCGCAACCCTCCAATCCGAAATGGTTGGAAGAGAAGCACCATGGATGTTTGCGACTGACCGCCTTCACGAACTCCCGATAGAAAGTTCGAGTCAGTTGAAAATAATCTCTCGCAAGAGCCGTGACTCAACAAAATTGTCAACACAAAGTCGCGGAGGTGTAAGAATGGAGTATTTGATTATTCGTGAGTTTGTCGCGCTCACAACCTGCATCGATATTATCATGAGAAAAAAAAACTTCCAATAAAGGACTTAAATATTCGTCAGAAGGTCTTGATTCTTACCCATTATAAATTCCACAATTTGCTGCCGTACAGGGAAATATGTATGGGTACTCCTGCAGACAGTCCTAGGTCTGTTTGACATTTTCCATGTCATGATACCCGGTGGCACTAGTACTACTGGCGAATACTCGCAATATCTCTTCAATGAATCTCGAAAGCTGCTTCAGTACGGCTCGTCTGGCCCAGCTTTGAAATCGCAAGTTCACAATTATTCAAACGTATGGACGATATCATTGTTTGCTGCATTTTCAACTTAAATGCACTAATGGTGACGATTCTCGGTGAAATTCAATCCTAATGGTTCGCCACGCGACCGACTCCAGTTTCTGATTTCGTAACTTCTCCACGCCCAGTCGCACAAACTTCGATCCCCATATAGTTGTAAAATTCTTCCTGGACATCAGCCAGCTTTCTAACACGTTTGATGCCTCGCGGTATAGTTGAGAGATACGGGGTCGAGTTGAGCCACCAGCGAGAGGCGTGGACCGCGGCTGTATGAGTATCGGTGTATGGACAGGGACGGAATGAAATGCATTGTTCCAACTGTGGGATAAATTCAGGTTCTAAAGATAAAGATGTGACATTCGATTGGTGGACAACGTACAAGTGAACATCAAAGATGCCATGTCAGTCTCTCCCCCACTTCATCCCGAAGGTCCTCCAGAAACTCCTCCGATATTTGTCTGCACGAGACAATTTCGAGTGACCGGAAGTCGTTATCGACTTCAGGTGTAAGAAGATTTCTTGCCATTGTTTCGACATGACTCTCTACCAGTGCATCACAGTTGTGGAATCGAATGTGGCTGAGGGATGGAAAATGCGACGGATTCGGCCAACCATTTGTGTCCAGGGTAAAGGACGACATCTCAAATTGCACCGAAGTCAAGATTTCGCAATTCTTAAGTAGCTCGTCGAGAATTTTGGGGACGCTACAGTAGTGCCCAATCTGCCATTGCAATCGGGTTGTAGATCCATGAGGGAATAGGTCATTAATCAAAAAGGAGTAAGGATCTTGACACCCCAGTAAAGTGAAGTCGACCAGTGAGGCCGTCAGATATTCGAGAATGCCATACAAGGATCTGACAAAGTCCTTTGTAATAGAGTCGCTGATGGTGACCTTTAGCGATTCAATGTAAAAGGAGTGTGGTTTTGGAGTTTCTGGTGCAGGCATCTGGTCATTGTTGTTGACAGAGCAATCATAAAACTCCAATGATAGCTGGCACAGACTTGACATCCTGTACAAGACCTGAGCAAGGGATGTCATATCAAAGCTGAGATATTCCGAAAAATGCAGCTCCACGAAAAGTCAGGTGGGACAAAAATGGAAGGACTCGGAAGGAATCATCGGGTGGGAAGGGAAATTCAAATCCCTTAAAATGAGACAGTAAAGGCATATTCCACTGCAAGCTCATTGGCGCAGCCTGGGAGATGTATTGAAGGCGTGGAAAATGTGTTAAACCAACTTCATCCATCATCTCCAGATGGTGGTGGGCAAAAGTACGCAACAGAAGTCGGGAGCACCGACCCGAATGTGGACCAATCAACCGTAGAGATGATCTGAGGTTGTCAACACTATTTCTCCACCCGGTAGACACCGTAACTTGTAGGTTTAATTGTCCTGACCGAGATATGAATGTTTCCGTCTGGTGGTCCGGGTGTTCTGATGAAAGTCTGGTCCATAATAAGTGTGTCTGAAGAGAAACCTGTCGAAACCGATGAGAAACGTGTGACACCCGCAAAGCGAATTCAGAGTATTCCGACATCTGATGGCCAGCTTCAAATACGTGGGCTAAGATCTCGTCGGGCATGTTTTTGATACCGTGTTCGAGCACCAAGGATGCACTACGTCTCTGAAGGTGTCTGATCTTCCTCTTAAGATGCGTTCTGATGCTGTCCGAAGCTTTCATGCACAAATTTGAGTCCTCAAGTGATTGTCTGAGGGACCGCAAAGGCGCCGGATAATTCTGGAAGTTGGCGTTTTTGCTTCGGGTTATCGGTGTTGGTTAGTGATGGGGTAACATAAGTCCTCTGAAACACACCTTTGTTGTCCACCATAATGGACATCCTCCAAAAATGTAGCATATGAACCTTCGCTTTGCACGATGGCAAGTAGGTTCAGCAAGTGGTCCACTCCTTCCATGAAAGATGTTGAGGTGAGGCCAATATCCTGCAAATCCTCACTGTTTGTAGTCCTCCAAATCAGTATGGACACTTCTCGGTTCTGAAGTTTGCTTGTAAATCAACGTAGTCGGGTAGGTATCAGATGATGGAGGGATACACCAAATGATAGCAGAAAACGTGTTTGCCGTCCACCGGTTAGGCGCCCGTTTGTGAGAGCCCAAATGAGGAAATCGGGCCGGAAGGATCTGCAACCATTCCGGCTTCTGTAACCTTTCATTCTGCAACGACCACGACCCCGTCACGACCCGAACCGGAACCCGTTAGCACGCTCGCTCCTCTTCACGCTCTTTTTCACGCTTTCCCATTCACGGCCAATTCACGCCGCTCTCAGATCTCCAACGGTCTCCGTCAAATCTTTGGATTTGGAACCTTCGAAAGTCAACTTCGATATCAACAACTTCGACTTGGGATAGATCCTGTCACAATAGACGCTCTAGAACATGGCAACAGTCCTCTTCCTCGCACTCATGGGAAGTAGCCTTATTAGCTCCACACACGGTGCTTTATATGTATGTCTACATGGCAGCTCGTTCTCTTTCCACCATATACAACGCAAATCTCTTGTCTTCTTTTCATATCTCTTGGTGTCATAACCACGATTGACTGATTGATTAATTCACCAATACCACGCGCAGGTAACAAGTCCCAGTGGAGTCTCGTCGTGTACTGGTGGGAAACCATGTACAATCCAATGGCTTGACGACGGCACGGCACCACTCCTGCCCGCGATAGGCCCAAGCCAGTTCGCACTATACTACCAAGAGAAGGTGCGTCTGTAAACTTCACTAAAGCGCTCCAACCTGACTATTGATTGGATGTACAGACGTTAGCACAGGAGATCAATCCTGCATTCGATGTGTCATCGACACGGTCGTTGACCTTCACGGTGCGCCACACCACATGTTTTAATCATCTCGTCCAAACGAACCACTCGATCAGCCCGACTCGAAAGCTGGCCCAAATGCAAACTCATAGTCAGTCAACCGCCTCACTATTCTCCACTCTCCAACTCATAGCCACGATGCATCCGCAGTTATATCTGGATAACATCCAACTCTGCGAAAAATCCCAACAACACCAATGATCCATACCAGTCGTTCTCTGGCCGATTTACGTGCGTTCTCCTTCCTATCATACCCCTCACATAACGAAATCGCAGCTAACGTTCATCTTGATTTGATTCGAATTTAGTTTGGACGGTATGACTGGCACCGCGGATAACCCCGTGTCTTCGGACACCGCAACACAACCTATCCCACAATCTACAACATTGTCGCTGACGTCGAACGGCGTTGGAGGAACGACGACATTACCTCCTCCGCCAGGCGTCACACCGACCGCCACACCGTCGACATCATCCTCATCACCCACGAGCCATACATCATCATCTGGAACGCCAACATCCGCATCGTCGTCATCAACATCGTCATCAGGCCCAAGATTCGTTCTTGGCCAGTGCGCCACCGCAGCGTCCGGAATGGCGTTCGCTGTGTTCCTCGTCGTAGCTATGGCCACGTTATAACCCTGCCGGCACTGGATCTAGGCATTTTTCTTCCTTTCGCTGAGAAGGTTTGTCATGACTCGAATTGTCTTTTTTTTTATTCTAAATTTTATTTCGATGTTGAGAATTGTGGATACCCCGTTATATCGCTTTGTAGTTCTGTTGATACCTGATGTATTCCCGCTGGATTGCAGTTGTAGAATTGAAGCTCTACACGATGTGAGCGCACGAATTGGAAGCGCGAAACGCCACGTGAGCATACCATCAAATAGTTGGAAGTCCGCGGCGACGTCAACACTGTGAAGCCATGAGGATACCACCACAGACACTGTCAATTATCAGTACGTGAGGGTTATGGGATTGCACTACAGCAAGTGGCGGCATCCATTGCATGCACTTCTCGCCAAATCTGATCCGGTGTCTCGTGCAGGCTTACAGGAGCCACTGACTAATGTCATTACGGGTTCTTTCCGAGAATCTAAACACAACGAACCAACACATACGGAGTTGACTTCAAGCATTTGTTCTAAGTGAAGCTTTCTAGTGATATAGCACCAATGCAGACGCCTCAAAGGAGAATTAGTTGCGTCTTTGCCAGTGGGGAAACACTTACAACCCCATCCAGAATTCCCCCAGATAGCTCGAAGGTGACCTGATTCCGCATACCACCCATGTTTACCGGAAATACTGTGATGGTGTGCTGCACGCTTCGAGTCTAGTGTGCTATGAATTGGACGCAGAGTACGGTGCCTTGTTTGATATCCGCGCAAGGCGATTGCTCTCTGATCTCCCGTGCATGCCCGGAACGCTAACTGGCTGGGCGATCGGTTCAAGCACAGATGGGGTTCAATCTTGATTGCCATACGGAGAAATCCTGTGATTTTGGTATCGAAAGCACCAGTGCTCTTGTGGCTAGAGTCGTTTAAACGTTATGTTCACTTCATTGTCAGGCCCTCTTGATGGTTCAACACTACAGTGACCTTTACGATTAATGCAACGACATGGATTCGTTCAATACACGACTCAGGGAAATTATCATGGATGCCCAGGACAAAATTCCGTCTTGCGAAGGATACACGCAGACTTAAGCGGCAGCCACCGGGCGCAAGAAGGTTCCAGGCGGGCGAGTTCTACATGTACAGTTTCACGCTTAATCATCACACTTTCTATATGTGATAGAGCGATGATCCATCCATGGGCATTGACAGCTACGTATCCTCACCGGAAAGTTCACTACGATACGGCTTAACCAGACTTCTGCAGGATCCATTTGACAGCTAATTGAGATTGAAAAACTGATTACAAGGGAGCAAGGCGTATCTTTTACTACCTGTAATTAATGGCCAAACTAAACCGCAATGACAGGTTGCAGCGAGGCATTCCCCCCGAATACTAATTAGTGTGCATAAAATCGAATATGTCCCATATCACCTTACCCGCCCTCGGCATTGGCGGACAATCTCTCAGATACGGGTCGTGAAGTGAAAGGGGAAACAGGATATGACACGGAAAATAATAGATACTTCCGCATTACGGCGATTCCTCCTTCCAGAAACCCGAGAGTCAATCAGTTCAGGCTCAGGATGTACGGCTCCATGGAGTATTTGCTCACCTTTGTCCCTGGTGCATGCTGCGTCAATTAATGATGGCCAAGCTGAAGCTTAATCAATTTCTAACTGCAGATCTAGACACCGATATGGTTACACCAGGCAATTGGGTAGCAATATTTCGCGTACCCCGTATCGACTGGCTCTCCTTTCCTCCACTGTTGTTAGACTCGCCACAACCGGACTGCATATTTGTTGGCGGCAAAGAGCTTGAAATCACGCCATTATGTCAGTAATCCCCATTCCGAATGGTGCTTTCGTCAAGTTTAAAAGTGAGTGAGTGTTCGTTGCAATTACACACCACACGTACCCGCGTCTCTGACCCTGTTCTTTTATTTTTGCACGCCCAACGACGTTCCATTCACTGATCGCTTTGGTTATTTGAATCCATATTCCGCGCGATCAAACATTTCGTAAGGTGGCATCCGAGGATACCTAAGATATTATGGCGAGCCCTTGTAAGCCTGTCATATTAAACGTGTCTCCGTGATGCTAATTTATTGTATAGCAAAGCAGCAACTTGTTTGCAGGGATCTGAGAATCCTCGACACTGTGCGATACCACACACTCGATCACCCAAATCTGATGGACAAAACGTGGGACAGTAACAGAACTTTTCGTCATTCTGACAATGGGGAGATGCATATCCTTGACTGTATCGCAACTAGTCTCAGCACTGGGGCACCAGGAGATGTCGTCGCTGCGACATTCAAGAGAGAAGGCGCCGAAACAACCCTTGTCATAGCCAAAAACAACCCGCCGAGCGACAGTGACAAAAGGAAAGCTCAAGAATTTTTAGACGCAGCCAAGAATCAGGATGAGAAGTCGTTTCTTGCCACCGTTATGAAAAGCTCAAGTGCTCTGAAAAGAATTACGAAATTAGGACAAAGTTTGGATGGTTCCAAGTTGAACGATATCAAGAAAAGATTGAATGAACATGCACCCGTCTCTGTGTCTCATGAATTCCCATTCATAAAAAATTTGCACCGATTTATCCTGGCCTACGGCGGCACGGTGTAGACTCGTAACCAGTCTGACTACCCAGCACGAGCCTCCGGCAGGAGTGGCGTTAGCCAGACTGGGGAAAGAGGGATGTGGCGCTAGTGGCCGTGCGCGGAGTTCGAAAAATTTGGCTGGTGCCGCTTCCTCCGGAAACCATCACTGTTCCACCACTCATCTCCGGAAGCCGTTTCAGCAGTGCAAATCAACTATTTATTGCCCTCAAATGACATATATTGTGTTCCAAACGCGTAATTCCGTACCGTTCACGATCTGAGCTCAAATCCTGGGCGACCTCCCTGCAAAGATGCAGATTTAAACTCCCACGCGACCACTGGCACCACATCCCTCTTTCCCCGGCCTGGCTACGCCATACCTTGTCCCAAGGTCAAAGTCGCCAGAGCTGGTCACGAGCCTAGGCACGGTGCATGAATCTGACCCTGATGGGGCTGACGGGGCAGAGGCCAAAAAATTACTAGGGAAGTGCTTGGATCAGATCATAACGGGCACAGAACACTTCAAGCCGTATAACAATTTCAACAATCTCACAAGCAAGGATATCGATTGGTTGTTGTATCTGGACGCCCGCTGCTTCACATTTGTGAATTCTACATTTTGGAAGGTCGCAGAACGGACTGATGACGATCGACGCTTGACTCGACGACTCAATAAAACACAACAGCGTATCAGCGGTCTCGAAAGAGTCAGAAAACAATGTCAGACAACGGCAGGCAAGCTAGTCAAGTTGCAGTGGGTCACAGAGCTCCAGGGTTATGTTGCTCCACCAAACCATCCGGACGTACAGATGCCCGAGACATTTGAAGCGGCATTAGTGGAAACCGGAATGACACAGGATGAAGCCAAGAAATTTAAGGGATTGAAAGGTATAGAGAAACATTGGAAAAAAGAGCCAGTGAGGCCGAGGTTCCACTGCGAGCTCAACTTAGCGAGGTCATTGTCAAATCTCTACCCTCGCACCGACCACATTGCACCAGCCCATTTCATCGGATGCAGCAAACGAAGTTGCATGTCCTGTGATAAATGGCTGGAGAATTTCAACTGGGCTCACCACACCGATTTCTCGACAAGCGGAAGTCACGGAAAACCATATGCAGCCTGGGGTTTATCTGGGATCGACGCCGTTGATAATTTCGTTTACGATGACATAGAGAGGAAGCTCAGAACACACCTAGGCAATCCAAAATCCCTTACAAGACAACACTCCGACAGTAATTTCTCCGGAGACTCCGACGATCCAGGCCAGGTTTCTGAACGTCATTTGGAAATTACACTTTAGGATGATCATATCCAACAACCGTACAAGTTTAGACATTAGACAATAGAGAAATAGAGTGTAAGGACCTTGACAACAATAGAACCATAGACATGATGCGGTACTTCCGCCGTATCCCATCATCTGAGCGTTTCAAGTTGTAAAGAAAGTTGCATAAATTTTGACTTCCTGTACGGCGAAATATATTGCAAGGACATCGTGTCCGAATCCGAAGTTTGTGACCAGTACATCTGCGTTGATCGGGATTGCCATCCAAGCAACGTGACCTAGAAAACAATGAAATGAAGTAATGTCATCAAACAGACGAGTTGCTTTCTAACCAGGGGATTAAGCCCAGCTGTAGACGAATTCTGTGTCGATGTACCATGTCACTCTGCAACCTGTCCAAGAACCTGGGTAGACGTAATCCACGACGACAGTGATGTCGTATCAAAGTCAAACTTTGATGAGCTTTAATCCGGCCGTCAATGGATATTTTCCGTGCGGTATCAGCCCGGTGTTGGCGTAGGTCGATTATTCTGCCCATCGAAGGTCAGTGAAGCGAGGCGGTTGTATGTGACCTACATATGTCGACCTTGTTGCAAACCATTAGCAAACCTTCGACGGGACAACGCAACCGAGAAGCTGCTGCTCGTGGCAGCTCGATTTGTTGACCGTTGAGAACAACCGAAAAATGCGTGTTCAAGCAGAATGATCGTATGAAGACAGATTACAGTATCCGTGATTGTCAGAACGCAGGCTAATCCCACGACGAGATATCCAGGATGGGTTGCAATTGGTGACATAGAATCTCCGCCAATGACGACCCCGGACACTTCTGTAAACCGTCCAAGTCCACCACATTCTCGGCACCTCTGCTCATCGTGCCGCAATTGTCATGCGCACCTACGCTGCCAGTTACATATCGCACCCACAACGCGAATGATTGCCCGAAGGGCCTCAACGCTAGCAGCCTTTCTAACGTTCGTTTTACACACTTCTGTTGAAACAGAACCTGAACGTCCGTCCAAGTTCTAAACCACGACCCGAACGCTAGCCGATTTTTATCCTTGTCGCAACCAGCAGCACAGCACCCTGGCTCCCGCGAGAGAGATTCACCTGGTTGTACGACAACATAAACCGCCGTGGTTGGGTTTCCGTCTCCAGAACCCACTCCTGGCTTCCGGATAAAGGATTGAAATGGGGTATACATGGGCCGCCAACGGGGCGAAAGTGATACATCAGATAACCAACCGTAAGTTCCAACACTACCAGCCTTCACTTGGATAAATTGATCAAAAAACACTCCTCTGTTTCCTGCCTCATACGGTCTGCTTCATTTGTTCATCCACTTACCAATATCGCCCTCAAATAACATGTAACGTAGGTGGAGACCTTCGTATACCAAATGGCTCACCGACGACACCTATTCGCTGTCGCAATGATCGGTTTCAGCCAGTTCACGCTTATGTTCAAAAGAACAACCCCCGTGCTTCACTGCAGTTATTTATTCCAGCGTGGCAATATTTAGGGAGATATATCTGACGTTCGTGACACTGTCACCGGCCTGTGCGGTGCGAGCCTTATTTTGACAGCGTCCTCACAATTGAAATCAGTCGATCGCTGATCTCCTGACCCAGATCTTGGACATTATGTCGCCGCCTGGTCGATTTCAATGGGTTCCCCCAATTCGACGTATCGTGGACACTTTGGTCATTATTCTGGCGATTTTCTCTCAAGTGAAATCACTCGGTCGTTCATTTCTTGCCAATAACGGGCATTCTATCACCGTATGGTCGATTTACGTGGACTCCACCTCCCCTCTCATAATATTGGACTGCGAGATACATGCTCTTCCGTGTCGAATATTGACTTGTTGAACTCGGGATTTAACCATGCTTGATGAATTATGCGCCTTGTATGGTGCAGTGCAAAATAACGCCGCCTCTTCAGCGGCAAACCAACCCATACCACGATTTGCTAAGTTGCCACAGATGTCGAAAGCTGGGAGGTGCGACGCCATTACGCAATCTCCAGGTGTCTCGCAGACCGCCACACCGTCGAAACACCCTCAACCTGATCAAGCCGCATTAATTGGGACTCCGGAGCCGGCGTCTCGTTTCTTCACATCCCCATCTGGCCAACGTTACGTCCTAGGTCATTGCGCCACCTTAGCATTCGGAACGATTAGACCGTTGTTCGCCGCACTTTCATTTATGTGCGAAGGTTTAATAATCTTTGTTAGGGCAAGTTTTTTAGGACGATTTGACTCGGGAAATTCAATGTTCAGTTCCATAGTCGTCGCTAGCATAGCTCTTGACTCTGGATAGCCATTTTACCTCCTTTGCCGTTCTTGATATGCGGTGTACATTCGGTAATGGCTGGATGGAGTTGTCATTCCATTGACGATGTATTTTACAATTTCGATGATTCCACGACGAGTCCACGTGGGCGTGTCATCAACATTTGAAAGTCAGCGGCGACTCCCATTGCAATAGTAGGTATGGGGTTTTCCGAGAATCCGAACACAGCGACGGCTGGATTGCATGCGAAGCTTTAAGGCGGTGAGCACCTCGAAGGAGATCGTAATCAAAGGAACTTTCCGAGTCCCCCTTTCAGAGCTCTCCCCGAACGTACTCAGCGGCTAGTTTCGCACGCCGCCTAACATTCCCCCGAATAGGGTAACTTTATGCTGTCACAACGATTAGTGCTGTGCTCTCTGTAAAACTTCTGGTATAGTTCCTGATGCCCTCATTATATCCTCCCGGAGTCGGTTGCTTTCAGTGCAACTTTTACATGAGGCGAGGCTCAGATTTGCAATCGACTGACTCACTAGTACTGCACTTGATCTGGTTAGAGTCGCTGGAAATTGTAAATGATGGTTCTACATCTATTTAGCTAGTTCGTCTCTCTGAACAATTCAGCACCGTATTAAATTCAGCGATTGCACCAACCCTGTTGATAAATATAACTTGAGCGCGCGAGTGAGAACAAAAAGGACGACGAGACCGTGCTCGCTCGTCGAATATTATTTATACTAGTAGATAGAAAATACATAAATATTACCTACTCTATACTACCGGTCCTAGAACGTCGCCAGGACGTCAAACGCGTCTCAAACACATCTTGTATGCGCTGCCGGCATCGGTTAGGTGCGGAGTTGATCCGACTCGTGTGTGCCGACTTCCCGAAATCCTAATTCGTCAACAAATTTCACTTTCGTTGGACCGTAAAAGGTTTAATGTGAACCTGTTCAACCTGAAACACATCTAGATCTCTGCGAGGATCTAACACTTCAGTAAGTGTCATTTTTGTACCCAAAAGGGCACACAATCTCTTTGCGATGCTATAAGGGCATGAATTTTTGGTGGCTCACACTTAGTCAAATTCGGAATGTGCGGCGAACGGTCTAACTTCACCGGCACTTGTGTCAGTACAGAAACCGAAGCATCCGGACGGCTAATTTTCGAATTCTGCGGTCGAGATCAATCTTGAACTCCATGGAGCATCTGCACAAGTGGACGTTCCGTCGAACCGAATGACGCTTCGTACTGTTGGGGAAGTGCCGGAGACTATACCAGGAAGAATGCTGACCGGTGTAAAAGTGTCGTTAACGTAACACTTACCGACTAGCTGAAAACTAAAATCCGCAAATAGGTATTTCCCGGTTCGAGCCTTGGCCACAATTATCCCCGGGGGCTTTCGATTCGAGTTAAAAGGCGTATGCGAAATTTTGAAAGTTATACAACTCTCGTCGTCACCGCGTTTGGCCAGTCTACAGCCCTCACGTCAGACGACAACATATCAGAATCATTGTTCGGACCGTTCATTCTTCTGACTGCACGAGTAGCAGCTTCGCTTGACCGTAGTGCAAGCCACCCCATAAGATTTCACGATGGGTAAGAGAATATTTCCAGGAACAAAAATGAATTCCCTCACGCTAAGTAATTATGATAGCTGAACCACAGCAAGCCATATCCAGGGAAACTCAACTCCTTGAGAAGCTGGGCTACTCGGCTCATGATCACCCAGACCAATTGGATGTTCTCAGTTACAGCAATAGAACTTTGCGCACAAAAGAAGAAAACGAAGAAATCCGCTTACTCGATACTATTGCTGTTTGTCTCTCGACCGGAAACCTAGGAAATGTCGTTGCCACATCTTTTGAAACGGGCACCGAGGGAACTACGCTTTATATAGCCCGAAACGTTCCTGCGACGGCGAAGGAAAAGGAGTTCGCGGGTGAATTTCTAAGGGAGATCTCGAATAAAGAGAGTACCATTGAAAAGGTTCTTGACGTTATACTGAAAGGAAATATCGAAATCATCCGGAGGAGGCTGGGGAAACTCGTGGAATGCCTTGATTACCTTAACTTTCCCAAACAGTTGAGGGAATATGGCAAATCGGAGGAGTTCGTGCCAGAAACTGAATTTGGCAAACCATATACTCTAGAAATAGTCTGCCAAAAGTTAGGTTTGGCTAAAAAGGACGACAAGACCGTCAAACATACTGTCGAGATCTTGAGCGCACTCTATAATGCCATAAAATCACTTGCTAAATCGATTCAGGCGGCTCCTCAAGCCCGTGATTTACTAAGACTGGATGGTATTTGCGACGTCCTGCTAAAGTCTCGTTTCATGTTGACACCGTCGCCGGAATTGGAAAGATTGGACCGACGACTTAACAAAGTCTGTCAATGCATAAGCGGGGTGGAAGTCCTCCTGAACGCCATGAAAAAGCGCACCAATGAAGGAAAAAAGATTGAAATGATATGGGTTCCGAATCCAGAAGACAAACCAGGTAGCGTTACTGTTGGCGAACTTGAAGCTGCAATCAAAGCTGTGGTTCCAAATGGCGATAATACAAACATTAAAAGACTGGCAGAAAGATATGCCCCAATTTGGAAAAAAACGGTCTGGCCCAAGATGCATTGCGAAATTCAAATAGCTGTTGTACTTGACAAAAAGCGGACCAGTGGATCGAAGACACATAGAGCAACGTACGCAATTGGATGTAGCAAGAGAAGTTGTCTCCTTTGCATTCTGTGGCTAGAGGTGTTCAGTACCAAGATCGGAGCAAGGTATTGGACCTCCGGATCCCATGGTAAACCATATTCTGCCTGGGTATTACCCATATACGGGCCTTCGGAAGTTCGCCAGGAACTATGCAAAAATATCCATCAGAGAGCCTCAAGATTTATCGAATGGAGACTGACCGGGGGAAGTGCACACGATAGGAAATATTCAGAAGACTATCGATCCGGCAGTGGCTCTGACGATGACATACACCTCCGGAATTTCATGGGGTCCGGGGGTGGGAGTAAATAATTAATATCAATATTATCCATCCCGACCTTGTCAGATAGACTTTAGACTTTAAAGATATAGATTGCCTAGCAAATTATTAGACGCTACATAGACTTTCTCCTTAGCTCCTGAAATTATAGAACCGTGATATACAGAACCGGATTATGGAACAACTACTGTATCGAAGTGGCCGATGCAAGGGCGGATGCATTTAACAGCATTGTATTAGTTGCACGTGCGTGCAAAATCAACCAATCGCGTGGCCCGGTGAGGGTCGTGCGACCGCCGATCCATCACGCCAATTGTGGCGCACGTTTCTTCAACCTTACTGTCCACCTAGTGATGACCTTTATAAGCTGCTCTGGCGTCTTGATACCTTCATCCATCCCCACAACAATCTATAATGCAGACGAATAACCCTACACTTACTTACGCTGCCAGTTGCAACCCACCGCGCAAGGCGAAGAGACTGAGAGCCGCATCAGACGCAGCTGACCATGTCGTTAACTCTCCAGCGACGTACCCTACATCAGCAGCCCCTGTCAAGATCCGTCCAGCGCCCATGAACTCTGTCCCAAGCGTCGTCACCGCTGGCGCAGTACATCGGGTTCAGGATGCACCCGCATCCCCACCGGCGCCAAAGCGTCGTGGGCGGCGTCCAGCAAACATTTCTCGGTCCGCACGCGAGTCTCAGCGCAAGATGAACCACTCGTTGATCGAGAAGGCCCGGAGGTCAAAGATCAACGATGCCCTCGCTGCTTTGAGAGAACTAGTGCCTAGCGAATACGGCACAAAACGTCATGCAGATGACGACAATGACAAGAACAGCGCTCGTACGTATTCTGATCTGTAGTTTCGGCTATTTTATCTTAATGTTGGGTATTCAGAAGGATCGAAAGGAAAGGGCAAGAAGGAGGAGAAGGAGCGCGAATTTAAACTCGAGGTCCTGGAGCGTACTGTGCTCTACATGAGGCACCTCATCCAGAAAGTCCAGGCTCTCGATAAAGGGCTTTGTACCCAGTGCGGGAAAGCTACGTCTTCAGATCAGGTTAATCAAAGCTCGTCTCGAGGTACCAAGCGAAGGCATGATGTCGTTGAAGAAGCGGATGTCGATGACGATTTATCTGACTTTACAGACGATCTCGAGCCTAGTGATTCGCACCCTCACTCACAGTCGGCGAGTGAACAACTAAATTATCGCTCGAACCACGTTCACGATCGTCTCCCGCCTATTTCATCCTGGCTCGATCCCTCTCTTTATACAAATTCGACTTCGTCTGCTCCGCATTCTGCGATTACATCTCCGTCGTCTACTCCTGCATTTCGGCCGTTAGATCATGGACGTAACCGGGATAATTTCTTGCATCCACGCATCCAACGAAACGAACGAAGCCAGCTTCAGCAGAATCAACTCCCAACTCCCCCACCTTCATCGACTATTCCTTCGACGACCCATGTGCGCGTTCCGCCTGTTCTCCTCCTCCCGTCACCGCCAACCCCAACGGCATTGATGCCTAAATCAAGTCCGTATTTGTCTGCGATATGCGGTGGGAGTCAGGTGGAGATACGAGGTAAAAATAATGGTGATCATTCGAAGAAATCATCATCACCTCCCGAGCCTGCGGGACCTGAGTTGACACTAGGGTTACCTCTCCTCAACTCTAACAACAATACACCCACACCCTCCACGCTTTCCCCTCACTTAGACGCGCAATCGAGACACGCGCCGAGTTCTCCGACGTCTGCCAGTGCGTCTTCGACGAATAGGCAACCGTGGACACCAGAAGACGAATCAGCTGCCTCGCTCCTTCTTCATATTCGCACATCGCCCGTTGTTGGCGCCGTTCAATTTTCTTCTCGGTCGGCTAGGGCTGGTTCCATGTCGAAGTCAAATTCCGTGCATTCTCCGCCGACTTTGTCGTCGTCTTCAATCTCAACAAATATGGATGGCGTAACAAGGACATCGCGAAGCCCGTCCGATTGCGACCTTTCTGTGATCCCGCCTCTATCGCGCGTTTCGCAGGTGCATACGCATACTGAAGACGACCCGTCGATCTCTCACACCGCCGACAATGAGTTAATGCAAGATGGTACGGACTCGGAGAGGCTGCAACGGAGCGGACGAGAAGTGACATCGGTGGTGAAGGGACGATATGATATCGAGCCGCAGACACCAGCGTCGTTTTTAGGTATAAGGACTGCTTAGAATTATCTTTTGACTATATTCTCGGGAGAGCGTTTCTCATTTTTGTAGATTAAGGACTCAGTTTTAGACGGGTCGTCAGGGATTAAAGAAATCTTAAGTTTTGTAGAATAGAATCTCCGTACGCGGGGAGGGTACTTCGACCTTTAACTTTACGGAAGCCATCCGACCTTGTTGCAAAACCATGTATGGTACGCTCACAGAGTCTGCGAGTTCACCGATCCTCGCCGACTTTCCTCAATTTCGATTAGGCGAAGTAAATTTGCCCAGTCACTGCCATGGACCCAAAAAAAAGCCGATCAGTTTTCTTGTTATGGTGAATACGGGACACTCCCCACAGTTCCTGGGGTTGTAATTGTTGTGAAAGGTAATTGAAGGTTGTTTCTAATTCTCGTAGTTTATTGACAACGTAGTTCACATCACTGAACACTTGGCAATGCGAAAAAGTAAGTGAGTCGTGGCTGAAATCGAAATCGATATTCGATGAAATACATTTTTTTTATCAGCAGTGGGTGAGAGCGTATCCGCTTGGCGCTTGGCGCATGAGGCACATACACGACGATCACATCGCAATCTGAGTCGTTTACACTGGAAGAGCAATATCGCACGACCACTAAGAATTTGTGGATAATGAATAAATGGTATAAATATCCATGGATAAATCTCACCGCTGCACATACAACGGTGACTCTCGCTCTCTGCGGTGGCCGATTCTCAGACAATCTAAACACAAAAGGAACAGGTTTTAAACGTAGGGCTGAAATCGAGTGCGTATTGACCGCACGCACTGTGGCTGAGCTTGCTGTTGGTTCATGAGTTGACACTGGTCTGCTTTAATACATGTGAGTCAACGGGTAACTGTAGGACTTTTCAAAGTTGAGACGAACCAGGTTGATCAGCGATTACCTGTCCCTCCGGCCAGATGCAGGCTGACGAGTCTCGCAGAAGACAGCCTGCGCAGATCTGTATTCTTTGATATTAATGTGATTTAAAGTGAAGTCCGTTTTGTTGCGAGATGGAAGGAATCAGATGGATGGACGGAAGCAAACAGAATGGATATGGGCGCTTGTGGGTGACATCCACACCTATTTATATAGAAGGTGGTACCCCTGGCACCGATGGACTGCGAATGCTATCCTTTGCGATGGTTTTCCCCGAATAACTACTCACCAATTAACGGTGGCCTGAAGAACTCGAGGAATTCAACACACACTCACGACGCGATTGGCTCGTTCTTCGAAGTTTCGTGTGAGATATTGCGTCATGAGGGACTTTATTCGTCTACCATTTCGTGTTGGGGCCAGACAAGAAGGTGCAGTCATATTTTGGGAATGTGTATTCCAGTCCCAGTCCACGGGTTTCGCAATGGGATATTACTAGTGTATGCCATTCGCGGATGATTCGCCAGATTATTTTCAATAATAGTGCTAGTCGAGCATCATGCCCACTTCCCACACTTCTAGGACAAGTCCAATAGAACACCGTGAGGGCAATATTGTAACGAATTGCGCATGGATTAAAGCCAGAGATGGTAACATTTGAGCAGAATGCTTGCCGTGCGTAGGCGAACAGCAACGAGTGGAGTGACGAAGCGCCACGAGCGTCACAATCACGTGGACTTTGTCACACTCCTTTTTTTCTTTATAAGTTTCAACTTCAAGCATCCCGCTCGTGGCCTGTTGTCCTCAAAGCCTCATCTTCTCGATGACTCTCATCGCTCCGGGTCCCCATCCCACTGTCCTCGTGACTTGCACTATGGTCTTCGCAAGCCAACTGTTCCACTCCACCCAGAGTGTTATCTAACCCTAAGTAATGTTGGGCAGTCACCATTCTATTTGCTCGCCTAGCGTCGTTGCGGTGGACCTCCAACCACCTTAATGCTCCTCGCTTATTCTTTTTAAAGAACCGCGAGTCCCATCCAAATAGTGGCCAACCCAGAGTCTTTGCACTCACTCCGCTGAGCGAGGGTCCTCTCCTCGATGCTCAAACCCCGGTAATACTTTTATGGAACCCAGCTTACCGCGAGTCGTTTCCACAACACTCTCGGTGTTCCCGTGACCGAACGTGAAACTTTGAGGATGTGGAAACGGTGGCTCGAAAGCGCCGGTGTGCGCAGCGAAGTTTCATTGGCAAACGAAGATTTCTTGTTCCATTGTGGCAAGATTGTGCTTAGTGGATGGGAAACAAACAAAGAAGTGTGTAATTTGGAGGACGGTCGTGGATATGACCGCGGATGTAACCAGAGGTCTGTGACCTCGAACACGGCCGCTGATTGTAGCTGCAAGGTTTGTATTGCAGCATTCTTTTCATGTTGCCTGCCACGCTGATTACCTCGAACAACCCTTACAGTTTACTGCCCCAAAGCTTCTGCCCTTCCCAAACAGGAAGGCAGGCTGCGTCGATTTATTCGCATTAGTACCTCGTCGCTCATCACTGCTTAACCCTGCCGAATATTCGCTTTGGTAAAGACACAAACGCCAAACCGTTTGCGTGGTGTTCGAAAACTCTACTCGGCCCTTGATAAATCAATGCTAAGATGTGGCTGAAGGATTTACGTGCTCGGTTCACCACGATCATCCCCAAATGCCCACTTGAGTGGTCACCTTTCCTGTCGTGTCTTGGGTCTGAAGGAACCATCATCGGTGGACTTTTCTAGGCTTTCCGTCATTATTTTCTGCGGCGTTTCGGCGCCAATCCCGCTTAACCGAGACTTTCGACGACGATTGAGAATGCAACGTCCCAAGGGAAATGCTGTCACTCTCGGGTTGACTGCTGTTGCATAGAGATGTGTTCTCGCATTCGATCATCTGAGGATGTACTCGGTGACATGGATACGCAGCTTCAGACAGACGGTTTCCGCCTGGGAGATTCTGACGATGTGGAACTTGGCTCGAGAATGAAGGAATTGTCAAGTGGGATACGCACAGGGGATATCTTTGGGGCTGGGCTGTAAATGATTCGGTTAACGAGCGGTGTCTTGTGGCCATGAGGTTTTCGACATCAACGGGTGGTGGATGGCCACTTTGCACTGGGAGTATAACGTGGCGGTGAGCTTTGGTGGCGGAAAGTCTCCGCGTTAATTCGCTACGACGAGTACGAAGGAGCAGGCGGCTTGGGAACGGCGCACAAATTCTTCACAGTATGGGGAAGCATGTGATCGCTTCGCGAGTAGTACACTGTGTAGCTCAGAATTTTTGGACCTAGCGCACCTTCGTGGTGACTCCTATGATGTTGTCGGCCAAGTACATGCAAAGAGCTGAGTCGTGTCTCAACTATTCCTTCTTCCATACCTCACCTTTCATTCTACCATGCCAGCATCTCTGATCTCACCCACTTTTCTCTTATAGTTTGGTTACGCCACCATGGTTTCGACCTACTCGCAATTGCAGCCATGGTAACACGGTGCCACGGAATGTACGAAGCCTGTCAGTCCTCGTCAATCCCGCCCTCTGTCTTATTACCACTCGTTAGAGGCTCCCCTACAGAACATGTTTCCTTGCCTTCTTCGCTGACGTGCTAAGTAGTCTATCCACCACTGTCTATTCATTGCGGGAAAGACATCATGCCAATTTGGTGTGCGTCGTTCGTCACATCCGTCGTCTCTTCGTCTTCCACATCCAGCATACGAAAGCCTTGCCATCGCGGTGTGTCCCAAAATTTTCCTCATTCCCACGCGCTGCGAAAGCCCAACGTCTCTTCGGCAATTATCTGGACCATCGTTCATTATGTACTGCTTTACGCCTCAACGCCGTCGATAGTTCTGACCGTCACAATCACTTTTGACACGTTGACTTGTGAATAACTATCGCTGTCAACCTCAACTCCAAAGATTAAATTGGGAGACGCAGGGAGATACAGCCCGTCTTATGCTTAAACTGATATCTTATGTAGCCTTGAAGTATCGATTATCCATGCTTGCGATCTCTCCGAAGATGCTGGAATGGTTCGGGTTTGCGGTTATTATGAAGGAGGGTGGAGACTCAGCAATTTGGCAATCGAGACGAAGACGCGTACTGGGCGGAGTGACAAGGTAGTAGAAAGTTGGGTTCAAAATCCTCCATGCAACGCACTGAACTGACTCCGACTGTTTAGCAAAGTCTCTGGAGGATTTGCACACGACGCTTAATGATGTGAATTTTATGATGGTCGAGGCAACTAGCATAAAGTCACCCCCACCACATCTATAAACGTCTTAACAGAATCGAAGACCGAATTACCAGAGAGAAAGTTTCGCCCAATATCGAACAAGATATGCTCCATCTTTCTCACCGTGCCTTGTGAGACCATGAGGAAGAGGTGTTGTCCTTCAGAATATCTTCAACTTTAGAAACGAAAAACTCTGGATGTCAGACAGTGTCAGAACTCGGGAGGAATAAATCGTAGTGGGAACGAGCAAACTCATGATAGGACACATCTTCGCAATTTTGGAAGTTAAATGTCTTATGCGAGTGACTTCCACCTTCGAGGACTCTGCGCTCCTGCTTGGTCGACCCAGAAGGTCGGTGTTGGTGGCATCGTCAACTAGCGTACGGGTTGCAACAATCCACGAGAGCTGCCAGAAATACGTCAATTGGTATTAAAATATCAAGTTTGTAAATGGACACGTACGCCAATAGCTGGTTCTAAAACCTCAATCCGCTGCGTGATAATGTATTCTAGTATGTGTACAATGATTGTCGCAGACTGTATGCACATCGAGTCTGCACTCTCAGAAGATTCACGTGGTTGATGCAGTTGGATACGAGCGGCGTGAACCAGGCTGCGGGTGACTAGCCACGTTGTTCGAGTGTCAGTGGATAGTTCCCCGAGCTGGTCGAGAGAAGGCAGAGTTTGAGCTACTTCTCGGATAACACGATCGATTTTGGTGAATTCAGCCAGCCCTTCTGGGGGAAAATCTGTGGCGATTATCAATTCGAGCATCATCGTGCATGTCCTGGGAGGGCATTTACTCACTTGCGTTGTACACCTTTTTAGTTCGATCCGAGTATTCGAACAGAAGGGAAGCTTTGGCACGCATTTCTAGATCCCCTCCACATACAGCATTCGACCGTTGGGACCCAGTCAAGAATTCCCGGACAGTGTTAGAACTGGGGACTACCAAGTTTTCTCTGATCTGAAACGAGGAAAGTCAGGTTGGCCGTCGAAATATGAAAGAACAGTCCACTTACCGACCGGCTGTCGTCCAGGGGCCAAGGGGTATCGATCCGTCGCTTGTTTATGCCATTGTCGCTCAGGAATGGAGGCATTTCCACGGCCGCTGATATGTCCCTGTCCACAACAAGAACAGCCCAGAATAAATTGACCCTCTCCGTTTCTTCCGCCGCATTAATCGGTGGCGACAATGTAGTGGCATCTGCTCCGCCCACGAGACTCCTGATAGCATTCATCGTACTATCCGTCCTGAGAACTGAACGAATTTGATGGAGGCCGTAGGTAAGAGTCAGTGTAACAGCACGGCTTACGTGCAAGCGTCCTTCGAGGAAACGCCAACTGGCAAAATGGTATTGCGCGAGGAGTACTTCGGCTTGCAATGCTTGCAACCGCATCTTGGTGTGGCTATTGCCTATGTTTTCTACCAGAAAATTTGTCGCTTCTTGGACGTACTGTATTTCTAGATGCGCATATACGTCAGATGACGACAAACGAATTCCCCATGCCATCAAACATTTCAGTAGGGCAGGATGAACGTGTTGTGGAGAGTTGATGCAAGCAAGGAAGCGTGAAATGTTGAGCGCGAAACCCAGTTGCTGAGCATATTTTAACACTGTACCGATTCTGTGCATTGTCAAATTTGTATTGAGCGATGGCACAGTTTTGAAGGTGACACCTACAGCCTTGATGGGTCTTGGGATGCTAAGTCACCTCCTCGCGCTCGATCCAACGGACTATTCAAAAGAGTGTGTTGATTTGCGTGCTCTTCATGATAGCTCGCGTAGGGATCATGCAAGGATATTGGCGTCTCGTCCCGGGTCTGCATTTGGCGACCATGAAGCTGATCTTGCAGACGCGTGACCCTGTATTCCAGACGTTCTAGCTCTGTGCTTCCTTGATTTGTGTACTCGCAATCCTCGGCCTTGTGCATTCGAATGCATTCCCTACAAGCGGGCTTCGCACCATCGCATTTCTGTGGAAATTATGGTCAATTAGTCTCGCAGCTGATAAAACACCTACCACTTTCCGCCTTCTTCGAAGATGGGGTATATAATATCAGATAAGTCTTGGTATGTTGTGGCGCACTGATACCTACCTGCAAACTAGGCATGCATATCCGCGACGCAGAGGGTATTCCGAGGCAGAAGGATTGTTGGCCATTTCGTAAAGTGTTAGAGTGAGCCGTGCACTTCGTACAGAGCTTGATACATCCACTGCAAGCCTCCAATCCGCTTTATATGTTTCACCAACCTCTTCATAACATCACTTCACCTTGGGTACATTGAACGGTAGATTTCCATCGCCGTCGGGGTTCGGGGAGGTCAACGTAGCCCAAGGTACGAAGAGAAGAGTGTGGTTCACCGAGCAGACATCATCGATGAAGTTGTGGATGGTTCCAGAGGGGAATCGCCACGGAAGGACTCGGGCGCGGTGAGTCGGGCGTTGCAGCCACGATGGCCGAGCCTGAGAGTACGCAACTTCAACTTCATAGCGGTAACTAAACTTTGAGAGCACTTTTGTTCGCCGGTGAGGCCAATCTTCGAAATACAGCTCGGGAACTTAGGATCGATCAAGATATCCCCCAGACAAGAGTTGACGTCTCAAAATGCAACACTCGGGTGTTGGCAGCTCTTACGTCATCAGCATACTTGCGTCCTTTGATCATGTACGGTTCGATATTCTCCCTTAAAGGAGCCATTGCTTTAGACGGTGTGTTACAACTTCAGAATTACTTTTGCATGCTTTTAAAGAATTACATGAATTATTCATGATGAATTGATACTCGAGAATCTCGTTATTAATGAGCACGAGAAGCAAAGCTACGCCTCTGGTCCCATACTAGTACAACAGAATGAGTGCTGTACTGTAGCTTAAGGACATACGATGCGTATTTCATGACTTCAAGTATATATATATAGTTATGCGTCTGAATAATACGCTTCCTCCAGAACATGCGAGGCTTTGCCAGCCCAAATGTCAAAAACTTGAAGAACCTAGAAAATATTGATTAATCGATTTAAATGCCAAATGGAAATCACCGCACATGAAAGCCAAACCTGGAGATGCTTACCGTGATTCATTCGTTGCGTGAGGATGTGACAATCATCGGCTATGACGAACACGCGCCGAAGACCAGCATTGATAAATATAACCATGCAAAGCCGGCGAACTGTGGCTTGATACGTATGCAAAAATGCGTTAATATATTGTTCAGGTGGATTGCAAAGGTAAGGTGCTCATTTTTGGCGCCTGCAGAAACTCCCAGGAAAATGCGGTCTTGTGTCTATCTGAAGAATCCCTATTTCGAACGTTTCATGGTGGAGTGTTCATTCGGCATCATGTAGGGACCGCGACTCGGAGTGCGCGGACGGAGACGAGATGGAATTTGACTGGTGTGACGAGGTGGTGATTGACTGTAAAGTTTCGGCCCGGCTCTTCCGAATCAGGGCTCCGCGGTTTTATCAAGTCCTGTCAATCTCAGCGTGTCAGCAGCACTCCCATTGATATAATTCCTTTACGCATTATCATACGCTTCGCCCTAGACAGTGAAATGACACACGTGTGTGATAAGAGCACAAAAGTTGCCTGTATATAATCTTCTGTAAACCACGACCGAGTATATATCTTGGAATCTTTTGCTGCATAATCGGAGCAATTTCAGATTTAGTGAGAAGTTAGATGCAGTACAGTATTAGACTCAACACGTTATGGTGACTGTACTATGCCCTTTGGTGGATCGATATCGAAGAATCCTCATAACCTCAGGAACTATGTAGTTGAGATAGCAAGACTGAAAGTGGTTGACGTAAGCACCTCAACGGGTGACGACCTGCCCTAAAGGACGCGGCGTCCGCGTCGCGTCGTCGTCTCTTCTTCAACTCGTTCTCATCACTGGAGGCTCCGCCGTACATTTTCAGTAACAGCGATGTCTTCACCACCAATGGAATACCCGTCATCCGAACTGGGTGACGTGGACATGCAAGAAGAAACACCAGTCGAACCAACGTCGGACGTGAACGCAAACCAACCGCTCTTTTTGGCCGGCACACCATCTCCTGCGCGGTCTGCAATGAACGGACGCGCGATGAACGGGACTCCGGGTGGCATGCAGAGTAGTCCGATGAAAAATATTGCGGCTCGACGCGCTCTGGGCATGGCCACACCTCGTCGTGCACCTCGTGGTTCTTCCCCGATTCTGAATTACCCAAGTTCCTCACCAGCCAAATCCCGGGCAGGAGGAAACGCGATGCCAGGTCCGGAGGATTCGGACCCCCTCCATTTCCCTTCGTAAGTCACTTCTCGTTCTCACCAAGTTTTCATCTCACTGCCGCATCACAGGAGCCCGGCGGGTACCCCTGCACCTGGCACTCCACCGAGAAACCGCCGTGGGGACATTCACTCATCTGTGCGCGTAACGCCCTCACCCTCTGTCCGACGCGTCCAACAGCCATCTGGCGTAACCGATGGACTTGGTTCTGATGCGACCAACCTATTTCTTCCACCCTCATCTGCTCCTCCATTGTCCGCGCCTCCGCCATCCTCAGAGCCGGACGAGATCCGTGCGATCTGGGGTACAAATGTCAACCTGGCTCAGACGATGAAATTGTTCAAAGACTTTTTACGGGGGTTCAAACCGAAATACCGTGTCGCGCACGACCGTTCTTTAGGCGTGTCCACAAAAGCACTGGCTACACCTGAAGAAGGCGAGCAACTACTGTACGAAACTTATCTGCGACGGATGAGGCAGACCGGACAGACCAACCTCAACGTCGATATGATCAATATGCTTTCGTACCCGCCAAGTCGCAAATTGCATAGTCAATTGATCAAGTATCCTCAGGAAGTGATTCCCGCCATGGATCAAGTATTGAAGGATGTCATGCTTGAACTCGCTGATCAGGACGCGACGGCTGGTATGGAAGGAATGGTTGGACCAGAGGGAGACGAGGAGATTGCAGATATATTGGGGAAAGTCTATAAAGTGCGACCTTTCGGAGAGCAGGCTGGCAATATGAGAGATCTCAACCCTCAAGGTGAGGCTCATTGTTATTATTCTTTCCCCGTACTCATTTTATTGTACAGATACCGACAAGCTTGTTAGCGTTAAAGGACTTGTCATCCGGGCGACTCCCATTATACCCGACATGAAGACCGCATTTTTCAGGTGCCTCACATGCTCCCACACCGTCCAAGTCGAAATCGACCGTGGCCGGATTGACGAACCGGCGCGTTGCCCACGAGACGTGTGCGCGTCCGTAGGGACTATGAACCTCGTGCACAATCGATGCGAATTTGCCGACAGGCAAGTCCTGCGCTTGCAAGAGACGCCTGACGCGGTACCGGATGGTCAGACCCCGCAGACGGTGTCGCTATGCGTGTATGATGAACTCGTGGACGTCACCAAGCCCGGTGATCGGCTCGTAGTCACTGGCATATTCAGGAGCGTCCCCGTCAGAGTGAACCCGCGTCAACGCACAATCAAGAGTCTTTTCAAGACGTTCCTCGACGTCGTTCATGTCAAGCGTGGTGGTAGTGGACGGGTTGGATATGACAAGAGTACCCGCCAAGCAGTCGGGGACCGCATCCCTGGTGTAGGCGGAGCGGGCGTAGGCGGTGGCGAAGATGAGGATGAGGACGACGTGCACCGCCGCGGTGAAGACGCCGAAGCCAACGCGGGTGAAGCGCGAAAGACCCGAAAGGAGGTAATGGAGGCAAAGTTGATCGAACTGAGCAAGCGGCCGGACATTTATGACCTTCTGGCGAGGTCGTTGGCGCCGTCGATTTGGGAGATGGACGACGTGAAGAAGGGCATACTGTTGCAGTTGTTTGGCGGAACGAATAAGAATATTGCGAGGGGTGGGGGTGGAGGCGGACCTCGGTATCGTGGTGATATTAACGTGCTGCTGGTTGGCGATCCCGGCACGAGTAAATCCCAGATATTAAATGTATGTCATTTTCCATTTCATTCTAGACATTGTTCGCTTATAGTCCTCGACAGTATGTACACAAGATAGCACCCCGTGGTGTTTACACTTCCGGCAAGGGCTCTTCGGCCGTTGGTCTGACAGCCTACGTGACTCGCGATCCCGATTCGAAACAGTTGGTCCTCGAGAGGTACGCGTGTTTACTGCTGGCAAGATTGTCAGTCTCATTAAGGGTATTATTAGCGGTGCTCTCGTATTGAGTGATGGAGGTGTGTGCTGCATCGACGAGTTCGACAAGATGTCGGACGCAACCCGCAGTGTTTTACATGAAGTCATGGTCGGTTCTCCGTGGGTTTATAATGTTCTATTTATTTACACATTTTTTCAGGAACAACAAACCGTCTCCATCGCGAAAGCTGGTATTATTACCACACTCAATGCACGAACATCCATTTTGGCTGCGGCCAACCCAGTTGGTTCAAAATATAATCGGGATTGGCCCATTACGAGGAACATTGATCTGCCTCCGACGCTCATATCTCGATTTGACTTGCTTTATCTCGTTCTCGATAATGTGGACGAAGTGTCTGACAGGAGATTGGCTCAGCATCTAGTCAGCCTTTATTTGGAGGACACACCTGAGACTGGGGGACAAGATATTCTCGTAAGTCTCTCAATTTCACCGTTTGTTTTCAAGACTATTAATAACGAATGGTGTTTTCTCAGCCGCTCGAGCAGCTGTCTGCATACATTTCCTATGCGCGGTCACACATCCATCCCACATTGACAGAGGTTGCATCGAAGGAGCTCGTCCGAGCGTACGTCGACCTACGAAACATGGGTCACGATCCGCGCACAAGTGAACGCCGAATCACCGCCACGACCCGACAGCTGGAGAGCATGATCCGACTGTCCGAGGCGCACGCGCGGATGCGTTTCTCCGGCTTCGTCGAGCTGGAAGACGTCGAGGAAGCCTGCCGACTCATGCGCGATGCCATTCGCACCTCCGCTACCGATCCTCGCACCGGCCAAATCGACATGGATCTCATCAACACTGGCACAAGCTTACAGCAACGCAAAATGCGTGGCGACCTCAAGCGAGAGATTCTGAATCTGCTTGAAGGTGGGGCTGCTGGCCGCGGGGTCCGCTGGAACGAAATGATCAAGCAGCTTGGGAGTCAGAGTAGCGTGGCTATCGACCCGGCCGAATTTTCTGAAGCCATTAAAGCTCTTGAGACGGAAGGTGTTATCCGGGTGGTTGGGGACAGGGAAAGGCGTACGATCAGGAGGGTTGAGGGATCGTAAATTGGACTCTGGTGATATTGTGTTTGTGTGCATCTGTTCTGTTTCATCTATGTTTGCAGCTCTGTAGAAGTGGTGTATTGAAAGTGTTTTCGTATTGATGTGACAGCCAAGCATAGGATAGGTGTGGCTTGCGACAGGATGAGATGTGTCCAAGCCAAAAATAGCCAGTGCGCGTTTGTGGCAATTGAAAACCACGTGGCACATGAGCCTGAGCGCTAAACATCATCACCAACTTCCGACTGATTCTGTGGCTGGATTCGTATCTGATGGCTGAACAGGCAACCAAGCCCAAGAAATCGAGATCTCGAAAGGATCCTAAAGTTTCACAAGCTGCTGGCCAAACCGAGCGATTGAAGACCGTTGTGCGCAGATTACCACCAAACTTACCAGAAGAGATATTCTGGCACAGCGTGCAAGAATGGGTTACAGATGAGACAGTGACTTGGAAGGTCTTCCGTCCAGGGAAGATGAGAAAGAAGTACGCTTCAGGGAACCATTAATCACCGACATGAACGTGATCGACCGTTGAACGATAGGTTCTATAAAGAGAACATACCATCTCGAGCTTACATTGCGTTCAAGAGCGAGGAGCTACTCGCTGCATTTGGCCAAGCATACGATGGTCATTTGTTTCGCGATAAGGCTGGTATGTTCACAAATGTATTCTCACCGACCATCAATTTCACGGTGATTGCACAAAGGAAATGAATCATACGCTATTGTCGAATTCGCACCATGCCAGAAAATCCCATCAGAGAAGAAAAAGGTTGACCCTAGAAATGCTACTATTGAACAAGGTGAGTAGCATTGCATAACCATCTCGTACTACACTCATTGTATACATCCCTTAGACGAAGATTATATCTCCTTTATTCAATCGCTGAATGCACCACCGACAAAGCCGGCGGAAGCAGACACTCTGGAAGCCTTGAGTTCGTGCCACGCATATCTTATTCGTATTAATCGCACTTATCGATGTATTGAATATCACTAGTTGCTGCATCACGACCACCTCCTCAACCAGAGTCAACTCCACTCCTCGACGCGCTCAAAGCCGAGAGGTCCGCGGCTAAAGACAAAGAGGCTATTTTACGCAACCACGCTCACTATCACCAGGGTTCCGCCCCATCGACTGCGAAAGACCACTCCAAGAAAGGAGCAGCGGCAAAAGCAGCTGATGACTCTCACGGAAAGAAAGGAGGACGCGGAAAGAAAGATAAGGCGGATACCAGCAAAGGCGCATCAACTTCTGCCCCTGCTGCTGCTGCTGGATCCAGCTCAGTGCCGCACGACGCGAAAGGGGGCAAAGTTGGCGGTCCGCAAGGGAAGGCAATTCCGAAGGGACCCAAAGCTGCTCGCGAAAAGAAACCAGAACCCGAGGCAAAGAAAGTCCCTACTGTGACGATTTCAACCCCAACGGCACACGGCGAATCCGATCAAGCAGGCAACGCGGAAGGCGCTTCTCCCACTACACCGCGCGAGCGGCGTTCTCGACCCGTTCTAGGTTTAGCATCGCGCCAGTTCGAAGCTGCTCTCAGCGGTGCTGGCGTACCTGTTGGAGGAGGAGCAGGTGGTGGTGGTGGTGAACGCCGCGCACGGCGTGAGAAGGAGAAGAAACCTGCGGTCGACGCTGCGCAGGGCAATGAGGGTGGCAATGGTGCTAACGGCGGCGCTGGGCAAGGAGCGGGTTCGGTGCGCGACAATCCTGGTGGCGGTCGAGGAGGCGAATCATCGAGGAGAGGTAGGGGTGGAGGAAGAGGCGGAGGACGACGTAGGGACGCGAGTGACGGAGAAAGCATCTCCAGCGCTTCGCATGGAGGTGAGCAGCGCATTTTTTAATTATTAAAAGTGAGGTAATTAACACAAAGGCTATATAGCAGCGCCGCCAATTCTGCATCGCATTGATGCGCCAACCCAACCTCCGAAGATTCTCTCCCGGAATTCTCAAGCAGAGGGCTCGCAGCAGCAGCCTACTACTCCTGTGACTAGTGATGCTCAATCGCAAGCGCAAGGGGTGGGAAGAGGACGTGGTGGGAAGCATCGCGGTGGAGGTCCGGATGGTCCAGGACATCGTGCCGAAGGAGATGGAGGCGGAGGAGGAGGAGGGAGAGGCGACGGGAGTCGAGGTCGGAGACGCGGAAGGGGGAGAGGCATGTGAGGAGTGTATCCGGCTTCACACAAGCTCGCCTCGATGCGGCGTTGCTCGATGTATGTTGTTGAAAGCTTCCTTGGCAAGTCATTCGAATTCGCGCTTTTCCAAGATTTTACTGACATTCGTTGCTTAGTTATCGCTCTCGAGCACTCCTGCCTTCCATACATGAATGCGCCAAGCCGGTCTGACTCGTAAATCTTTCTTCCACTATACCGGGTGCTTGGCTGTGTTCCTTGGACGCCTCGTTCGCCAACACCAAGCTCCTTCTGCCAGTACGGGGATATCCATGGAAATATTCCACCAAGCCAATACTTTTGTCTGAGTTGTACGGTAGCATTCGGCACTTCTATTTTAAGTGCATTCGAAGACCCGCCTGCACTGAGACAGCGAACGGTATACAACATTTCATTGAAGTTCACGCATGCGGAACGGCGCTGCCAACCGAAAAATATAATTACTTGCCCAAACTCGGTGTTATTTCGGATCCAAGTTTGGTGATGACTTAATCGCCAGCATCAACTTGCACAGCAAAACATCTGGATTATTTATGAGACGGGTGTAAAGACAGAAGGTGTAGTAAGATATAGAACTCCCATCCGCCTCAACTGGCCTTCGCTGCCGTATTCGTATTCGTAAAACCCGTAAGTCATGAGCATTTCAAAAATATGTAACGAAATCTGTGGACAGGGAAGGTAATTACTTTTGGCAGGAGGTTCCATTCCGAGGTTGACAGTGTCAGATCCTGACCTTGTTTAGGCATTTGTGTATCAACCGAAACGGGATGAACGAAAAAGGGGAAACAAAAGATACATCAAACAAAAAAAAGTTACACATCAGATCGACGGCACAAACATAACACCAACTAAATGTGGACCCGATTAGGAGAAGACGAAACCGAAGCGCGACACCGGGGGTATACGGGGAAGAGCCAATTAAAGAGCGACACCGAACATGAACGCGACGAGGCCGAGAAGGGTCGTGGCGCTGGTGACAGCGACCTTCCCGGCGCCGCTCTTCGCGGCTGCTGATGGCTTGGCAGTCGACGAGCTAGACGCTGCGGAGGAGCCAGCGGACTTGGCAGTCGTTGGTGCTGGCGTGTTAGACTGCGAAACGGGAGTGGTTGCGGCCGGTGCGGCTGTGGGTCCGCCAAGCGGCGCCGTGGTCTGTCCGTCGATTTGGGATTGGACGGCTGGGGAGAATGTTCCGGTCATATCGGTTAACCTAAGAAGAGCGGGAAAATTTGATGAGAATGTCAGGGATGGTCGACACATGAGGATGGAAGGAGGCTGACGTGAATTTGGCTGAGAACGCCAGAGCGGGGAATTGAGGGTTGGCGGGATCCTTGAAGCCGAGTGATTCAAATCGGACGAAGCTGTTGAATCGACGGTTAAAAATCACTAAAGGTCTGTGAATGGGACGAATACCCACTAGGCGTTGCTGTTGGGGCCAATAGTCGGGTCAGGCGTGAAGATGACTGAGTTTGAGGTCGAAACATCAGTGCTGGGAACGATCAATTGAAGTGGGGTCTGAAATTACAACGACAGTCAGGACGTGTTCGAACGAGGCTTGGACAACGTAGAGAAGGGAAAATTGATACCAACCTGCTGCTGTGCGTTGCCGACGTAGACCGAAATCTTCGCAGGTCCGAACTGCTGAAGGGTCGGCGCATTGCCATCATCCTTCCAGCTGACGGTGCAAGGAGACTTTGACGAGCAGCTGGTGGATGCGATGGGGCTCGTAACCTATGGAAAACACGAACAGAGAACAGATCGCGAACATCAGCTCTGCTGAAACATTCCAACTGATAAGAAAACGTACGAAGACAGTGGCGAACGCAGAGCCAGCCAAGGCGAGAGAAATGAGGGAAGAAGCAAACATTTTGATAATTTTTAGTCGGGGGGATTAAACAAGGGAGTGTGGGCCTTAAGAGCAAGGATAGTGAGTGCACTGGTGAGTGTTTGAACGTAGGGGGTGTGGTGATGGAGAAAACAACTAATGGCTGGCGGAGTCTAGAAAAAGGGCAACCCACGTGGCAACACAGCCTATATTTAGCGCTCATTTTGATGCGAAGTCCCGAACACCCAATTTGCAAATCCCTCAGCTTCGATTTCGATCAACGGATCGGCTTTCTTGACACAACCAAACACTGTATATTTACGAGTCGGGCAAGTCAAACACAGTCTTCACGACATGGTCTGCTTTCCGCCCAGTGTGCTTGATGAATCCCATGTAGTCAAGCTCGTGAATGGTCCGAATAAAACGTGCCTGGACCTCGAGGGCCCACTCTTCGTCATTCTCCGTCTCATCCTCCACAGCCTTGCTTTTCCCCTTTCCTTTCCCCTTGGCTTTCCTCGGCGACGGTCCACTCCGGTTTGATGTCAATTCACTGTCCCCACTCGCGGATGAACGCATGCGCCGGTTTTCCGCCTCTAGGGACCCCGTGAACGATTCGTACCAGTCGTAGACGTTGATCATCCTCCCACTCTCGAGGTATCCTTGGAACAGGAACGTAAGGTCGGGAACCGGGAGATGCTGTGGTAGATTGGCATCCGTGATCGCTTGGGAACCATATTCAATGTATCGTTCCGGATGAATTAGGCCAGCCATGGTCGTGGCGCGGGGAGCAGGGTTGATCAACTGGCGGTGCAGAAGAATGAGCGTTTCATGATCGCCCGCATCGCTTCAATGCGAAGTAACGTACCTCAGTAAGCATGGAAGCTTGGCCAGTATACCATAAATCCCACATGCGTTCGTCTGAATACCCCGGCATTCGTTCGCTTTCACGATACCATTCAGTGTTTTGACTCTAGGCCGTATGCAGCACTCACCTGAAGAACTCTGATAACCAATCACCAACTGCTGCCGCCGTACCAGTTACATCCCATTCGTCCATCGCATCATCGCGCGGTATTTGCGCGATGAGCGTGACGATCTTCAATCTCGTCTCACCTTCGTCCCTCCGAATCTCCACTGATTGCTCATGAAGAAACTTGTGCAATTCAGCCAGAAGAGCGCTAAGTTGGACAGCTGATGCTTTCCTGTGCACAAAAGACTTGGTGAGTGAAATTGGCGATCACAGACTGCAGGACGAACTTGACCATCATAGCCACGTATTTCCCCTCTTTGCGACTCAAATTTCCACGAAGGCAGCCACTCATAACGTCGAAGCACGAACGCGTGTTCTCGGCAGTTTTGTATCCCTCCTTCACTAGAAAGCCTTGGACAACGCGGAAAATGGCAAACGCCAGACGCGTCTTCTTTGCTTTAGACATATTCTTCATGCGAGCATTGCCGACTGAAGAAAGAATTGACTTTATATCCACTTCGGGTAGGTCACCGTTAGATGTTGCGTTGCTTTCTGAATTGGGATTTTCGGAGTGGTGAAAACGGGTATGCAAGGAATCCAGAAACGGCTTCGATTCTTCTTGTTTGAGCTTATCCGCCGCTTGTGATACGGTTTTCATGCCGAGCAGCTCGTCGGTAGCGAATACGGTCAGTGGCTCCATGAAGTGTTGTAAATGGATAAGCTATCAGATATTTCAACAAAAGCCATATTTGCCAAAAGGCGAAAGAATCGTGTACGAACCTGCAGAAGCGTAGTCACAAAGTCAATGGACATATTATGCCGCATGTATTGCTCCGCCACGAAATCGAGCGTTGATGGGCCAAGCATGATATGTGGCTCAAAATCCACGTCGAAGAACGTCTAATCAAAGTCATGAACGCTAGCAGAGGTCACATCGAGCGGACGGACGCACCTTCAGGAGAAGGCTTTGAAGAGCGTCGGAACCTCCCAGCATGGAATGGCGATGAAGGCGAAGGAGTGCTAATGTCGAACGTGGATAGGCAGTGTGAAGATACGAGGGGTGCGGTGGAGAGGACAGGGCCAAGACGAAGATGAGTGGGAGACGAGGAATATGTAAACTACACCCCCATGCATAACATTTAGGACATGGGTAGGGTTGATTGGACGAAACTACCCTTACCTGCAGATGTAAAACAAATCTTGTACCAATGTATGATCGAATTGCTCGAAATCGTGAAGGAGTACAACTAGTTTAGGTGCGAACGCTCGCCCTTCCAATATGAAAAATTAAATGATATCCTACAATTAAAGGAAGGTGCCCCAGGACTCACCTCGAAATTCAACAACAGCATCGTACCACGCTTCAAGAAGATTGATATCATACGAAGCCAGGGACGTGGCAGTTTTCCGACCTTTCGGTTCTAAACACGAGAACAATGAATATCTCGCCAGAGGAACTAGGCAGTCTGGCAAGACCTTCAGAATCGTTCGGCGGGTTGTCAACAAACCCTGTAATCATCGTTTTCATGGCGGCCATGAGGTTTGGACAGTCAGCAGGAGACATGGATACGACGTAGGCGGTAGGCGGTCGATCCTGGGAGTTGGAAACACCGTCTGTGGACATCGCGCTCCCGTCGTCGCTTTCATGGGATGCAGTCGCAGTCAATTCAGATTCGATGTCGTCAAATAAAGCCAATGTCGCTGCTCGATCGGGTCCTGGCGTATATGTATAGTCTCGTCAGGCGCATGCATGTTTAAGGGAGGAAATGAACAGAACCTGAAATCGCGATGGTCGGAAGTTCCGTGAATGGCATGAGCGGATTTGGAGTGCCATACGCGTTTTCGACGGTTTGAACTACCTCAGCGGTGATGGGTGCATGCAATTTATGAATAATTTCCTGAGGTGTATAGTTTTGGTCGGTTTTTCGTTGTTGGGAACGAATGCCGGTGGGCGGACGGACCTGCATCCTCGTAACGCACTTCTTCCACGCCGCGTCGTATGCCAGCAATCTCAACCCCGGCCCACCAGATAAATCGCGTTCAGCGAGCTCATCTGACGTGAATAGGTCAACGTGGAGCGCGCCAGCGTTGTTCGTTCCGTCCGCGTCGTCTGTATGTTGATATTCGTGTCAAATATTTGGAGATTGGGTAAAATCGAAAGTGAGAACCTGGTCCATTGTATGGGATGTAGACAGTGGTCTACAACTAATTTGTTTTAGCGTATCTATGGTGGTAGTAGGACGCATGTACCTCAGTGAAGGATTCCAGAGCATCAGGCATGAGGGAGGTCCACGCGCGGTCACGGTCACCTCCACATGAGTTGAATAACTTGCGCCCCAAACTCTAATCATTTTAGGAAGGTTCCTGACTCGAAAAGGAAGGGTGGCGAATGGCCCCAAGTACATTCGTTTGCGAAATTCCGCTAAGTCTTGTAATGGGTGGCTCGCAGTTTTATGGCCATTCCAACATTGAGCATGAAATAGATTTAAAAATTAATGTATTGAGGATAATTATCTACTACTACAACGGGGTACTGTACACGCTACTCGGCCAAACTTCGCGTCGGGACGCGTCGAGATGTCGGAGGGGCCACCGCTCCCCGTAGCGCCGTTGTGGCCATGGCGCGGTTCGAAAGGCTGCGCCGTCTGCGAGGGCGACGCTGCTCCTGGTGGCTCCGCTGTGGCGCGCGGTCGCCTGGCGCGTGCGTTGGGTTAGGGTGGGGGCGGAATATCGCCTGGCCGAGCCTATTGTAGGTTGAGGCCGCGGGTGAAAGGGCCGCGTTGGCGGGCTCTTCTCGTCTTGTGTGGGCGGTGCGCAGGTGCGGGGCGCGTCGAGGGCGTGCGCAACCTGCGTGTTGTCGAGGACGCGTGTCGGCTGGTCTTGGGAGCGCGAGCTCGGGCTGTTTCCGCCCTCCGGCGTGTTCGAGGTGCGGGCGGGCAATGGCGGTCGTGGTTGTCGGTCGGTCGTGTTGGTGTCGTGGTAGGAGGAAAGGAGTGGCTTGCTGTCACGCCCCACAAGTGTCTGGAAATGGGAATGGGAGTCTCGGGGTCCTCCCAAATCGGATTAGAGTTTGGGGCGCAAGTTCAACACCTCTCCACATCCACGTGACGGTGACTACGAACTCAAATTGACATTGCACATTGGCTCCTTGATATGCAAGCAATCTTCACCTCAGTTGGTCATAAGTTCCAACAACGTCCGCCATGAGGTTATAGGACGGAATAAGTATTGGAACAAAGTGAGTCTCAATGCTTTACACCATCAACAGCCATAATACCGACATTTTTTATTCTGATAAACCTTGGCTTTGTGATCACTCGCGAGGTGTTGAATGCGTCGACAACCTTTTCAAAGATAATTTCTGGTGGTACGCTCCGAGGGATCAGGGCCAACCGTTCCTAAAATTCACATTTATCATTTGATTTTGATTTTGACAGTGAAGACCGGCGACTCCCTTCGAGACTTGAACATGTCCCAAAATCTCTCAGACTATTTGTATACTGCGGAAGTACCACATCATATTGATCTGTTACTCTATGGTTCTAATGGCGCTCACACTCTATTTGTATGCTGTCTAATGTCTAATGTCTAGTGTTCAAAATTGTTCACGACTCGGGCGGTGTCGGATAGCAATCACATTTAACTAAATTTCGGCGACGTCCAAATTGTCCTCATGGACACGATTTTCCCAGTCGGAACCACCCGAGAAAAATTCGTCGGATTGTTGTCTCCTATGGTTTTTTGGAATCTTGGCGTCTACGGTTGTTTCGACCCTCCTGTGTATGTCGTTGCAAACAATATCATCTACGTCGGCGAGCCCAGGTAATGCCCACGCTGCATAAGGTTTGCCATGAGAGCCGCTGGTCATGAAGTTGGTCTTGGAATGGACATTGAATGCGTTTATCCAGAGGACACATGATAGGCAGCTTCGTTTACTGCATCCGATTACATGCGTTGGCGCCTTTTGACCAGGTTTCGCTGGGTAAAGATGTGCCAACGATTTCACTAAATTGAGCTCGCAGTGGAATCTAGGTGTCACCTTTCCTTTCTTCCATTTGCTCTCCATTCCGGCCAATCCGGTGATTGCCTCGACGTCACTTCGTGCAATTCCGGCCGCTTCTAACGCCTGGGCGAAAGTATCGGCCATCTGCACTTCTGCTGGACCTGTGGGTTGAACATAACCGGGAAGCTCGTTAACCCATAGCAACTTGGGATTCATGGCCGACTTCTTGATCCGTGTCCTGACCCGTTCTACACCGCCGATGTTTTGCAATACTTTATTGAACCGTCGGATCAAACGTTCAATGTAATCAGACGATGGTATGGTCTTCATAAATGCAGAATTTGCAAATATGTTGCAGCGGGCATCCAGATAGCGCAATGTGTTGACTGCCTTATCTCCAGGGAGACTTTCGAAGTTTGTAAGAGAGCCCAATTGTTGTGCAACACGTTTGATCTGCTCCAATGCCGTTAACAATGCCTGTTTGGCTTGTTTGGCTGGGGATTCGTCTGCAGAGAGTTTGAGAGCCTTAACAATCTTCTCCACATGTAAAACATCTGGGAATTCATCTTTCAGGGAGGTTGGCGTATGTTTCCCCAAATTTGTCTCAAGGTCCTTGAAGTCGCGGTTATTAGCATTAAAACAGTCGCTTAATTTTTTAATTCTTTTCAGAATATTTTTGCCGGAGTGCTTCATTACTGTAGAAAGAAACACCCTTTCATCGGCAGTTGATGCTGCTGTCAAAATTTCTTCCGCGGTCCTTTTGTCACTTGCAGTTGGCGGGCTGTTTTTGGCTATAACAAGCGTATACCCGCCGTTCTTAATGAAAGTAGTGGCGACGACATCTCCTTGCTCTCCTGTACAAAGACAATTTGCAATAATATCGAGGAGATGTATTTCATCGTTTTCTGCTTTAGTACGCGATTCCTTGTTACTTATTAAAACGGCGTCGCTTGACCTTGGATGGGAGATTGCATTGTATGACATTGTCTCGAGGAGCCTCAAATCCCTGCACAGAGGTTGTTGCGTCGCTGTACGAAAATTAGCATTACAGAGGCATGTTTTGGCTGACACTGCCTACAAGGGTTCGCCATAGTATATTAGCTATGCTCGGATGAAGACCTTCGAAGATGTTTGACCACGGGGAACTGGGAGTCAAATGACCAAAACGCTGTGTCAATGGGACATCGATACTAGGGACGAACGAACACAGTACCGGTTCAGAGAGGCGCGGGTGACGCGCTGGATGAGGTGTACTTGCTTGAACGCTCCGCTTTTAACGTGACGAAAACACGATGCAGAATGGGGATTACTGACAAGATGGCATGGCGTCAAGCTATTCGTGCATATGATATTGGCCAACATTTACACAGTTAGATGATGTCGTGGCGAGTCTGCCAATGATGGTGGAGAGCTAGTCGATACGGGGAACGCGAAATACTCCGGCCAGTTGCCTCGGGGAAGTGTACCCATTTCGGTTTCCGCAGGTACGAATTGGTTAATGCCCCCAAAGGCAATGGATGTAATGTGGCACGCACTAGAAGCAAATGAGCCTTAGATACTCCATAGTGTCGTATATCCTGTGTTCGAACTAATCAATCCCCGAGCTGCTGGAAGGTGGACTTGCCATCATGGGGACGTATTTTTTAGACAATCCATGTTCCACCCAGGCCCTCACAACCGCATCTAGAGAGGTGTGCTGGAAATGAAACTATTTATTGGCCAGTCTTGTTTTAATCTTGCATACGTTAGTCCTGGACGGTGGTACATACTTTGAATGACGTTTGGGCACAACGCTTATTAGCCACCGAAGTTTGGCGAGGTCGCATCCACACTAATAATTTCCGGTGGCTAGCCTCGATACTGATGCCAATAAAGTATGGTCCGACTCGTTCATAGGGTGTTGAATAATACCAGTGAAGTGGCTGTCGTCTAGTTTTCAACAATAGTTGACCACACCGAAACGGATGAGTCCACATGCTAAAGTCGCGGATTAGTGCAGGATGGTATCATACCCCATCTATACTTGCGCCGGAAACCCGGAAGGTGAGCGTCCCAAAAGCACTATATCAATCATGGAAAAGATCGGTGCCAACGCCGTGTGGTAACATCAGGTTCCCTCGTATGGTCTAACACCGGAACGCGTACCAGTGACGAGAAGAGCCGTTATTCCACCCAGTATAGGCACTATCAACCTTTCTGATTGGGAGGAAGGCGGGGTCAGTGGCGTGCAAGCCAGCCCTGTGGAGCTCTTCCTCGCATCTGGAAGAAAATCTGAAACGCTTCATAGGTTCGGAATCTAATGCAAAGAACTCAGTCGTGGCACTATGAAGAATTATTCTCGGTGAGCCAGTTGGCAATGTCGTATTGGCAATGGTTACATAGTAATTTGCCTCAATTTGTTCGCGAAGTTCAATGCATTGCCGTCAAACGCTTGCCGTAACGTTGCATCGGGAGTAAGTCTCGTACTAGGCCCGCACAAATGGGGGAAAGGGATGAAACGATACAGTTGGGACATCATCCCGGTGTGTGTGTGTGGGGGGGGGGCTCTTGGTAGTAGGGGCACGGCTCCGCAAAGTCAAATGTGCGGTGAGAGCTGACAGCTGCAGACAGTATGTTCTGATCGTATCCATTCCTTCAATAAGCCTTGTCTTCGTAATTGAAATCGTGGTTGGCTTCGCCCGAATTTCGTCCGTTTGTCGCTGGCGGGTCGTATTCAATTATAATTGTAATATGTTATCTTGAATGTCGCCAGTACCGAAACGAAACGCAGGAGTGGAAGACGGCATGTTGATAGTCTCGGGAGAGAATATACTCGAGTACGCCTTGGTCGTAGTGATGTTCAGCAAGTGGTGGTGCCGCAACGAGACCATGGGGAGCGGCAAAAGTTGCAACGGGCGGGATAGCATGTAACCGGGTAAGTCTTGTGCACGAAGTGCGCAATCCTAAGAACGGAATGTTGTCGTGCAGTTCGCGAAATTCACGTGACGCGGTCTCAGCAATGGATACGCAGAGGAAAAGATCGCTCCAGCGGGTACACGCAACGCGCGACAGTAGTGGCTGCACACAAAACGAGCCTCTACCGTGACAAACACATGTAAACTACCGCCACCTTACCTCCTGAAGTGCCACCTCCAACAAGTTCCTCCACACTTCACTCGAGTCACTCCGCTGAATTATGGAAGAGCGATACGCGGAAGCTAAAGGAGCCGACGGATCGTTTGCACGAAGGAGAAAATGAGCCGTAAGATCACATCGAAATGCGCGCCGCTTCTAATTACATAATACTAGCCCCCGGAAGCATCCGTCCGGCGCCTAACTCCCAGGCGAAAACTTTTATTGCACATCATCTGCTTTGACTGATGACATGAATGCGAAGGGAAAGCCTCGACATGTGGGTGGCCTTACATGAACATAAATTGAGGATGACGAGGACACCAACAAACGTTGCAGCTCGTGAGGGGACTGCAGTGCGTACAACCACTACTGAAGACTCGTCGCGGTTGTTGCGTCGTCTTCATAGTATGTAATGATTTGAATGGTAAGTTGGTGATGAACCAAATTGGCACCATATTGGTAGTTACATTGGAATTCATACGTAAAGGAGCATGATATTTCACCGCCAAGCTCATACGGGGGACTTGCATCCAAAGGATGTCGCAGCACCCGCAATAGCAAACGTTTCCTGGATGGCTTTCCCAGAGCCGTACATTCCTATGCATCGCTTTATTAATTTCATTGATATCAAAAATAGAATGGGTTAACGCACCGAGACAAGCCATAGCTGCCGAGCCTAAAAACAAAAATATATTGAACCACTTATAGTGCCACTTTCCGCTGAATAGCCCACGCCTCCACCTAGACCACTGCCGCCATGTGTCGCCTGGGTCGTTCACTTGCGCGTCGATGCGCATATAATAGCCAGCCAGAAGGAGTGGTGGGAAGGTGTAGGTAAATTGCATGATGCACACTGCTGCGACGAGGCCAGCGATTGTTTGGACTTGGGGAATGGCGGATGCAATGATGAAAGCTTTGGATGGCACATCAGAAACATTTGGGGGAAGGATGAGAGGAGGCAGTTACCTAGCGCCCAGTAAACGATGACCATGACTGAAAAACACGACGTCAACGCTTCGACTGGTATTCATGACCGCCTGCGCGCTCACATGTCCAAAGGAAGCGTCCCCTCTTGCTCATCAACGGCGGTCCTTTGGCCCATTGCTCAACTACGTGATAATAGGCAACCTCTACAAACAGAAACAAAAATAATATCAGTAAAGGCACCGCCACCCACCAGTTGCTTCTGAACTTACTAATACCGATGTTCCCGTACAAACCAGCCGCGATGATGCCGGTTATGAGAGCCAGTGCATTGCCCACGGTTTGCCATGAGTATTTACTCACACCTAGGTATGCGAGAGGAAGCGTGAACTGCCCCTGGAAGGAGTACACATATACGCCATACAGAAGGTAGGCGACGGTTATCAGCGCTTGAGCACAGCACTGTGCATGCGGATATATTAGTATTGGTGAGAAGCAATCAGAAGAAGGCGAAGGCGTACCATTCCTTTCCAGAAGTCCATGGGTCTCCTCATCTCAGCCATGAATTCTGGGAATATCATGGCACCGCCGTATGCAAATACCATGTTCATGATACCATTCACTTTGCTGAACAGAGGCAAGCTGACGAACTTCGCAGTTTGGACTGGGCCAGGGTCGATCCCGTAAGCTGCTTTGGCAGATGCGTAATTGGGTGGAGCATGCGCAACGAAACCCATAGAAGTGAAAATAATAATGAGATTCAACCATACAGCTCTATCAGGATTTAATTAGTAGGTTTTGAACCGCAGAAATTAAACTGTACGAACGAGTTGGCCAGCCATCCGTACGATTTCAATGTGCGAATTTGTCCAATTACCATTCCGAACAGTGCCCACATCAAAATAGCAACGGAGAAGCAGAATTTGTGATTATTGGCGATTTCTTCTACGCTCTGCGCGTTTGAAAGGCAAATTGTTCCGACCTATCAAACACATGAGTCTAGCATTGGTAACTAATCTCGCAATAACACATACGTTAATGATGAGCTGGACACTTTGGAGCACGGTGCAAATATGTTTAAACCAGTTACCCAAAATACGATGGCCGAGGTCTGAGTATGTCTTGATCGGATACTTATGGGAATCGAGGTGGCAGAATAACTTCCAGAGAATTAGTCCGGTGTAACATGCGATTGCGCCCACTACATGATAATTCAATTCCATCAATTGCGATGAAAGGATAGTCACTTACTAACGACATAAAGAATAACGCCAGGAACATATCCGACCTGACTCAAAGCGAATGGTGCGTTGAATGGCCCGAGGATATCCGTCGTAATCAGGAAGAAAACAGACACCCAGTGGGCGGTACGAAGCGCTCGCCGAGCGTTGTCAAGCTCTCTTTCGTGAGACGTCTGAGACGATTTCTCGTCCGGTGAATCCCTGGCACGGAATTAATTCATGCCAAACACATGGCGGATATCTGGACGTACCCTCCGGAAACTTCTCCTGAAGCCTCACGAGACCTACTTGCCGCTGCGAGTTCCACATACGTATCCAAGGATGGGTTCTGCTCTAATAAAATGCGAGTGGATACCCACAGGGCGACAATTAGCAAAATTTGAGCGCTTACCATGATGATGTACGGCGACGGAGGCAGGCTCGCTTTTCTCTTTCATATCGTCAGACATGATGGGCGTTCAGGAAGGGTGCTCACTGGTCACTGTTCAACACGCATGGAAGCTCCATCTTATATATAGACGGGACGAATTTACCCATGGCAAAAATAGCACGAAGATAAGCACACGAACATTGACAAACTTAGAACAGCGGCAAAATGACCGCAAGTGAGTATGGCTTAACGGTGGGAATCGGATCTCAGAAGGGTGAGAGTAGGGACAATTCAAGGAAGTGCATCGTGTGGTCCATAAGCCCCACGCCGGAAGCTTAATTCAACAGCGGTGATGATGGAGACTGACATATCGGTGTTGGAGCATGTGCCAATGAAAAGTATATCATTCGGATACTGGCCGAGACGGCTCCACCCGAACATATCAATCTGACGATGACGGCAATGTTGAAGTAAGAAACGAGACGTGTTGAGCAATACAGCTTTTATGAGGCGGCGGTGGCGGAGAAGAGAGCAGGTTGAATTACGTAACACCGTCAGCTTCGTGTCCACTGCCACAAGTGTCGTCAACCATGAAAGCAGCTTCCTCAACACATGAAGAACCCGTAGACACACCGGAAGACTCTAGAGATGGTTCACAAGAGGTGGAACAGGAGGAGGCCGATGAGGAGATGAACGGCGAGGAGTCAGGCGCGGAACCGTTGACTTTGGAGCAGAGGAAAGCCAAGATGAATGAGCTCAGGAAGCGAATGGTGAGTGCCACTTTTCAAATTTGACCGTCCAACACACTTAAATTATTCTCAACAACTAGTATGAATCATCAAGGCTGAACAGAAAGGAGCTAGTCAACGAGTCAACGAAGTTGAAGACGTCAGTTCGGGACGCAGCTCGCCGAGAAAAGCAGCTCAAGCTTGCCGAGACACTACGGACGAGAGCAGAGGCAGAAGAACGAGGCGAGGATGTAGAGCGGAATAAGAATTGGGAATGGACAATTGAGGAGAATGACGAATGGGAGAAGAAACAACGACGGAAAGCGCGGAATGCCGACTTTGAATTCCATGGTCCGTCTGCACCATTATCACACCTGGCTTCTCGCAGGTGATTAAATCCGTGTTATGTTAGACGAGGAACAGCAGTCAAGGAAACGGTACAAGAAGGACCTCGTCCACCTCAAACCGGACTTGGCAGCGTACAACACACAGAAGGAAATCGCCCTTGGTTTAGAACCAGGAACCTTGAAAGCAGGTGCATCATCAGCCTCAAGCTCACTCACAGCTTTCAACCCGCAAGGAAATGCTGTAAGTGTTTTTCAAGTCACCATTTTGGTCCCTCACTGACATCTCGTAGGTCGCGTCATACGAACAACAACGGGCAGCCGAGTCATTGTACCGTGACGCCAATACGCTGTTGTACGCAGACAACAAACCCACGGAAGATGCAATCGACCGAGTTGTAGGCAAACTGAACTTCGAGTACGTCCTGCCATTGCCAGTAAAGTGACTTTATCGTTGATTGCCGCCGTTCTGGCGCTATAGCCAAGATCGCAAGAACAAGTTCTCGAGGAAACGTCTCAACGAGGACGAAGGCGACATTACATATATCAACGAGCGGAATCGTGTCTTCAACAAGAAGGTATGTTTGCGAACGATTCTCGTTCCTTTGCACCGAAACACGTTGCTGACAACACTTGACAGATTGCACGGTACTACGACAAGTACACGACAGAGATCCGCGCAAGTTTCGAACGTGGCACAGCACTTTAGCTATTGCTCAGTTGTGGGTTCGGGAACCATGAGGTTTCATGGTTGTACGCGTTGGTCATAATTCGGTGTAGCGATCTTTCTTTTGTAATTCAGTTGAAGGGTCAAAGCCTTCATGTGATGTGCCGTTTATGGTTGCGGCATAGCCCAGGTCAGGAGACTGGAAGCAGTCCCGAACTTAGCTAGCGCTCGTCGGGTCAACGATAACTTGTGACTGAACTCTCGCCATCACAGGGGCAAGTCAAATTCCTGATTTTCGTGATGTCATTGGGATACCCATCGCGGCCGACAGGATTGCGAAAGTGACCAAGATTGTGCGAAGGAATCATTTAG